>ML677335.1:32296502-32668861 GCA_007922305.1 Dermatemys mawii
TCCCCCGCCACAGCTTTTCAGGGCAGGGAAGAAATCCTTCCCCCTGCCTGCTGCTCACACTGTGGCTCCTGCAACGTACCAGCACTCCCCACCCCCTCCCCCGCCACAGCTTCTCAGGGCAGGGAAAAAATCATTTCCCTTGCCTCTGGAGTCCACTCACCATGGCAGGGGCTCCGTTGCTGTATCTGTGCTGTCTGCGGGACAGGCAAACGGGGAATGCGGGGGAATGATAGGCATGTCTGCTCTTTACAAGGGAACCACTGTGAAATGTATCTTTTTATTTTAGAAGGGTCGTCCTTCACCCCTTCGCCATCGCTCTTATCAACAGCTGAGAGGCTCAGGCGACTGAGGAAGCGGCCACGAAGGAGCAAAGAGGATCTTGTACAGCAAGTAATGCAACAGGCTGTAACGGAGAATCGAGTTGCACAGAGGTGGAGGGAGAATGAGAGCAAGTTGAGGGAGAAGGCGCGGAAGGAGAACGCGATTCACCGCCGGAAAAGCACCGACAAGCTGCTCTCATTACTGCAGCTTCAACTGCAGAGTATGCAGCGGCTTGTCACCCTTGCGGAGCAGAAGCTCCGCACCCACCACCCCAATTATCGTTTGCCCCAACTCCCTTCCCCTTCCTTGCCTCTGTACCCTCCAGGCCACTATCATCAGCCAAATGGTTATCACCATCCACAGCTGCCTCCAACCCCTCTGTCTTCACCGGACAACCCCCAGACCCCAGACCATTATCCACTGCAGTCTACCCCTAATAACATGCCTTACTGGCCACCGCAAATGGGGTTCGGGGGACATGGCCAGTTTGAGGGCACTGGAGACTCAGAGACCCGGACATACTCCGATCTCTGACTGACCCCACGACACCCCCATTGCACCTCCCCTGCCTTCCCCCTCACATGCATCACAATATTTTCTTTCAGCAACCGAAGTACCTGTTCAATAAATGAATTGTCTTCTTAATAAATGGGGTTTTTTTATTAAGTGTACATACATTATTACAGGCTACAGAAAAGCAAATGCCTGTTCCTGTTAAAAGAATGCTCCCTCCCTCCCTCCCTCCCTCTGCACCTCACTTCAGAACTGGCTTTCAGCCTCAAAATGCTCCCTCAAGGCTTCCCTGATCCTAACAGCCTCGCGCTGGTCCCCTCCATGAACCCTGCTCTCTGGCTGGGCATATGTGGCCTCCAGGCGTTGAACCTCAGAGGACCATGCCTGAGTGAAGCCTTCGCCCTTCCACTCACAAAGATTATGTAGGGCACAGCATGCGGAAATAACCGCGGAGATACTACCCTCGGCCAAATCTAGCCTCCCATAAAGACAACGCCAGCGCGCCTTGAGACGCCCAAAAGCACACTCCACAGTCATTCGACAACGGCTAAGCCTGTAGTTGAACCTTTCCTGACTGCTGTCCAGGCTCCCTGTGTACGGTTCCATGAGCCAGGGCATTAAAGGGTAAGCAGGGTCACCAAGAATCACTATGGGCATTTCCACTTCCCCCACGGGGATCCTCTGGTCTGGGAAAAAAGTCCCCGCTTGCAGCTTCATGAACAGGCCGGTGTTGCGGAAGATGCGTGCGTCATGCACCTTTCCAGACCAGCCCGCGTTAATGTCAGTAAAACGCCCACGGTGATCCACAAGCGCCTGGAGAACCATGGAGAAGTACCCCTTTCGGTTAACGTACTCCTCAGCTAGGTGGGCGGGCGCGAGAATGGGTATATGGGTCCCATCTATCGCCCCACCACAGTTAGGGAAACCCATTTCTTCAAAGCCAGCCACGATGTCATGCACGTTATCCAGAGTCACGATTTTTCGTAGCAGGATGCGATTGATGGCCCTGCACACTTGCATCAGCACAACTCCAACGGTCGACTTTCCAACCCCAAACTGGTTGGCCACCGATCGGTAGCTGTCTGGGGTAGCCAGCTTCCAGATCGCGATAGCCACCCGCTTCTCCACCGGGAGGGCAGCTCTCAGTCTGGTGTCCTTGCGCCGCAGGGCAGGGGCGAGTTCAGCACACAGTCCCATGAAAGTGGCTTTTCTCATTCGAAAGTTTTGCAGCCACTGCTCGTCGTCCCAGACTTGCATGACGATGCGATCCCACCACTCTGTGCTCGTTTCCCGTGCCCAGAAGCGGCGTTCAACAGCCGTGAGCATGTCCGTTAATGACACAAGCAGCTTCGTGTCGAATGCATTCACCGCTTCGATCTCGTCTTCAGAATCATCACTGTCATCCTGCATGTCAAGGAATAACTCCACTGCACACAGAGATGTGCTGGCGACAGTCGTCAGCATGTCCCTCAGCAGTTCTGGATTCATTGCAGCACTCGACAATGGAAGACGGAGCGTGCCTTGCTGAAACCCTTGAAAGATGGCGCCGGAGGTGGAAGGAAACACAGGGATTGCTGGGATATGCCAAAAAGCATCATGGGTAGTTCAAACAGGATATAGAATGCCCCGCAAGTGACGCCCCCCTTCCCACAAGCCATTGCACCAGATCAGGAAGAGGTGTACTGTGGGATACCTGCCCTAATGCGCTGCTCTTAATGCCGTATTAACTGCCGCAAATGTGGCCATGCTATAGCGCTGGAGCAGCTCAGTGTGGACATACAATAGCGCTATTATTATTGCTGTATAAGGCGAGCGCTATAAGCAATAGCGCTATAATTTTGTAAGTGTAACCATACCCTAAGTTTCCACAGCAAAGGACAAAGAAAATTCCTGCACCTGGAAAGGCTATAAGAGGGTGGTGCCCCACCTACATCTTGTCTTCAGTTGCCATTCTTATTCTGGAGGAACTTTTGCTACACACAGAAGCTTGGAACAAAGGACTAATTGACCCATCCCTGCTGTGGATGTTTATACGCCAGGGACTTGATTTGAACTTGCTGTTTATTCTACCACTGATGCAAGCCTGAACCAAGAACTTTGCCTTTACTGCATGTAATTGATTTTTTTAACCGTTTATAGCTCTTACCACTATCTTTTTCCTTTTATAAATAAACCTTTACATTTTAGATTCTAAAGGATTGGCAACAGCATGATTTGTGGGTAAGATCTGATTTGTATATTGACCTGGGTCTGGGGCCTGATTCTTTGGAAATGGGGAGAACAGTTTTCTTTTATTGGAGTATTTGGTTTTCATAACCATTTGTCCCCAGAACGGAGTTGCTGCTGGTGGTAATACTGGGAAACTGGAGCGTTTAAGGGAATTGCTTGTGTGACTTGTGGCTAGCCAGTGGGGCAAAACCAAAGACTTTTCTGTTTAGCTGGTTTGGTTTACCTTAGGAGGTGGAGAAACCCCAGCTTTGGGCTGTAATCGCTCTGCTGGAAGCAATTTGTCCTGACTTGGCACTCTCAGATGGGTCCCACCAGGAACAGCACTGTCACAATATTGTATGCAATTCTGGTCTCCCATGTTTAAGAAAGAAGAATTCAGACTGGAACAGATGCAGAAAAGGGCCATTAGAATGATGGGAGGAATGGAGAACCTACTCAAAGAGAAGACTTAGGCTAAAAATGCCAAGCTTCTTAACAAAACTAAGGCAGAAGAGCTATAGAACTGTGCTCTGTAAATACATTAGAGGAACAAACAGCAGGGAGGAAGAGGAGTTATTTAAGTTAAGAGCCATTGCTGGCACAAGAAAAAATGGATGTAAGCTGGCCACCAGAAGTTTAGATTTGAAATTAGATGAAAGTTTCTAACCATCCCAAGAGTCAAGTTTAGGAACAGCAATCCAAGGGAAGTGGCTTTTGCATCTGCTAACTGGCTTCACGACTGAACTTGGTAAGTTTATGATGGTGAAAGCATGAGGAGGTTGCCTACACTAGAATGTGGCACATCCACGACTGAGTAGCAAATATCTCCAATAGCCTGAGATGAGGAGGGTTCTAAGTTACTACAGAGAACATTTTCCCACATCTGGCAGGTGGGTGTTGCCACATGACCTGGATCTAACCGATAACAGCATTTGGGATTGGGAAGGATTTTTCCCCTCACATCAGACTGCCAGAAACCCTTGAGTCTGTTCACCTTCCTCTGAAAAAGGGGGCCCAGGTTTCTTGCTGGTCTGAAGTACAGTAAATGGTTGATTCTCTGTAACTGAAAGTCTTTAAACCAAGATTTGAGAACTTCAGTAACTCAGCCAACGGTTATCGGCTTGGTACAGGAGTGGGTGGGTGAAGTTCTGTGGCCTGTGATGTGCAGGTCAGACTAGATGATCAAGATGGTCCCTTTTGGGCTTTAAAGGCATGAGCTCAAACAGAGCAACATGATTAATGGATTTGATAACGGAAACTTACACTATAAACATATTTTCATTATTCCATACTTCACTACCCTTTATTCCTCCTACTTATCCAGTTATTCTGCATTTGACAATTTTGTCAAAAGCCTAAGACACAGAAACATTTATGAGTACAAGAGCAAAAATATGTGTATATAGGAAATACCTGCTATTAAAAAGCATTCTAAAACTAATGCATCACTGAAGTGAGGCATCCTGGATTTCAGCAAGCATTTTAATATTTTTGAACACAAAACCCATTTCCCTCTTTAGTCCAGATACTGCATACTTGTGACCCACGTGTGGAAGGGCTATCCTGCAACACCAACATAAAGTGCAGCAGATAAGCTGTAGTATTATAGTAGTGCATAGAAATCCCAAACAAGATCAGAATCCCATTGTGCGAGGCACTGTAGAAACAGAATAAAAAGCAGTCTGACCAAATAAGTTTATAATTTAAATACACAAGGGACAAAGGACTGAGGAGGAAGGGCTATAACATACAAGCAGAATAAATAACTGTTTACGAACTTCATTATAGTGTTATGTTTTTTTGTTAGTTTGTTCAACAGCAATTAGCTAAACAAAGAAGAAGTGGGGCAACAGAGAGAGAGGTGATCATGGTATTTGTGTTTTGACAACAGTTAAAGCAAACAGCCAGTCACAATACGGGAAAAAATGTCCTGGGAAAAGACTGCAAAATGTACAGTGCAGCTACCTGTCACTCCTGCTGGTTGAGTTTCTGGGCAGTTCCTCTCAGCAGTCTATAAGTAGGTATTCACTACCCGCCAGATCGGCGAGTAGCCATCGATCGATTTCTCGCGTCTTATTAAGACGCGAGAAATCGATTGCTAGCGGCGCCCCCATCGACTCCGTAACTCCAGCTTGCCGCAAGACGCAAGCAGGAGTCGATGGGGGAGCGTGCCACCGCCATGAGGACGGCAGGTAAGTTGGCTGAAGGTACGCCGACTTCAGCTACGTAATTCTCGCAGCTGAAGTTGCGTATCTTCAGTTGATCCCCCATCCCAGTGAAGACCAGCCCTTTGTCCCTATGCTTACATGGCATGGGCCCTGTGTTGGGGCTGGGCAACCCATGCACAATTCTGAGAGGAGGAAATCTCAGCTTTGGTATACTCACCTGCCATACATTCTGTAGCTGCTCATCTCTGCTTCTGCTGGCTCAGTTTCAGGGTGGTCCCTTGGTAACAGGTTTTTTTATCCCCAAGCTCACATTTCTGGGAGGCTTAAAATCTTTCTCCGGTCATACTTAATTCAGGATACAAGATATATACCAACATTCAAACCACTTAAAAATTGTATTTTCATTTTTTTCTTCCTTATCCTCTTACAAGCATATTGCCCCATCGATCTACCTCTAAAATCACTTAAGTCTAAATCCTTTTTTTGCAGATTGCAATCCTTCTTTCAGAAAACTAGCTAAAAATCTAACCTGAGAAATTTTTTTCAAGTGAAACTGATTATGAAGACAACCTGGAGATTAAACTTCATAGGTCAAGAAAGCAAAAAGCAGTTTAAGCTTTCCTAATCTACTCCAGTGTGCTCAACATGCATTGTGAACAAATCATCCCCAGAAAAAAATTGTTCCATCTCAGTTACACTGAAATCTTTAGTCTTCCTGCTGAGTATGCCAGCTGTCCTATGGATGCCTAACTATTAGGAAAATAACTGAGATCAACTAAGACCAAAGAGCCAGTAACCAGTCATTATGAATCTCAATCTGAATCAAACATTTACCCCGGAAAATCTCTACTGCTGACTCCCAAGGCATGTAGACTCCTCATTTCTGATAGCATTTTAAGATACCTTCCTGAGCAGTAATTTTTAAATTAACAGTTTTAAAGCAAATATCACTGTATACACTTAACTCTAATGAGACTACTTCACACACAGTCTTGGCAAAAACTGGGAGCCAGTGACAAGTAGGAAACTTCGGAACATTTCCTACGTATAAGTAAGCCTTCAGTAAGTATGCAATACACAGGGACACAAGCTGTAAGTCAAAACTCTCAATTCATACATTAAGTCCCGCAAGGCAATATATCTATGCTTCAAGATCAAGTGTTCATGCAGCATGTACTCATTCAAACATAACAGAAATTCCTGGATATCAAGGAAAAAAATAGATGTACACCCTTAACTTGTAAGACCAAAGTCCTTGGGGCAGTTTATCTTTCTGAAGTGTTACCTAAAAAGACTATGGATGATTTCAGCTAAAGAAATTAACATGAAACTGTTATTCACAAATTAATACTGTTGTTCAAGTACAAGTTTATCAAAAGTTAAACAAGCAGATATTAAAAGAAGTTTTGTAAAAAACACAATGCTAAAACAGAATACTAACAAAAGGTTTCCTGATCCCATAAAAAATAATGGAATCTCAAGCCAATCTGCAATAGTTAACTTAGTTGCACATGCTCTTGCTTCAGCAGCCAGCACACACAGATGACCACTCCTATATGGCCTGTACTGTAATCCATCAAAGCTCCACTATGGACATGATGGACTTGATCATCACTAATTTCTCAGGCATGAAAACATGAAACAAGCTGGTTGTCAGTAAAAGAAACAGCAAACAGGCAAAACATCCACTTCTACCTTTTTCGAGGCATGGACAGGTTGACAGCCAATCCCAACTTCTAAAACCTTATTTTTATTGAAAGATGAAAGAAGAGAAGGAGGTTGTTTTTGTTTTTAAAAGGGCAAGGGAAAACTGCTTTTCCGAAGGTATCCTGTAAGGATACTCAACTCCCTAATTCATATCAGAGGGGTAGCCATATTAATCTGGATCTGCAACAGTAACAAAGCGTCTTGTCAAGACAGACTTAAGGTTATTTGGTCTTCAAGGACAGCATTAGCATGTTGGACTTGCAGCCATCTTTCCACCCTCCTCTTTCTTCACTCCAACTAGCAGTCTTGAACAACTCTGAGCTTAACTCCTACCTTTGGAACTCTCTCTTTTTAAGGGAGGTAGATGGGCGTGTGAGAACTCTATAAGAGGATATCTTCAGAGAAACAAAGTAAGTTCTCCCTGTACATACATCTGTGCAAGATTCTCACATTTATGACACAGTTGCTTTCGCTATCAAGTCACATACCTGAAAAGCTCGCACACCTAACATCACAACCTCGTGCACAGCTCTTCAGTGACTGCCTTAGGGAAGAAACTTTACCAAATCTTGACAGACTCCCCCTACCACTTCAGAGCTTTAGCTACCTTTTGCCATTTAAGGCCTGGTAATCCACAATTCAAAGAGTTCCAGGCATTCACTCATAAATCCCTCCCACTAAATCAATCTTAGTACTAAAGCACAGAGTTCTGTGTGTGCAAAACCATGTGACTGACTGGGTTTCACTCTAGTCACAGACACATCAATTACCAAGCCCTCAAAGCAATATATTGTCTCAATCTCCTCTGCAACTGGGCAGAAGTGACAGCTATTTGAAGTGGCTTCATCAGTTTATACAAGATAAGGTACCAGGGCACAGAACTTTTACTGAATGTGGGATTCTAGCCTAGATCTTTGCTACAACCCTTACAAATTCCATCACCCACTCAAAATGTAACTAACTAACATCATGTAACTGAAAACATTTATTCTTTACATAGAGTTGCTGTCCTGCTTCTCCTCTTCATAACAGAGGAATTTAATAAAGGACAACTCTCCAGGTTTAGAGACCAAGTAGCGGCCACTGTCACCTTTACTATCATCCTGCTGCCATTCAAACTGCTGAACCTGGTTTGCTAGCTGAGGAGACCAAGAGCATTAACTATGCCTTGAAGACAGTGGTGACATTTGTCTTTCATGTGGGTCTGGATGCAGCTGAAGATATGGCAGTTTTAATACTTCATGTACTACACTATTCCATGCAGGTTCTTATACCACCCCATCACCACCGTAAGTGTTGTGACTAACATCTGTCATGTTAAATTGTTCTCTTGTAGGTAGAGCTTCTTGTTCAGTGTAGTCTTTTGGTTTGGTAGAGTGTTTACTTTCATGTTTGAAAGATGTTGAAGTCTGTGATGCCCCTAAGCTCCTGTGGGAGTCTGTTCCAGTCTCAGACTGGCCTTTGAGAAAGTTCCATCTCAGGCAGAAAGTTTCATTGGGTTTGAGGAGCTGAGTTTTCAGCCATGGTCCTCAAACTGCGCAAGTTTATTCCCAGAATGAAGTACCACGCAACCTGCTGCAGAAAGGTGCTTCAATTACACCAAACCATCCAACTGATCTCATACAGTTCAAGATAAGCAATGAAGGCAGCACTACAGCTTTTCAAACAGCTTGGGTGAAAGACCGTCTCCCCAAAAGAGAAATATTTTAAACGTGCTTTTTTACATGCACACAGATCTAGAAGAGTAAGTTCCAGCTTCGTGAGTTAAGTGCCTACTCCTTAATAAAGACTATTTTCTTGGACAAATTACAAAAAATATTAGCAAATCTGAAAAACTGTCACTGTACAGTAAAGTCAGTGGTGCTTTTATAAAGTTATACACTCCATTAGGGATTCAACTCCCACAAATATGTAGTACAGTAGTTCCACAGTTCTCTAGATAGGAGAGAGTATATACAGCAGAAAAAGCTGAATAATTATTCAAGTACTTGCCAAAAAGGCATTTTATTTTTCATTTTTCTTCTTTATTCTATTATTTCTTTAAAAACGAGAAAGTTACTTACAAGAACTGGAGATTCTTCAAGGTATGTTGTCCCTATCTGTATTTCACGGTGAGCATGCAGAATTTTGAAAACTAATATCCATTAATCTACACATATGCCCCAGCTCACCTCATGCCTCCAAGCTAAAGAGATAAAGGATGGAGTAGACCGACCATTTCGGTGCCTTCTCCACCGTGAATCAGAATGGAATACTGACAGGGACAACATCTCTAAAAAAGTCTCCAGTTAGTATAAGGTAACTAGCTCTTTCTTCAACTGCTAGCCCCTGGGTGTATTCCACTATGAGTGACAGACAAGCAATACTCAAATAGGAGAAAAGGGTGCTAGGTCGGATACGGCAAAGCCAAACAAAGGACTGCCATTTCAAAAGATTCATCGGCAGAACAGTCCTGTATCAAGACCGTGTCTAACAGAAAGGTGGACTAAGATCCATGTAGCTGCCTTATAGATATCAAGTAGGAGCGCCTCTTGAAGTGATGCCATAGATGTTGCTTACACTCTTGTGGAATGAGCTCTTACCCCAAGAGGAAGGAAAAGATTAGACAGCTGATATCACAAAATACAGCCTGAGACCCATTTTGAGATTCTTTGAGAGAAGATAGCCTTGACCTCTGACCCCTTCTGCTATAGCAACAAATACTCTAGGGGATTTCCAGATTGTTTTAATTCTCTACAGGTAAAAGGTGAACGCTCACCAAATGTCAAGGGAACAGAGCCTCCATTCTTCTGAGGATCTGAGAGGTTTCGGGAAGAACAGAGGTACAGTGGATACTGGTTCAGCTGAAACTCAGACTACTTTGGGAATGTATATAGGGTGTATACATAATGAAACCTTGTCCACAAGGAATGTAGTGTAAGGAGGATCTGCATTAAATGCCCCAAACACACTAATCCTCCTGGCTGCGGGGAAGGCTACCAAAAATGTGACCTTCCTGGATAAGACAGACACATAGCAAGGAGATAATAGCTCAAAGGGGGGGCTTGATGAGTACTGAGAAAACAAGGTTCAAGTCTCATTAAGTAGGTTTTTATCTTAAAAGACGTGGGGCAAAGGTTCTGATTAGGCTTTTCTAGAATTGGCCAGTTAGAGGAGTGGGAAAATCAAGCAGCCTAGTGAAGACTGATGGTATGCACTGAATGCTGCCAAGTGGGCCTGTAAGGAGCTGACAGGGAAATCTACTGTCTTCAGGGACTGTCTATGGCTTCTGAAGAAATGCATCTCTGATGCACCCAGATAAAGAAATGCTTCCACTTGGCTAAGGAACATTTACTAGTAGAATCCTTTCTATACAGAAAGAGTGTTCTGTACAGCTTCAGAACATGATTGTTCCAAGGACAATACCCATCCAAAAACCAGACTCAGATGAAGAGGCCATGGGTTGGGATGCCTGATCTTGCCATTCCTCAGAGTCAGAAAAATTGGGAAATGTAGGAACAACAAGATGATGTGCCCAGGAGGTTCGGAGAAACAAGATTGTCTGAGCCAGCTGGGGGCAATAAGAGTAACTCGGACCTTGCCCTGTAGAATCTTGGGCAAAACTTGAGGCAGGAATGGTAGCGGAGGGAAGGCATAGTTCAGATGATTTGACCATGGAAAAAGTAGAGTATCACCGCTGTGTGTGTGGCTACCCAGGGCTCTTCTGGAGCAGTATACGATGCACTTCCCCATTTGTTTAGGAGGCCCTGGTGGGAGTCCCCCTTAAAGAACAAACATTTTTTACCACAAAGTGCCCACTCATGATCAACTGCAAATGCTGGCTGAGATAGTCTACCAATACATTCTGGTTTCCTGGGAGGTAGACTCCCAACGGGTGATCAGATTGCATAGGTACCAGTTCCAGGGGGTGGGGGGGGCAGATCTTGCTCTTCCCTGTTTGCTAATGTAAAAGACAGTCATAATGTTGTCGGACATTATGAGGGCAGGTGACCTTGAGTGAACAGGAGAAAGGTTTTTCAATCCCTTTGAACTGCTCATAGTTGTAAAACATTGATTACACTGTCATTTTGGCAAGTACACAGTTTGAAACCACGCTTGTAGGCAAAGACGGAGTCTTGCAAAAGATGCAGTATAAGTACATGAGACCACATGGCCTAAGAAAAAGACAAGTCTTGACAGGCACTCTGGGGTTGGTTATGATCTAGTCTAGGATACATTCATAATCGGAAACCCGTCTCTCTGCAAGTAAGACCTTGCCACAATGAAATTTAAGGATGCCCCAATGAAGTCTAAAGTCTGTGCAGGTGTGAGAATGGATTTTTCTGTGTTTGTGCTGACCGTTCAGAAAGAAAAGGAGTTGTAGCATTATTTAAGTCAACACCTGGGCTCTTATCTTTACCCAGCAACAAGGAACCAACTGCCAAGATAGGGAGAAGACTATAAAACCAGGATGCAATCAGAGACAACACCCTGGTAAAGACCATGTGGGAGGCAGCAAAGCAGAAAGGGAGTATTCTATACTGAAAGTGGCCAAAGCCAACCAGTCCAGTACCCAAAACAGGATATGGGGATGGGAGATACTCCCCAGGTTTGGGAGATTAACTAAACAACAAACTATCAGATTTAAAAAAAACAAAAACAAAAAAACCCAAAACTTTAAAACTCTAGTCATTAGATACTTCTATTCTAATCTCTAAATATATTGTCACACAGAAAAGGAAAAAACCAAAGCTTTGGACACTGGAAGTTCCAATGCAGACCATGAAGCAGTGAGAAAGAACTGGAAAGGCAGTTTGTTTGCTCCGCCCTTTATCTCCTTTTTCGGAGATACAACGTAAGCCAGAAAATGCAGATAGCAAGCGTCTCATAACAATATTAACAATGACACTTCACGTAGGTAGTGTTTTTATTCCAGTTTCTTTTTAAATGTATATCTGCTATGAGCCTTTATGGTGTTCCAGGTTTTCAAAACATACAGGATATGCACTATAGCTCTAGTAATGTAGCTATGGGAACCTAACATATGCATTTCCTGAGATGAATATTTTCATTTGTAACTAAGATGATATGCAAAGGAAAAAAGGTGGGGTTACACATTGGCTCTTTAAGATAAAGTCCTGACATTTAATGAAAGCTTCCTGGTTGGTTAACCTTAGAACTATTGGAAGTGTTAAGCCCATCTTCTCGGGTTTTGCTGGACATCAGATTAATTGCGGTGGCTCTGACATCAACTGGAGAAAGATGCTGGATTTTTAATGAAGACAATTTTTCTGCTTCAGATGTTAGAGTTCAAGGGGGTTAAAAATCTATTTAACTCCAAATAAAATTATTTCCCCTTTTATCAGGTTCCAATGCTTTTTGTACCCAATGTCAGTGCTATTAGTTCTCCAGTTGGCCAGTCGTCCCCAAAAAAGTATCCATTTATATTCTGGTAGCAACCAGATGTTCCAAACTATCACAGCCCCGTTGTTGAATATTCGTACATCTTCCAGCACAACAATGTCACCTGGAAGTGAGAACAGGCATTTGCACGGCACTTTCATAGCCAGTGTTGCAAGGTATTCCAGGTCCTCTGGAACAGCGGTCAAAGCACGAAAGGACATATGGATCTTTATCGCATCTGCTATGTAAATAACTTGTGACACTGGACTACAACAGTGCCATACGAAGGAAAAAGAATTTGGGACATCTGCTCCTCCTTGTTATAGTTCTCTCCCTTCTTTGAGAATCATCTCCAGCTGGAGCTCCAGAGACAAAGTCGGTGTGGAAGCAACCCCCTCAAGCGTTTCTTTGTCAATATGTAGATTTTCACCCACAACTCGTGCCTGTCAAAAAATGGCAACAAGGTTGCATCATTTTGTTGACATCTGGCTGAGGTGTTGACTAGCTATTTGTCCCTGGGAAACTGGTTTGTGGCTGTTCCCCCAGAATTGGGGCATGTCTTGCTAATAGCATAAAGAGGAATTTTATACCTTTATGTGTGTGGCAACATTACATATTTTACCAGGATCATAATCAGAAAATTATGAGTTTCCAAATTTTACCTCACAAGCCATACTTTGTACAAATTGATCATAGTCTTGTGAAAGGGTGAACACAGGGGTATAGACTGTCAACCACCACAGCCAAACTAATATGGTAGGAGTCAAACAACCCAACCAACAACTTGTGCAATGAGCACAGTCTTAAAAATTGTCCAAATTCCAAGAGTTGTCAGCTATAAAAGATCTCAAATTCCCCAGCACTTTGAGTCTGACTTGAGGGCTTTAGTCTTGTAACTCTAGTTATTCATTTGCTAATTAAGTCAACTGGAAATTCAACCACAGAGTAAACTATGACCAGGAACAAATGTTTATGGAGCGCAAAATACAAATAAACATTCCAAATATTTATCCTACAACAAACATTAGTTCCTGCTCATGGTGCACCTTATCTGGCATTTACAACTATGTGAACTTAAATGTGATCAAGATCTCTATTCTAGAAGGACCTCCAAGCAACAGTTCTGGGGTTAATCACAGGAGAGAAAGACCCAAAAACGGAGGGGTCTGGTGACAGGAACACCCTTTTCCCTCTTTTCTTTTCACTTCTCACAGAAATGAAGGGAGGCTCTGGAAGAGAGCTAATACAATTGAGACCCTCCCTCCAACCCAACGAAGCCTCTGATATTCAAAGACGACACTATTCCTTCTTTCCAATATCAAGCAGTGGATTTAGATTCAAGTATCAGACACCTACAACTCAGAGAATGATATACAAGATGGAGCCGCAAACAAGGTCATGGGTGGGACACTGCAAGAAAACCCAGCATTATTCTTCCTTAAACACGATGGTAGGACTTCACCACAGACTTTGCTGGAGAGTGCCCTCCTCCTGCCCACCCCATTTGTTTCATATACAGTTCTTTTGAACCTGTAAACAGACCTTGACAGGTTCTCAACTAAGGGTACGTGTATCCCGGGGTGTACACAGAGGTATTCCAGAAAGTAGATCAACTTATCTAGGTATTTTCCCAGTTTTACAACAGGCTACATAAAAAGAATTAGTGAAATCAGTACAAACTAAAATTTCATATAGACAATGGCTCATTTATACAGCTCTATAGTATACACTGAAATGTAAGTACAATATTGAATTATTTTATAATTGTATGGTAAAAGTGAGAAAGCAAGCAATTTTCAGTAATAGTGTGATGACTTTTTTTGTCTTTTTGTCTGATTTTGTAAGTAAGGTGAAACCTGGGGGGAACGCAAGACAAATCAGACTCTTAAAAGGGATACAGTCTGGAAAGGTTGAGAACCACTGCACTAGGACATAACTCAGGAAGGGTATAAGTATGTTATCAGGACATTCTTCTAACTGTGGTTCTTGAATCAACTGGGGCTTGTTCTACCCATCTGTCCATGCCCCTTATTACCGTCGCTAACCCTCTTCTGTGTAAACTATGGCCAATGTGACAAATCCAAAAAAAGGGGGTGGGGCGGGGGGGAAATCAGGGTACTAGACCCACTAAGGAGAAGCCAGTTCAGACCTATCCTCAAGTAGGAGAGGTATCTTCATTAGGTGCTTGTGTTCTGAAACGGCCTAAGTAAAAGATGAACACAACCTTCTGAGATGCAGAGAAACAGTAAGTGAAACAGCTCCTTCTCCCACTATGGCAATCAGTGGCTTCTTTCCCAGGGAAGAGGAGCAGCCCACCGTAGTTGGTTGCAAAGAGAACAGGCCCCATACATTCAGGTCTCTGACACCTCCCAAGCCATGGCTGGAAGTGGCTAGGGATCCTGGAAAGTAAACTAATAGAATGAAAGCCATTATTACTCTGAGTAGCAAACAAAATTCTCCAATCTCTTTGCATGGTTGTTGCCCATAAACCCTTGTACATATCAGGAAATGAAAGACTGCCTGTAAAAAAGAGGTAGAAATAGATACACAACACTTGAAAGCTTCAAAAGATTAGTTCTAAATACCAAGACCTCTCTTATGGCCTACCTGAACTTTCACAATAGCTAGAATATTAATTATAAGCTAGCCACATAGCTATGAATAAAAAAGCTTTTAAAATAGCCAGTCATTATTAAAATAAAATTATTCTCCTCACGTTTGCTTGCAGTGTACTTCTGCACAGGTACCATTTGCTATTTCACAAAATGAAGTTCTTAACTTCTATCAGTCTTGCTTCATATAAAAGAGTCCTATGGGTAATCCCAAAGTGACCAAGATTCAATTTCTACTCTTCATGGAGCTTTTTAAAATGTACTTCTTGTAAAAATGTGTGTTCAACTACTATGATACAAAAAACCCACTTGTACTTCTAAAGGAATTATATTTTAGAAAAATCTGAACATACTGTTTAGAAAAATTTATTAATATGAAATAAAGCATCAACCCCACTGTATCTTCCAATTCCAGCATATCCTTACACAGTCTGTGGTATAAGAGGTGCTATGTAAATGTAAAATAATGTCCCATGGAAGAAGAGTGAACAGCTTTTACTAGTATTTTCCAAATTCACTCTACCAAAAGAAGTTTTCTGACAATTAATAGATTTAAACACTTAAAAACTGCTTTGCACTGCACTGTCAGTCTTAGTACTATGGTATTTCCTCAAATTTATTTACTTCCTTTCTAAACAAAAACTACTTTATCTCCCATCCCTGGACTAATACAACTGATTTCAGAATCTCCAGTCCTCCTTTCACATTCTTACTCCAAACCTCAGCAACCCAGTTGAATCTTCAAAATAGAAAAGCTGCAAATTAAGTTGGAGCTAAGTCCATTTAGCTGGCAACACTGAATTTTTCACAGTCATGATGCTAACTAAATAGTATAAAATGCACCTCAAATAGATGTGGCAATTCTCTTTAAGATCCAATTTCTAAACTCAAAGCAACCATTTCTTCTAGCTCCCAGAAATAAAAAAGAGACTATTAGGAGTGATTTTCAACTGGTTGTTGGGCAATAATACAGCCTTTTAATTCGATTGTGCAGTGCTTCAAGTCCATGATAAGCATTTATTTCCATTCCACATGCCTAAAATTGATTATTCTGAGGTGCTGGCATAACCTGAAGTGCTAGTATTGGTGAATCCATTAGCTGCTGATTAATACTACATGCCCTCATTAAATGAGAAATATTACATGAGGAAAAAAAAAATCAGAATCTTGACTATAAGACAAGATTGATTTTTCTCTCTTATTTATGAAGTATAAATGCATTTTTAGCTTGGCACTAGGTGAATGATGAAAATCTCTACATACAGCTTTTTTTCATTACACAATTAAAATTGAAAATATGACTAAGCAGAGCTACTTTGCAAAATTAGCTATCATAGGCAGTATAAGATTTCTATAAATCATCTCAAAAATCAAATGCATTAAGAAAAAAATTACTCATCCAACTTACAGCTGCAAAGAGAATCCTAGTAAGCCTACTACTGGCTGCATCCAGTCCCTTTGGATACTTTCACTGGCTTATCCTCCAGCTTCAAATTCAAGACCTTTATCCTCTGCTTACAAGATCCTGCATACTTAATAGTTGCCTATCTCTATGCTGCATGCCTAACCACTCCCATGGTTTCTCTTCCCCTCACTTATGCCTAGAACACTGAGTGACCCTGTTCGCCATGCCTCCATCTCCCTCCATTTTCCTTTAATCCTTCTATGATGCCTTAAAATCCTAGTTTTACCCCCGTATATCTGTACAATCATTTTACTTTTTTTTTAATCAAAACATTAAAATGCACAACTAACCAACTGATCTACAGGATCTCAGTTTAACATATTGTCTTCCCCTTCCCAATTCATCTTCCCAGCATTTATCATCTTTTACACTGTATCTTAAGGACATAACAGATAAGTAGTACATAATGTACAGGTCCTAATATATTTTATTGTCTGTAAGAAAGCCCGGAGTAAC
This sequence comes from Dermatemys mawii, assembly GCA_007922305.1. Classification (NCBI taxonomy): domain Eukaryota; kingdom Metazoa; phylum Chordata; order Testudines; family Dermatemydidae; genus Dermatemys; species Dermatemys mawii. The sequence goes on from ML677335.1 coordinate 32,313,335, forward strand.
ATAGAATTGTAGACGATGAGGGTTGGAAGAGACCTCAGGAGGTCATTTAGTCCAATCCCCTGCTCTAAGCACAACCAACACCAACTAAATCATCCCAGCCGGGGCTTTGTCAAGCTGGGCCTTAAAAACCTTTAAGGATGGAGATTCCACCACCTCCCTAGCTAACCCATTCCAGTACTTCACCACCCTCCTAGTGAAATAGTGCTTCTTAATATCCGACCTAGACCTAGCCCACTGCAATTTGAGACCATTGCTCCTTGTTCTGTCATCTGCCACCACTCCGATCAGCCGAGCTCTATCCTCTTTGGAACCCTCCTTCAAGTAGCGGAAGGCTGCTATCAAATCCCCCCACTCACTCTTCTCTTCTGCAGACTGAACAAGCCCACTTCCCTCAGCCTTTCCTCACAAGTCATATGCCCCAGCCCTCTGACCATTTTCAGTGCCCTTTGCTGGACTTTCTCCAATTTGTCCACATCCTTTCTGTAGTGGAGAGGGCCCAAACCTGGACGCAATACTCCAGATGTGGCCTCACCAGAGGGAAGTGATTATTCCCCCAAAACAGGGGGGAATAATCACTTCCTTCAATCTGCCGACTATGCTCCTACTAATGCAGCACAATATGCTGTTGGCCTTCTTGGCAACAAGGGTATGCTACTGACTCAAATCTAGCTTCTCATTCACTGTAATCCCAATTCCAGTTTATACAACAGAGCTACACTGAATTCTAAGGAAACTACATAGTAAATATTACTAACTATGAAACTATGAAATAAACCAATAACTTATTGACTAAGAATACACCAAAGTGAAAATAACTAATCAATTTTTGCCAAACATTTCCTAAGCCACAGTGCTCCTGCATGACTTAGATTAGAAGATGTGCGGCAAGGAATACAGCTCTATTTGGCAGAGCTGCGACATTCCACAACAGTTTAGCTTCACTTTAACAGTTACGGGGCTCAAGTTAAACTTTGTCCCACAATCACCTCCAATGGAAAATCTAGTAGGGCCAGATACATTAGTTCTTACTGCTGTTCTGAATCTCAGACGGATACCTTACAAGTAGAGCGATCCAACCACACTCTGTACAGCACTATGGAACCATACCTCCCACACTTCTGTACATTAGAATTTTTTTCCATGTATTAGATTCTTTTTTAAACGTAAAGCTGGTCCACAGTAGCCACACAAACTAATGAAGTCTGAATTTCAGAACAAAATTTTAATATAGTGATAAAATCCAGACAACCCGAAGCTGAAGTGATTTCTTTGCCAAGTTGTTTTTCTTCTACTGTGCGTATACAGGTCTGTTACTGTAAGGTACAACTAATGGAACTATTTTTTTCTAGAAGCACTGTTTAACTGTTTTGAAAACAAAGCCACAACCTCTACACAAGCATGTAGAGAGAAAATCAGAAAGGCCAAGGAACAGAACAAGATTAACCTAGCTAGAGCTATGAAGGGTAACAAAACAGTCTACAAATACATTAAAAGCAGAGGAATACCAAGGATGGGGTAGGCCCGTTATTCAATCGGGGAGGCGAAGACAATAACAGAAAATGTGGAAATGGCAGAAGTGCTAAATGACTTCTGTTTCAGGTTTTCACCAGAAAGGTTAGCAGCAATTAGATGCCTAAGATACTGAATATGCCAGTGAGGTAGGATCAGAAAATAAAATACGGAAATAAGTTAAAAATTACTTTAGATGAGTTAGATGCCTTTAATCATTAGGGCCTAATGAAACCCATCCTCAAATACTCAAAAAGCTGACTGAGGAGATATCTGAACCATTACCAATTATCTTTAAAAAGTCATAGAAGAATGGAGAGATTCCAGAGGTCTGGAAAAGGGCAAACCATGTCCATCCAGCTATAAAAAGAAAAATAAAGACAATCTGAAGAATTACAGACCACTCATCTTAACTTCAGTAGACAGATAATGGAGCAAATAATTAAGCAATCAATTTGCAAAAGCTAGAAGATATGGTAAGAAATAACTGTCAGCATGGATCTATCAAGAACTCATGTCAAAACAATTTAATAGCTTTTTTTGACAGCATAACAAGCATTGTAGATGGGGAGGAGGTGATGAGGGGAGAAGTGGGCAATGTGCTATATCTTGCCTTAAGTAAGGCTTTTCATAGTGTATCGCATGATCTTCTCATAAACAAGTTAGGAAAATACACACTAGATGGACCTACCATAAGGTGGGTACATAACTTATTGGAAAACCATTCCCAGACAGTAATCAGCAATTCACAGTCAAGCTGGAAGGGCATATTTAGTGGCCCTAAAGGACCAGTTACAGGTCCATTTCTGTTCAATATCTTCATCAATAATTTAGATAATGGAATAGAATATACACTTATGAAGTTTGAGGATGGGGAGGAGTTGCAAGTGCTTTGGAGGATAGGATTTAAATTCAAAGTGATCTGGACAAATCTAAAAAAAAGCTATACTGGAAATGGAAAAGATTCAGAAAAGGGCAACAAAAGTTACTAGGGGTATGGATCAGCTTCTGTATGAGGAGAGATTAATAAGATTGGAACTTTTCATCTTGGAAAAGATTACTGGGGGTGGCATATGATAGAGATCTATAAAATTATGACTGTTGTGAAGAAAGTAAATAAGAAAGTGTTATTTACTCCTCCTCCTCAACACAAGAACTAGCGGTCACCAATTAATAGGCAACAAGTTTAAAACAAACAAAAGGAAGTATTTTATTTTCAAACTGTGGAACTCCTTGCCACAGAATGTTGTGAAGGCCAAGACCACAACAGGGGTCAAAAAACAACTAGATAAATTCTTGGAGAACAGGTCCAATCAATAGCTATTAGCCAAGATGGATAGGAATGGTGTCCCTAGCCTCAGTTTCCCAGAAGCTGGGAATGGGCAACAGGGAACTGGATCACTTAATGATCACCTGTTCTGTTCAATAGTGGCCAATGCCAGATGTCCCAGAGGGAAAGACGACAGGATTATGGGCTAGATCAGGGGTCTCCAAACTACGGCCCGAGGGCTGGACCTGGCCCGTGGCATCAATTTATCCGGCCACCCAACAAACAGGGGAGGAGCCTGGGGCGCAGCAAGCAAGGGAGGCAGGTAACAGCGGCGGCTACTGCCTCAGAGTTCCCCTGGCTGGCCAGACGTCTCTCTCTTTCTCCCTGCTGGCCGGGAGAGTCCGGGCACAGCGGCTCACAGCTGCTCTTGGCTCCAGCTCCAGCCCGCCCAGGAAGGTAGGGTTCGCTTGTTGGGAGTCCCCAGATGAACAATGCTGGCTCCTGCCCGACGGGCTTAAAATGGATCCCCAGGAGCAGCGGGGCTCCCCCCTTTAATCTGCAGCTCTGGGGGCTCCCACAGGGCAAGGGGGGTGGACCTGCTGGCTGCAGTGCTGGGGGGTAGCATCCCACGTGCACTGCCAGGCCGGGGGTGGAAAAAGTGCTCTCTGGTCTCTTTGTGTTGGCCGGCCGGCCGGCAGGCAGCACGCTGGCTGGGTTAGTTCGGGTGCGGCCACTCACGGAATTGGCCCCTGCCCACCTGGGAAGGTAGGGTCCGCTCCTTGGGGGTCCCCAGCTGACTCGTGCTGGCTCCTGCCCCTGTCTGAGACAGGCTTAAAATGCATCACCTAGAGCAGCGGGGCTCTCCCCCGCCCCACTTTAATCTGCAGCTCCGGGAGCTCCCACAGGGTGAGGGGGTTGGACCTGCTGGCTGCGTTCCTGGGCAGGGCTTAAAATGGAACCCCCGGAGCAGCGGGGCTCTTCTCCGCCCCCTTTAACCTGCAGCTCCGGGAGCTCCCGTAGGGTAAGGGGGTTGGACCTGCTTGCTGCAATCCCCAGGGGCGGCATCCCACAAGCACTTCAGGGCCGGGGGTTGGGAGAAGTGCTCTCCTCCATTTGTCCAGCCCCCTCCCACAGTGAGTACACACGTGGAGAAGCTGCTACTCTCCCCTTCTCCCCACAGGAGCTGCTGACTGCCGTCCCATGTGTGGAGGGGTGAGTGCCCCCCCACCCCGCGGCATGGGGCAGGAGGGCATCAAGGCAGCAGACGGAGCAAAGGAGGGGGAGCCGGGGGTGGGGGAGCCGTGGCTGCTGTGCCCCGAGGACACAGGCACAACAGCTCTTTGGAAAAGCCCGGACCTGTTGCTGCTAGTGAGCGTGTCTGAGCAGGAATCTCTCTGCCTTGCAACAGCAACAAAAACGGGGAGGTGGAGGGGAGAAGTTGTGAGCAACTCAAACTGCAGCCCCAGGCCCGTTTCTCGCCCCTTCTACTGCTGAGCGCCCAGCCCCTGAGGCAAGTTGCCTTTGTAATTAACCCTGTCTGTTCTGCTCTTAGCTCTTTCTGATGAAGATTCAGGTTTTGAGGAAGGGAAGCAACTTACTGGAGGGGCATTGGGAACTGCTCAACTTACTGGAGGGGGATTGGGAACAGTGTGGCTGGAGGAGCAAAGGCAGGGGTCACGGCAGCGCCAGAGGAGCAAAGGGGGGGGCCCGCTCCCGCCCGCAGGAGCGCACGGGGGGGGGGAGGACGATGGCAGCAGTGCGGTGAGAGGAGCAATGGGGGGGCACCTTTCCCCCTCACAGTCACTTTGGCCCATGAAGCCCCTTCAAAAATCTAATGTGGCCCTTGTCTCAAAGTTTGGAGACCGCTGGGCTAGATGAACCTCTGGTCTGACCCACTATTGTCATTCTTAAGTGGAAAACAGTAGAAATGGTCTCAAGTAAATAGGATAACATTCAATAAGGACAAATACAAGATACTCCAATTAGCAACAAACAAACAGTTGCACACATACAAAATAAGAAAAGGCTGCCCATAAGTAGTGCAGAAATGGATCTAGGGGTCACAGTGGATCACAAGCTATATATGAGTCAACAGTGTAACACTGTCGCCAAAAAAAAAGAAGTAAACATTATTCTGGGATGTATTAGCAAGAGCGTTGTAAGCAAGACACGAGAAGTAATTCTTCCACTCCACTCTTATAAGGCCTCAACTGGAGTGCTATGTCAAATTCTGGGCGCAACATTTCAGGAAAGATGTGGACAAACGGGAGAGTCCAAAGAACAGCAATAAAAATAGTTAAACGTCTAGAAAACATGACCTCCGAAGGAAGATAGCAAAAATGGGGTTTGTTTAGTCTGGAGAAGAGAAGACTGAGCAGGGACATGACATATTTTTCAAGTACATAAAAAGCTATTATAAGGAAAAGGGAGAAAAATTTTGTTCTCCTTAACCTCTGAGGATAAGGACAAAAAGCAATGGGGTTAAACTGCAACAAGGGGGATTTGGATATTATAAAAAACTTCCTGTCAGGGTGGTAAATACTGGAATAAACTGCCTAGGAAGGTTGTGGAATCTCCATCATTGGATATTTTTAACAGCAAGTTACACAAACACCACTCAGGGATGGTCTAGATCAGGGGTCTCAAAACTACGGCCCGGATTTGGCCCCTGGATTTGTCCAACCCCCGAGCTGAGCAGGCACGTGAAGAAGCCGCATGTGGAGAAGCCACCGCTGCCCCCCAGGTCAAACTGCTGCCAGCAGTCCCATGTGTGGAGGGGTGAGTGCCCCCGTGGCACAGCTGGAGGAGAAAAGCGGGGGTGGGGGGGGTGCCAGGGAGCAGCTGGAGGAGCAAAAGGTTAAATTTTTAAATACAGCACTGAACCAAATAGTCCCAACCAACAATGGGAACCCGGAGCTTCTCTTACCAAAGTACAGTTAAACTTTTTAATACATGTATTTTTATGACACAAATTTGTGAGTTTTGAGAAATAAAAAAAAAGTGAAATGATTTTGAATGTATTGACAAATAGTGTGATTTCACAATACCTGCACTGATTATACAGCTACTTTTATACCCGATTTAGAATTTAATGCAACACTGACACAGTAATGTTGTTTTTGATGATTTTGCATATTTCATTTTTTCACAGTCGCTTCAGCCCACAAAGCCCCTTCAAAAATCCAATATGGCCCTCATCTCAAAGTTTGGAGACTCCTGGTCTAGATAATACTTATCACTCATGGCAGGAGTGCAGGTGACTGGATTAGATGACCTCTCGAGGTCCCTTCCATTTCTACAAATTTATGATTTTTAAACATAAAAGCAGCTAGGAAGCAGTCAAATATTTCACCTTCCAAAACTTAAAACGAACTGCATTACAATATGGGTCTTGAAAAAGTAAGAGAGTTAATACAAGTAGAAAAAGGAGAGAGAAAGAAAGCTCAGATGAGCTCTGAACAGGGGAGTAACAGCAATTTGCTAAAGAATCTTTTCTGCAGCATTTAGCATATGTTAATTTAGGCCACTGAACAAAGCAACCATATTTGATAAGAGAGTTTACATGATATGTTGTACAGAACAAATACTTGCCAAAGTTATGCCAATTTATTTTTTAATAAACACATTAACCTAGCAAACAAACGTAACACTAAATTTTAAGAACAATGTTTAAAATTGAGTATTGCCATTACCATATTCTCAGAACCTTTTGAAAGAAAAACCTACAAAAGGGAATGATCATAGAAGCATCTGAATGAAATTGAGCACTAGTCAATTTCATTTTTATAAGGGCTATAAGGACTACAGTAGCCTGGACTTGTCAGTGGAGAAGGAAAGTGGGGCAGAGGGCACAACAGACCAAAAGAGGAAAGCAACACAAAACAAACAGAAGAGAGGATTTAAAAAAATCCCAGACCGGAATGTGGATTCTACTACAAATCTAATTGCTTAGTTCTGACTAAAATGGTACACTGGGAACAGCTCCCAGAGCACCGAAATCCTTTGAACCTAGAAAGCTGGCTAGCTCTGATGGTATTCACATCAGAATACTTTGCTCCACTCTCCCACCCTCATGATTTGTACAAGCCAGTGAATAACTGCAGTTCCCTTCTTCAACTATGGCAGCTGTAGCAGTCATAACAGCCGACCCCGTCCTGCCCACATCTCTCAGATTTCTGCTTCTGTTTTTCCTTCCCTGTACTCCCAGCTGCTGTGGTTCTCTTACATTTTGAAACTTTAGTTCCTGAAATTTTTAGGGTGAACTGCTATGTAACATGGTTAGTGGCCAAGAACACTAACAAAAACTGTCCCACCTTCAAGAGCGAGAAGAAATCTTAAAACCCCATAAAGAATGTGGATTAATGAGATGGCATTATAGGAAAACATAGGCCCTCCAGATATTCAACCTTCCCCACCGTGGTATCTATTACACTATGCAATAGTCTCCTAAATTAAACAGCTTTCACCACTACATTTCACATTTAAAAGAAAAATTGGACAAAGCATTAGATGACAAAGTAGGCCTAATTACCTACTTCTATGAACCCATGTACCATGCCACAATTAAAAAACAAAAATAGAGCACTGAAGATAAAGCAATTTGAAACAAAGAATCTAATGACGCTTATATTATCAAGGGAGTTATGAAATGATACTGAGTTTCATCTGCCGAGTTTAAACTTAAACATCAAATAAGAGCTCCCCAACCCACACAATCAGAATGTAGAAGGCAATGCCCTGGTAAACAAATGTACTATCGGGAGAGCCAGTAGGGAACAGAACTGACTTTCAACTGCCTTCTCTTTACAGTTACCGACTTCCTGTGAAGTACTCACCACTGAAATTAACTCAGACACTCTTTTTTGAGCTAAAGGTGTATTCAGAGCATAACAGTTAGGTGCAAAAGCAGTTAAGCACAGTTGTACCATTTTATTTATGATCATAGGCCAGGCGTGGGCAAACTACAGCCTGCGGGCTGGTTCCAGGCTGCCCGCCATTTTAAGCCGTCCCTTGAGCTCCGGCTAGGGAGCAGGGTCTGGGGCTTGCCCCACTCCAGCACTCCAACCATAGAGCAAGGTCAGGGGCCACTCCACACAGCTCCCGGAAGCAATCGCAAGGCCATGTTCTGGTGCTTCAACAGGGGCGCAGGGTCAGGTGCTGTAACGGTCCCCTCCGGCACTCCAATGGGAGCTGCAAGGGTGGTGCATGCAGGCAGGTCAACATTCAAAGCCACCCAGCTGCAACTCCACGTAGGAGCCAGAGAAGTGACATGCCACTGCTTCCAGGAGCCGCTTGAGGTAAGTACTGCCTAGAGCCTCACCCCAAGCCCCAACCCCAGCCCAATCCCCCTCCCATCCTCCGAATCCCTCGGTCCCAAACAACTGCACCCTCCTACACCCCAAATGCCTCCTCCTCAGCCCCACCCCTAGCCAGAGCCCTCATTCCCCCCAACACCCCACTTCCTACCCTAGCCCAGAGCCCCCTGCCTCACCCTGAACTCCTCATTTCTGGCTCCCGTCTGGAACTCATACCCCCAAACAGAGCCCTCACCCCCTCCTGCACCCCAACCTCAATTTTGTGAGCACTCATGGCCCACCATGCAATTTCTATTCCCAGATGTGGCTCACAGGCCAAAAAGTTTGCCCACCCTGGCATAGGCTGTGCAGAGCAGGCAGCAATAAACCACTAGGCAGAACTGCATGAGCCTAGAGTGATAAATGAGTATGTTAAAAATAACTGTCCAGAAATTTCAAATTTCTTAGCAACTTACTCATTGCTGGATATCTCAGGTAGAATATCTGCTGGATTACAAGTGATTACAGGCAAACAAAAAAAAATTTTACAACAAAGAGTGGAAATATTTACAGAACTGGAACCCATTACAGAGCATCTAATAATGAATACAATTCATAGAAAATTAAAAAGAAAATTACACATTTCAAGAATACTGTATGTGCATGCATCCATCAGTCTATATACTCAAACTAACTCAATCAAAAGACACTGCCTGGACACAGCTTCAATTTCAACTCCAGGAGCTACGATAGTTAAATATTGCAAGACAGGTAGAGGAGACATGTATTACTACATTTCTGTAGATTCTGAAAACACTACTACTTTTTTCATCTTATTTTTCTATTTTTATAATATGGAAGATTTTAAACCTATTAGCTTTGAAGTAGACCAGAGACTTAGTCTAGGACTAAGTTTTATTAAAATAGTCAAATACGGGGGTTTTTTGGTCAGTTGTTTTGAAAATATTTCAAGTGTAGAACTCTAAGTTAACATAAAGATCTCTTCAGTATTAATTCTATTACATACTGCAGAGACTGAGAAGGTAGGACAATGTCTCCAGAATTTCTATCACATTTTAAAAGACTCATCTCTTGATCAGCTTGCACAAATATAGTTTGCATTTTTAAGTGCATCGTACTCAGGTTACAACTACAGAAAAGTAATTTACTTTAACAGAACTTAAAATGGAAACTGGCTACCCACAACATTTTGCAAAGGACATACTCAACAACTCTTAATGGAATCCCTTAAGAAACGAAGTTATCAAAATAGCCAGATTTCATTACAGAAGTGGGTAACTAAAAAAAGAGGATACATATCAGAGACAGCTCCAAAAGAAGGCTTTATAATGGATTTACTATCTCTCTCAGTCCAGGGCAACTGCACCTGTACTCAACCTCTATGGCTCAGCAATGGCATCCCTTCTAGGTTTCCAGCTACCCAGCTGTCACCTGTCTTGGGTGAAAACCCACATCTCTCTCCATTCTGAGTGGGGTATTTCTGGTCTGAACAGTTCCCTACCTTCAGCGTTATTGCCAAAAGCAGGCCTGTTTTATTTCTCTCCTTAGACACGGTACACGGTGTAATTGCCCAGTTATACACTACCACAGAGTTCTTTCTCAGCAAAGATACTTTATTCTTAAAGTAAAAGCAACACAGAAAAAACTTTAATAAAATAATCTACACGCACACTAACAAGCTTATCAGAGATCATCCCAACTACAAAGTGTCACTCTGGCACAAGCAGACCTCCAATCCCTATCCACACATTTTCGTGTGGTTTCAATTCATACCCTTGGCTCCGAACAAGGAAAAGGATGAGTAAGAGTCACTCATTTATCCAGTTTGGCTCTTTATCTGGCTATTTACCTTTCATGGTGTCTTCATGTGTCTCTGCTCAAACTGAAGCTTCAAAAAGGATGGACCTGAAGTGGGTTATTTGTATTCTCTTCACCCCTCAATTATTTCCTAGGAAATCTATTTCACACTTATTGTCTCAAAGTGTTCCTAATATCACCAACAGATTGCATTTATCCTGCCTTTTTCTTAGGCTAAGTCTACACTGAGCACCTTACATTGCCACAGCTGTGCTGCTACAGCTGTGCCTCTGTAAGATATGCAGCATAGCCACTCTTTGTCAGCAGGAGAGAGAACTCTCCTGCCGACAAAATAAAACCACACTCAACAAGGAGTGGAAGCTTCATCAGCAGAAGAGGATCTCCAGACAGCAAAGCTCTGTCCAGACCATCGCTTTTCCTCAGTAAAACCTGTGTCTGTCAGGAGTGTGTTTTTCCCCCACACACCCGACTGACAAAACTCTAACTGATGCAAACACAGTGTAGACACAGCCTTAAAGAAGTTGGTACAATCCCATAAATTTTTCTTTTTCAATACAATGAATTTCCCCAATACTTAAATTAAACCTTACTGAATCAAGTTTAATTCCATAAGTAGGGCCCTACCAATTTCACAGCCATGAAAAATGTGTCATGGACTGTGAAATAAACCCATCCCTGAGATATCTGATGTCCCCTTGTTCCTAGGAGCACCCCAGCCAAGGGGGCTCTGAGCTCTGGCTGGGTAGGGACTCCACTTGTTGATCCCCTGCACAGCTGCTCTGGAGGGGGGCTAGACCCCACCTCTGGATGCCTCCCTTTGCTGCAGGACACTCTGGGTTGCAAATCCGAACTCCCCTTGTTCCTATGAGGAAAGAAGGCTCTTAGCTCCAGCAGGGCTGGGGAGGGTCAGGATTTTCCCATCTCCTGCACAGCTGCTCTTTGGGAGGGGATGAGGTTGGAGAACAGACTCACCTCCATGCATCTCCTGTGGCTGAATACAACACAGAAGTGAGTGTGGCAATCCCTTAACCCCCTGTAATAAATGAAAGGAGGGGAGCTCCCTTTTATGGACGTGCAGTCAACCAGCCATGAAATCCCTCTTATTGGCTGTTCTCTGCTTGCTTTACCTGTAAAGGGTTAACAAAGTTCCCCAAGAAAGGAAAAGGAGTGGGCACCTCACCAGAAGAGCCAATGGGAAGGCTAGAATTTTTTAAAATGAGGGGAAAAAAACTCCATCTATGTGTTGTGGTTCTCCGGGAAAGAGCGGAGAGACAGAGCAGCAACGCTGTAAGCAGCTTTAAAACCAGACATGAAAATCAAATTATACCTCAACCCTATTTATCTGAAACTCCAAATGTATAAGTATATCAGAAATATTTAGAAAAACACGATGAGCGTTATTTCTATTTCTTATCTAATGGGGTGAGAACCCCAGGTGCTTCTGTTTTGCTTGTAACCTGTAAGCTGAACCTCAAGAGAGCTATTCTGAGGCTTAAATCTTTGTAATTATTTCTTTTAAGATACAGCAAAAAGCCTATGTTCCAAATGTACTTACTTTTTTTAAAAAAAAGAATGGGATTGGATTTGTGTCCCCAAGAGGTTTGTGTATAATTTGTTTAATTAGCTGGTGGCAACGGCTAATTTCCTTTGTTTTCTTTCTTGGCTCTTCCCCGAGCGGGGGGTGAAAGGGCTTGAGGGTACCGCACAGAAAGGAATTCCCAATGCTTCTGTTTGGGTTCGAGGGTTGGGTTTTTTTGCATTTGGGTGGTGACAGCATTTACCAAGCCAAGGTAAGAGAAAAAGATGTAACCTTGGTAGTGTAATACAAGCCTGGAGTGGCAAGTATTAATTTTTAAAATCCTTGCAGACCCCCACCTTCTGCACTCAAAGTGCCAGAGTGGGGATTCAGCCTTGACACCCCCCACAACAGGTTTGCAAACAATGCCCCCCCATCCTCTTTTGGGTCAGGACCCCCATGGTTACAGCACCATGAAATTTCAGATTTAAACCTCTGAAAATGTTACATTGACCAATTTTAAAATTCCATGGCCATGAAATTGACCATAATGGACTGGTGAATTTGGTACAGTATTCCTTATGGATAGAGCCCTAATTCCTTAAAATTTGTTCAAGATATTCTCATAGCAGTCATTCTTACTATAAAAGAATCTCTTCAGCCACTACTAGTATGAAATGCAAAGTTACCAAACAATATCACACAATTTAAGGCAGGAAGTAATACTTTGTTTCACACTCCAGGAATATTTAAGAAAGGTATAATTTAGTTATCCAAATTTGAATTTACCCAATATACATATACTAAAAAATACCACCCATCCTCTTGTGAAATGTGCTACACAGAATCAATGACTAAAAGTTAGATCCTGATCATTTGTCATCTAATCTGAAAATGTAATATTTCAGCATGTAAGAGGACATATTAATGAGCTTCATTTACAACCTTTAACAAAACGGTCATTTCAAAAATGTTGGAAACAGGTGCTAAAATATTTTGCAAGAATGCCAAATGTATGCAGAGTATTAATAACTCTTCAGATGTACATTTTATGTTGAATACCTATTTTGGATTTGTGCCCTAAAGAAGGTGGCGATTGTTATTCTATCAATATGTCAGGAACCCAGATAAGTACTGCTCTGTGGAATTTTATTTGACCCTAGTACAGGTTTATCTTTTGACTATCATTGAGCAACTTTTTTTTTTTTTTTTTTTTTAAAGTATAGATTCGTGTTTTATATAGTCACTCAAAAACTAAATCCCTACTTATAGCTTCCTCCCCAGATTATATATTTTGGCAAACTTTTATCTATTACATACAGCAACTTTTAGCTACGAGTCTTCTGTTACAATCTCTCTATTATACCTCAGCATATTGAACTCCATGAACATTCCTCAAGCAGCATTAAGTCATCTCATCTTTACATCAATCATAAGGGGATTTACCACATTAGTTGCCATCAAAAAACCTTTTAATCTGAAGGTCACTGAAGACAGACACGTCAAAAATGAGTTACATTGCAACAAATTTGTGAGCAGACAACCTTAAAGCAAGCAAAAGCTAGTGTGTTAGCTCAATCAAGTTAAATGTTTGAAGTGCTCCCAACATTAATTAAGAAAGAGTAACATCTGAAGCAATGTTAGCTGACTTTTTTAGATTAGACATTATAACATGGTTTCAAATGTGTTAGCCTGCATTTTAGGTCATCAAGACTCAAGTTTAAAGATGTGATACTTGCACTTGCTAATATTACACTTTTAAATCCTTGTCTAACCAAACCTTAAAAAGGATTAAGAGGGATTTCCAATTGCACTAAACTCAGGTGCTCTAACACCTAACATGATTGAAAAACACCCTTATTGCACATTAAGATGAGGTCTCAAGTGACCATAGGTTAGTCACCAACAGCAAAGGAAGTTTCTTTGCTTTAGTGTCCCAAGATGAATAAAACGAACTTAGTAGGTTTGAAAAGTAGCCTTACATTTCAAGATTTACTTATGTAGTAATCAGTGTAACAAGGAAGTATATGAAGTAGTTATATTTACTCTCCCCTGCCCACTGGCTCAGTGCTCTGGTTGATCTTTTCATAGTGCGCTTTTCTTTCCTTCAGATAAACCTCGACACAAACATAATGGCTGCTCAATTATCTCAGTTTCATTTGCAGTAACTGGCCAAAATGAACACTACTCCTGAAAAACCAAACTGCTTTTACTGTCTTTGTTCCTCAAACTTATTTAATACCACTGTGATAGGATATTGTGTAAAGGTGTATACTCTAGACTTAGATTTCTAAAAATACAAAGAGTTGAAGGGGGTTAGCCTATTCACATAATTAACAACTGGTGTGAGTAGGCCTGCATTGTTTGTTATAATTAAGTTAACAGCCAATAAAACAAGATAAATTTAGAATGCTCATAGTTGTTTATCCATAGCCCATGTTTTCAACTTTAGGCTAACAAGTAGATTTTTCCCTACAGTAATAAACTCCTATTTTAAGTCCAAACTTTAAATATATTTTAGTACTGTGTCACTGCAAATATAAATTAGATTAGTCTACTGAGTGAAAGTTTACTGCTTCTTGCCAAGTAGTTTTCTTCCTCAGAAAATAGATATTTATCAACAGAAAACCCAATGAGACAATAATGAAATTCTTTTCGACTGTACTTTGATTTCTGGCACTCAGAGAAGTGATTTAGTTTCCAAATATTTTCTATGTAATCAATAGCTATGTTTATTTTCAATGTATCCATTAATACTACTGCCTTACTTGCAAACTCCTCAGCTACGCTCATCTTAAGCCATTAAATACCATTTTGGTCTACTGCATAGCAAACAGACTGGGGTCCACTTATTTTTCTGGTCAAGACTCAAAATATATATATTTTAACAGAAATTTAATGTGATATTCCAAGCAAAGACAATATAGCAAGGCATCATCTTGACAGGGTTTGGTCCAGTATGGCCCCCTACATTTTAAGAACGATCATTGTCCAAAACGAACAGGTAAAAAGAAAGTTGCAGTTTCAGTAGTTATGATATTAGCTTGTAGTGGGGTGGCTGCCCCACTCCTGGGTAAACAGGGCTGAGGCTAGGAGCAAGCAGCTCCCAGGCTGATTGGAAAGGCAGTCCAGCAGAGGGCCGCAACAGAAAGCAGCTGGGGTGGAGCAACCACAGCTGTGGCTGGGTCAATTAGGGCCCAGCCAGCCCAGATAAAAAGGCCCAGAGTTTGGTGCAAATAGAGACTCTGCCTCTAGCTGTGGAGGAAGACAGGCCTGGCTACTGGGGAGCTTGATAGGGCACCTGGAATGGAGCAGGGCTTGGGGAGAAAGGCTAGAGGAGCTGGGGAGCTCCAGGCTGGCAACCCCTATGGCTGCAGGGCCTAGTCTGAGGCCTAGAAGGGGTACTGTGGTTAGAGGGGACAGCCCACAGGTAGGCAGAGGCAGAAAGCCAAACCCTCCCTGCCTATGATGACTGGCTGTTCCTGGGGCAGACTGCAATGTGAGTGGGGGCTTCATGATGACTGGCAGTAGCCTAGACTGAGGCAAGGTGGGGCTCAGAGTTGGACCCAGAGTTAGACACCAGGAGGGACATGGGGCAAGTAGGACATTGGCCTGAAGAGGGTGCTCTGGAGGCTGAAAAGCTAGTTCCCCGAACGACCAGCAGGAGGTGCCGCAGGGGTGAGTTGTCACTTTGCTACACAACTATTTGGGTTAAAATTCTAAAATAAATAGAAATGAGATCAAAAATCACTTTTAAAACATTTTAAAAGTGAATATAGCGCTTATCAGCGTTCCAAAGAATTAAGTGTATTCATCCAAAAAAAAGCACAGAATGAAAACATACCCGCTCCTCTGCACTGCCTCAACCCTGAAATGGAAACAGCCAGATGTCAGAGGAGGGACCTTCAATCTACATGCCTCTAAGTATTTGATTTGCATTGACACTAATGTGCCAATTATGAAAGTTTTTGTGATGTATACATCTGTGCCTGAGGAAATTCAATGCACTCACTCATTTCACAAAAGTCAATAGCCAGGGCAGTTATTAATCTTATCACTCACTACCTGGCTGCACTAGATTTGAACCAGCTCCATGAAAAACAGACCACCACCAGTCCCTTGAATACCTTGGTTTTCATAATATCACACACACAGAAACCATGTAACCACTAACTGTACTCGAGGGTAGAGGATATGTGTAAGTATAAATGCATAGTGAAGGAAGAATAAACCTCAGAACTGCTTGCAACAGTAGTCCTTGTAGAGCAGTGATGGGCAACCTGGGGTCCACAGGTTGCCCACCACTGTTATAGACAGTGGTAAATACAGACATTTTTATTTACACTGGATAAATAAAATAGAATGTGTGTCTCTGTATTCAGTTAGTTTTTGCTCTAGATTTGCAAGATTTAGTCCTAGGTTTAATTACCACATTTAACCAAACCACAGGCGATGCAGCAATTTTAAAAAAAGTTGTTCACAGATTACTAAAAGTCATGGTATGCTTAACTGTTCCAATACTATTAGGCTGTTTAAATCTACATTTACCTGTTATGAGTTTAGCACTGCTGCTTTTGCTTTCCCCATCCTCTATGTTTCTGTTTGTGCTCTCTTCTTTTAAACCATGAACAATATTGTCAAAACATATGCTCTTGCTGGACACAATGTTCTCTCCACTGATTGGCTGATTAATTCTGCTATTAGCTTCAAGTAGAGATATGAAGTCCTCAGATTGAGCAGCTTCAATGGGGTCCAGCTGAGAGCAGCTTTTAGCCTGTGACACATTCTTTGAAGACACTGGCAGAGATTCTTCATCACTATCAAATCCAAATGGATCTTCTGTTACCTCATCTTCGACTTTGGGTTTTTTAGGAATTTCTGAAATATCTGGTTTGACATTGGGCCTCTTCTGACCTAATTTGGCCATAAAGGTGGTTTCTCCCCATTTTGTGCTAAGGGTAGTCCGTTTGTTAGAAAATACTTCATCGAACTTTGAGTTGCCATTTCCCCCTTTCCTGCTGTATGTCTTTCCAAATCTGGATGTCATTTTGACAGCTGTTTCATATTCTCTGTGGGAAGAGAGAGAATTAGTTAAACTAGTTTCTGTGTAGTTACTTTTTCCACTCTTTATTAGCACACACTGGACATCTTAGTTTTAAGTTAGTACTGTACACAGCATAATTCACTTCATTTATATGTGCGTTTTTTAAAGCGAATTTTGCAACAAGCATCATGCCTATCAATTTAAAACACTTATCCCCATTTATTTAGTAGAAATTCACCACCCTGAGTCTCTTCACTCATCTGCTATAAGTAAGTATTTGGATTGTTCTATTCTCATGTCATAACTCCTATATAATACTTTATTTCCAAGGTTTGAGGCCATTACTCTTATGAAAAATTAGAAAGGTTGTGTGTATTCTGTCTAACTTTAGAGCACTTTCACTTTGCATTTGTAGGCTCAGCTAATGTTAGAGCAGTTAGACTATAATCCAGTCTGGTTTTTAAAAAGGTGTTTTTGGTAGCAGAAGTGTTTAATATTTTACAATTCCGTAGTTCCTGAAATCTCAAGTCATCGTAAACAGTAAAGATGACTTCATTCTTTTATGCTCTTTTCACAAGGCTGATGTAAGATTTACAAGTTAGTAATATCGCTGTGATGTGTTTTGCTTCATCTGTGCATGCAAGGACAAATAGTGTTGTTAATGAGAAAGACCAGTCATAAACCTCAAATGTATTAAGTCCAACTTGAACGATTCATAGCCTGGAGCAAAATATATAGTTCTAGCTAAATCCATTTCTAATATTGTTCAGGATATCAGGGTACAACCACAGTCAAACCTTAGTCTTCAACAGAAAGTTTAATTGTTAATATTGTGTTAAGCATTAACAAGGGAGAAGGAACATAAGTCAGAAAAATGTTTATATAAATAAAATGCATTCAAGTGAGCATGGCCTGCCAAAATTCACCTTAGGGTACTTACACAATAGCTGAAGCAATCTCAGAACCATCATGATTCTTTGACAACTCATGGAGGACAGGTGAGATCCCAGACAATTTAAGAAAGGCAAACGTAGTACCTATCATTTTAAAGGGGGGAAAAGGAGGACCCAGGGAAGTATAGACAAATCAGCCTAATTTCTAAACCTGGAAAGATACTGGAACAAGTTATTAAACAGCCGATTTGTAAGCAACTCAAGGATAACAGGGTTAGCCAGTAGGGATTTGTCAAGAACAAACCATGCCAAACCAATCTAATTTCCTTCCTTGACAGGGTTCCTGGTCTGGTGAACGTGGGGGAGTAGCAGACATGATATACTTAGATTTTAGTAAGGCTTCTGATATCCTCATACACAAACTAGAGAAATGTGGACTATACTAAATTACTGTAAGGTGGCTACACAACAGATTGAAGGCCCATACTCCAGCAGTGGTTATCAATGGTTGGGTGTCACATACAAGATGTGCCTAATGGTGTCGCACAGGGGTCTGACCTGAATTCTGATATTCATATTTTCAATAATTAGTTGTATAATAGCATGCATGGAGCATACGTTTATAAAATCTGAGGATGACACCAAGTTGGAAGGGGTGGCAAGCATTCTGGAGGACAGGATTAGAATTCAAAATAACCTTGACAAACTAGAGAATTGCTCTGAATTCAACAAGATGAAATTCAGTAAATTCCAGAGAGTGCAGAGTAATCCCATAAGAAGGGAAAATCAAATGCACAAATTCAAAATGGGAAATAACTGGCCAGATAATTCTAAAAAGAATCCATTGGTTATACTGAATCAAACTGAACATGAGCCAACAATGCGATGCAGTTGCAAGAAAGGCGAATAGCATTCTGGGGAGTATTAACAGGAACATAAGACAGAAAAGGTAACTGTCCCACTCAGCACTGGTGAGGCCTCTGCAGGAGTCTTGCATCCAGTTTTGGTCACCACACTTTAAGAAAGATGTGGAAAACTGGAGAGAGACCGATGGGGAACACTGTAACAGGTTCAAAGACGTAAAGGTGTGTTAAAAAGGATGGTGATCAGTTGTTCTCCATATCCACTAAAGATAGGACAAGAATCGATGGACTTAGTCTGCAGCAAAGGACATAGATTTAAGTTAAATGTTAAGAAAAGCCACAACTATAAAGGATAATTAAGTTCTAGAACAGGTTACCAGGAGAAGTTTTGGAATCCCCATCACTGGAGGTTTTTAAAGGTTGGACAAACATCTATGAGGACTGGTCTAGGTATAACTTGGCCCTGCCTCACCACAGGAAAATGAACTAGATAACCGTTAAAGGTCCCTTCCAACCTAAATGTTCTTGCTACCATAGAAATGTAAGAGTAGTTGAAACAGCTTAGCCACACCCACAACGGCCAGTGAACAAAGATATTTTTTAAAAAAAACCCCACAGGTTAAATGGAAACATGTTTGAACAATTCTTTACCTCTGTTTCACTGCTGCCCTTATTTTAATTTGAAAAGGAAGACAGGTAAAAAAATTAAATACCTTGTCTATATTTTAACATTAAAAAATGTAACATTTACAGTACAGACCCATTTACGGGCAGATGTTGGGAGTCAAGTGTCATGACCGCGTGTTAAAGGACCACGGGTTAAGAGGGCCAGGCTGAAATATCTTAAGATATCTATATATACAGTACATGTATAATTATCTAGGATTACATATGTATTCACAGTGTCCCAAATACCACAGGATTTTAATTCAGCAGAAAACGCGTTCACGGCTGATTCATCCAGCATTGGCTTTCTCCAGAAATTGATACCTGCGCTATACCATAGCGCTTTTTAAAACTACTTTTAAACCCCTTGCTGGCTTGAAATGATTCATCTCCTGTTAAATTTCCAAATTTTGTCACTTGAGCTTGAAGAATTGGCCCACTTAGCAGCATTCCTTTCAGCCTTTCCTGAGCAAATCTCTCTAGCATGACAATGACTAAGCGTGCGTGATACGTCTTTACCAATATCGGCAAATCAAAAGGAAGAGGAAACGCTAGTACGCCTACAACACGTTTTCTGCTCCACGCTTCCTGTTGTATTCTATGTTAGTGAGCAAATCTGCCGCGCTTCATGGCAAGTTCCTGTACCGCGTGTTAAAAGGTAGCACTGGGAGGCACAGTGCTAAGTGGATTTGCGCATAAACAGGTCTGTACTATATTTTCCCTATATATGCTGTTTACTTCTAGATTTTCTCATTCTGGGCACTGAAAATGAATCAAGTTATTTTGTTACAGTAAATTTCAACTGAAGTCTACCTTTTAGATCTGAAAACACATACGGTGTGGCAAATGCTATGGGAATAGGATTAGATGTCTTTTTTTTAAAAAAAAACCTTATGAAAAATTTCCATTGATCTTAGGTAAAAATCTGTTCTTATAAATCCTAAATTGGGGTACAAATTTGCCTCAAAGAATTTTCTTGTAATAGTTAAATTTTAAATACTTTACCACAATGAAAGCTACCACTTATTTTATACTTGTGCATACCTGTATTATGGTCAGAAAAATTAATGAGTAACTTTGTGTGTGTGTGTCCTGTACCTGCAAAAATTCTACTCACCTTACTATTCTTTTCCTCTGGATAGTTGCATCATTTTGCTTTCTCTTGAAATTTTTTTCATTTTGTTCTAAATTTCTCAACTTGAAATTTGACTAACCTTGGCCACAGGACCAGACTGTCTTCCAGCCATGTTGTTCCAATAGTCATCTCTAGTAAGAATCTAATTTAAATTAATCTCCCTTGCCTTGACTGGGACCAAGTTTTACTTGCCACAATAACAAAAATTTTCAGTCTTTGGTCCTGGCCATAATAAGATTAGAAATACATCATGCTACGACTTAAGAAGTTTACACGGTTAATGTCACATCTGAAAATAACATCCTCTTGACAATTCCATCTTTACAGTACTTAATACAGATGATGACGACAGGATTTACAGTTGTTGCTCCTGAACTTTGTTCCATCTTTCATTTTGCAAGACTAATTTGAAACTGACACCTCTGGCTACCGGTAGAATTAGCATGCTCTGTGATTCTCTCTCCCCCTTCACACCCAACTAGAATCTCCTGGCTGCTGAGCAGTAGCTACTCTCTAAATCTCATTTTTGTTTCTCCTATGTAAATACTTCAATATTTGCCTTTGATGTTCCATTTTCCCCTCAAGTTGCTGAGTGAATCTGAGGTGATCCTTACTGCTTCACAGGTTATAAAACAGCAACAGCAGAACTTACCAAAATGATTACTTTTACTATGCTGCTGCTCAGGAACAAGTAACAGCAGACAGATCTGTAGTTTGAAGACTCAAAAAGACAGTACAGGAATAGTTCATATTTGAAATGCCATCTTTAGAACCAAAAGGGCTAGAAACAAAATATTAAAATGAATTCTGTAAAAAAAAAAAAAAATTAACCTCCACAGTTCCTACACTCGGAGGTTTTTTTTTATTCACGAACAACACCTGAGTTTTGTCAAACCCTGACTCAAAGACTTACAGCACTTCACATTTTCAGCACTCTACAAAAATATCAGCAAATCTAAATAATGACAAAAAAATGCTTAAAGTCATTTAAGGGCAGGCTCTAAAGCCCTACCATATGGACTAACCTCCCCATATTCATAATAAAATATACTGATATTTTCATAAGTGCTCAACTGTCTTATGCAAAAATTCTAATTATACAAGAAATTAGAAGTGTGTTGTGCTACTTGATTAGTTAAGTATGAATAAGTAAACAGATGAGCAATAAGTGAATATTACATAATCAACTGATGACCCACCTTTCTAATCATAATCAGATTAAAAATATTTTAAACATTAGAGTATGTAAAAACTAATTTAACTTTCACTTATTAATGCTGATTCTCTTCTTGCTTTTCTACACACCTTCAACAATATAGGTTAGTTTCACTTTCTGGTTTTTATGCCCTAGCATTTTCTAGCTCTCCTACTCTAGCACAATGGTGCAATATTTGGACACCAAACAAACTGCTCCATGCAATCTGTTCATTGAAACCCATTTTAACAACTTTATTCCTTGTTATTTTAAATACTGTTTTCTCAAAAGCTAAGGCCCAACCAGACCTGACTGTCCATTTTAAAAGAAAAAAGTAGCCCACTTCTCTTTACATTCTGCCCATCGTTTCCCTTCCATAATCAAAGGGAAGAAAAATAGTTTAAAACACCAGACAGAGAAACTGATGAAATCCCCAGGGAGACGCCATCACACTGTGACTCCGTATAGACTCAATGTGTGAGGTGGTGTCTCTCCCTTCCCTCGCACCTCAGGCCCTTCCACCTCCAAGCAGTAACAACCGAAGTGGCTGCCCAAAGTGTTTAGTGACGAAGAAGGCTCCCACCCAGCGAACAGGAAGCAGCAGGCTCCGCACCCAACCCGGATTAAGCGCCACCTGCTCCTCTGCACACCAGACAGCAGCGCCTGAAGCCAGCCTCCGAGCTACCGGGGGAGGTGGGGAAAGTTCCCTCAACTCCCCTTCCCCCCACTCCCCGCAAACTTCCGGGCCCGGCTCGCAGGGAGCTGCGTTGAGGGAAAGTTGCGTCTCCCCCACCCCCCTCGCGCCCCCCGCCAGACTTTCCAGGCCGCTGGAACTTTCCAGCCTCCTCCCCACTCCAGGTGCAGCCGCCCCCTCCCCCCACAGAGAACAGGCGACCCGGGGTGCGGGGCAGCCCCGCTGGAAGGAGCAATGGGGCCTTCTCCCCGGGCTAGAGGCCTCGCAGGCCCAGGGAGCCGGGCAGCCGCCCCGGTCTCTCCCTGCCGCTCGGTACCTACCTCGGTCTCACCCAGGGAGGAAGGAGGCGACGGCGGACCCCACTCCTGCTCTCGGCACTTTCCCAACTCGCCCCCGAGAACGCGGCTACCTGGGCGTCCTCGGCCCCGAGTCTCCGCCCGCGGACACGCTCGCCAACGCGACTCCTCCGCGTCCCTCCCCCCAGCGGAGCCTCCCTCGCCGGGGTGGGGGGTGGGCGCTGGCGCTAGGGCCCCCGGCGCCGCCTCCTCCGGCGCCGCTTTCTCCGCACCAGGATTATCGCTGCTCTTTCAACAGGGCCCTGGACCATCTCTCCGCCATTTGCCCCCCGCTCCTTCCGTCACTGCGCTTCCCACACTCGGCCGCCTCCCCGCAGCCAATCGCACCCCGCCTTACTCAACCGACCCGCACGCCGCAGCGCATGCGCCCCGAAAGGGCGCTAGGACGTCACTGCGCATGCGCGCCCGGGTCACGCTGGGACCTGTAGTTTTAGAGATTGCTGGGTGAGTTGGGGGACTCTCTCCTTCCGGCCTCCACACCAGTCTCCCGTGCCTTTCCCCCCTTCTCGTGAGGAGAGCTGGAGGACTGTGCAGTGCTCCCATTCGGGCTGCCCAAGTCCATCTGTGCGCATGCTGCCGCTCTGGGCATTGCATCAGGCTAAAGGGGAGAGCGGGAGGGTGCTATGACGCGGCAAGGCTGCTTGATGGCGGGTGCTACTGCAGTCTGCAAATAGAGTGTTTGCTTGGTTTGTTTCGGCGGGGGTCGGGGGCAACGTTTTAGTGAGACGCTGCTTGTGATTTATCCGGCCTCAAGGTGCAACGCGGTAGAGGCTGATGTCTGGATTGCTCGCCCATGGCAGTTACTTAGCATTGAGGATTGCACTACAAAGTTCTCAGCCCACTGGGTTCAATAACTGAAACGCAAGTTCCCTCCTTCTCCGAAGGCCTTCGAGTAGTTGGAGCATTGAGAGACTGAACTAAAACAGTTCAAAGCAAGAAGTTCCAGTGGCAGCTCTGCTGCACCGGCTTGATATTAGACAAGTTACAAATCATATGTTTGGAGTATGGGTAAGTAATAATACGTGGTTCTTAGACAGCCCTTTTCATCAGTAGATTTGAGAGTGTTTTACAAAGGAGGTAAGTACTATCCCCATTTTACACATGAAAAAACTAAGCATAGGGATGTGAAGTGACTTATACAAGACTACCCAGCAGACCAGTGGCACAGCTGGGAATAAATAGAGTCCCAGGTCAGTGGCCTATCCAGTATACCAGTGGTTCTCAACCAGGGGTACATGTAGACATCCTATTTTCGATCAGAACGCCCAGTCGAAAAGGGACCCTGGCGGCTCTGGTTCACATTGCCAGCCAGGCCATTAAAAATCCTGTTGGGGGCCCAGGGCTAAGGCAGGCTCCCTGCCTGCCTTAGCTCTGCACAGCTTCTGGAAGCAGCTGCCAGTTTCCTGCAGCACCTAGAAACACGGGAGGCCAGGGAGGCTCTACATGCTGCCCGTGCCCAAAGGGCCAGCTCTGCAGCTCCCATTGGCTGGAAACTGTAACGAATAGGAATTGTGAGGGCAATGTCTGTAGGTGCAAAAGCAGCGCACGGATCTGCCCTAGCAACCCATGCACTGAAGGGCTGCAGGGACCTGGCAGTCAACTTCTGGGAGCCATGGTAAGCGCCTCTGGGACTCCACACCCCTCACACAGCCCAACCCTCTGCCTCTCCCACACCAAAACTCCCTTCCAGAGCCCACCCCCCCACACACACACCCCAAACCTCTCATCCCCAGCCCCACCCCAAAGCCCAAATCCTCAGGCAGAGCCCTTACCCCCCACTCTGCACCACTGCCCCAGCCCAGAGTCCCTTCCCGCACCCAAACTAATTCGCAGAGCTCACCCCCAACATTCTGCCCCCTCCTCCACCTCAAACCCCTCATCCCAAGCCCCACCCCAGAGCCTGCACCCCCAGCTGGAGCCCTCATCCCCTCCCACACTCCAACTCCCTGCCCCAGCCCACAGCCCCCTCCTGCAATCTCAACAACTCATTTCTGGCCCCATCCAGAGCATGCACCCCAGCCCAGAGTCCATACCCCACTGCACTCCAGCCCGGAGCCCGCTCCCACATCCCAAACCCTTTATCTCCGGCCCCACTCCAGAACCCTCACCATCCTCCTGCACCCTAATCCCCTTCCCCAGCCCAATGAAAGTGAGTGAGGGTGGGGAAGAGCAAGCGATGGAGGGGTGTTGGAGCTAGCGGAGGCGGAGCCTTGGGGAAGTGGTGAGGGTGTTCGGGTTTGTGCGATTAGAAAGTTGGCAACCCTACGTACACGTACGCCTGAGGGTACACAGAAGTCTTCAAGGGGACACAACAACTCATCTAGATATTTGCCTACTTTTACAATAAGCTACATAAAAAGCACTAGCAAAGTCAATACAAACTAAAAT
Source organism: Dermatemys mawii (assembly GCA_007922305.1). Lineage (NCBI taxonomy): Eukaryota > Metazoa > Chordata > Testudines > Dermatemydidae > Dermatemys > Dermatemys mawii. Next base: position 32,337,997 of record ML677335.1, read on the forward strand.
TTCATACAGATAAAATGAGAAGTAAACAATTTTTCAGTAATAGTGTGACACTTTTCTATTTTTATGTCTCATTTTTGAAAGCAAGTCATTTTTAAGTGAAACTTGAGGTACATAAGACAAATCAGACTCCTGAAAGGGGCACAGTAGTCTGGAAAGGTTGAGAGCAGCTGTAATAGGCCACGCTGCCTCTTCCAAAGTTTGTGAAACAGCCTTAAACTTAGGTCATTAGAACTAAAAAAAATAAAATTAAGCACTGAAGTAACTTTCCACAGCATTTTGGCTATAATCAGTTTCCACTGTTTGCATAGGTCCCCTGTTAGATCGATCACTGCCCACCAATCCTACTGCTAGTGTAAACAAGTGCATAGTTAAGGTACCCAAACACTCTTAACTCTATCTCCAGAGTGGTGACCCAAAAAAAAAATAAGGTGAGTATCTTATCGATCCATAACAAATTCATCTATTTAATTAAAATATTGTAATGCTTTACTCTTATTCACACGATTGCGCAAACTCCAACTGCATGTACAACTACACACACTGTAAAAAGTTCCAGTCAGAAAAAAAGCATGACAAAGGCCATCACTGCACATTCTTCATCAAAACTCCATGTGACACTAATTCCACTAGTACCAGTAAAAACAGAGCAAAGGTATTGATGTATATGTATCTCTAAGGACTAGCTCATGATAATAAAACACTGTAGAGCAGAGGTGGGCAAACTACAGCCCGCGGGCCCCATGTGGCCCGTTGGCCATTTTTATCTGGTGTGATGACCCGGAGGGGGGGAGGGTATGTGGAGAGCCGGGAGCCGCAGGGCCCTGCGATCCCTGCCCGGGATGCCGGGCGGAGCGCAGGGAGCTGCGGGGCCCCGCCCTGGCTGAGCAAGGTAAGCAAGAAGTGGGGGACGGCTTAGGTGGTGGAGTCCCAGGAATGGTGGTTAGGATGGTGGGGGCCTGGGTAAGGCAGTCAGGGAACAAAGAGCAGGGGGGCTTAGCTGAGGGCAGGGCCCTGGGGAAGCAGTTAGAGTGGGGGGGTCTCCGGAGGGAGCAGTCAGGAGACAAGGAAGGGGAGGGATGGGTCGGGGGTTTTGAGGGGGGCAGTCAGGGGGCAGTAAGTGGGTGGGGGTCAGATAGGGGGCAGGGCCAGGCCGTTTGGGGAGGTACAGCCTTCCCTACCTGGCCCTCCGTACAATTTCGAACTCCAGTGTGGCTGTCGAGCCAAAATATTTTGCCCACCCCTGCTGTAGAGCAAGCATCAGTGTTTAAGAGTAAAATTTTCAAAAGCACCCGAAGACTCACTGACTTCCCATGGGACTTAAGTGCCAAGTTCATAATGTTACTTTGGGTAACATTTTCAGATGTGCCAAAGTAACTTAGGTCTGAACATGCTAACCCGTAATGTTTATATGGTGTCTGGCTAGTTTCAAATAGGTGGGTACAAGCAGAGGGAAAATATAAACTGTATCACTTTCTTTGGTAGTGGGTGGGGGGAAGGGCCAGGATTTAACATGCATCTTACTCCTTCTGCAATCAGTGAGACCCCATGGCTGAAAGTAGTTGTTTCTCTTTATTATAAGACATCTTGGCATTGAGTTTCCCCTCTATGAGGAAATGGATGGAAGACAGGGAGCTATTCCTTGCTCCTCCTCCATGAGAGGATCAGATGCTTTTCTTGGAAGGCCAGCAGGTGGTCTCTGTGTCACCTCCATGCTAAACTAATGTCTCTAATGGTCATCATAAAGACAGAAGCTAATGAAGAGAGAAGCTCAAATGTGGCTAATCCACCCTGGCACTCTCCAAAGGTCTTCAAACTCTGTGCCAAGATGTTTGCTCTCGGGTGCAATATGGTCTGTATAAAAATAAAATACAGCTGTTTCCAAATGTGGAGCTATTAACATAAGCTGAAAAGAGATCTTGTTTCAGTTTAAATTTTCCTCCAAAAGAAGAGAGAGGCAGTGCTGCTCTATTGCTGGACAACAGCAGGGAGTTTTTTGTTTTTTTTCGGGGGAGGGGAAGATGGAAACCAAATATGCTTTTGGTCGCCATCAAGAATACATTGTACATGTGTTTAATAGTCAGAACTAGCACGTGACAGATAACAGCTGCTACTTCACAGGAATGACAATTTAGGGGAGAGCAGATGACTACGTACAGTTGTTCCCAAAAATTCTGGCTAGTAAGCAGAGTGCAGATTTAAGTAGGGCTGGATAACTAGATGTCTCCTAGTATTAGTAGCATGAACAACTCCATATACACCCCCCAAAAAACCCTACAAGACAGGCATTCCCTCTGGTGAGGGACAAAAAATTACTCAGGAGACATTTCTCATTATTCTCAGTGGGTCAAACCTGTCAGCTCTCATTGATTCAGAGAGACTCTGTAGCTTCAGTCTTCCTCTCCTGTGGTTTTTCTCCCCTCCTTTGTCTCTCTCATCCTGGCCACTGTTCATCTCCCATATGGCCTGCAGCTTCCTATAAATTTCCCCTCTGAGCTCTCCCCAAAAGGGATTGGGAGAGAAGGAGGTTGGAAGGTCCTGCTGCTCTTCCTTCACTCCCAATTTTCACTCCCAACAATCTTTAGGGTCCAGCTGAAAAAAAGGGGGGGGGAAACTCTATTAATTTAAAAATATATTTTTTTTTCTTTATTTTTGACCAGCCCTAGTTCCAGCATTCTACCTCTTCTGTGACTGGCATGATCCAAAACCCCATTGGATCCTCTCTCTCTCTGAAACATCATTAGACAGGGCATCTCTCTTTCCATGCTAGCATATAAATGATTTTCAGAACTAGTTGGAGGTCTCCTTTTCAGCAACAATTCAATTTCCTGTTGTCTGCAGTTCTTAATAACGTGTTAGTTACTCTGGTTGAAAACATGCTAGAATAACAGGATTAAGCGGAAGCGACAAAGAGTCCTGTGGCACCTTAAAGACTAACAAAACTATTAAAGCATAAGCTTTCATGGGCTAATACCCACTCCATCGGATGCATGCAGTGGAAGTATGCAGAGGCAGGTATAAATATATAGGCAAGAACCAGGTTAGAGATAACAAGGTTAGTTCAATCAGGCTGAACTACCTTGTTATCTCTAATCAGGGAGGAGGAGGTCCTCTTCTAGCAGCTGATCTGGAGGTGTGAACACCAAGAGAAGAGAAACTGCTTTTGTAGTTAGCTAGCCATTCATAGTCTTTGTTTAATACTGAGTTGATGGTGTCAATTTTGCAAATGAACTGTAGTTCAGCAGTTTCTCTTTGAAGTCTGGTGTTGAAGTTTTTTTGCTGCAGGATTAAGCAGAGTGATACTTAAATGGACAGCAGAATATTATAGTATGATTTGTGGATGCTGAAACCCAACATATGAGAGAGGTTGATTTCTGGCAAGAATATAAACTTCCTTAGTAAAGCAGTGACATTGTGGAGACTTCTGCATACCTCCTTCGACTAACCCTCAGGAAAATGGACTAACTAGGGTTTGAAAAGGGATAACTTAATACAGTTTTTGACCATGTACAGCCTGGTGTGGCTCCTTCAGCCTGTGAAAGAGCTGATCTGAAGCATTAACAACATAATACAGCAAAGCTTAATAATTTAATGCTTAAAATAAAGCATCACTGACTGGAATAAAGCATGAATTACAGGGAACATGGCATGTGGCTACATCACAGTGATAAATAAGTGAATCAAATCATGAGACTACTGAGTCAGATCCAGGCATGAAGCAGAGAAATAGTGTGTTCCTCCACCTTCTTTCTGCAGCCTGCATACTCATCTGTTGCAAGCGTGCCAATGGCAGCATCCTTTCCACTAAAGAAGAGCCCCTGGAAATACTGGTTCTACTAGATGAACCAACAGCAATTGGCTAGCATCTGAGGCTAACTTCCTATTGGGCATCAGATGTTTGTTCAGAACAGGTTTTCTTTTTAGGAGTCCAAGTCTACTGGAAAAACTAGGTGTCAAATCCTAGTGGAGAGAAGACTGGTAGTTTTGACCTTAACACACATCATTTAAGGTCAGCGCTATACTCCCACCTGGGGTTTACCTCAGCTTAATACAGTGAGATTGAAAACTACCTGTCCTGTGTCTCCATTAGGATTTTACAGCAAGTTAGTTACTTTGATGTAAAAATCACATCTATTTTTGCAGTAAAGACATAGACTCTCTTAAGTGTGATCCTTCCAGGTTAGGGTTTAGGCTGTTTAGCAGGGTGAAAGGGGAGGTTTCTCTGTATTTGTGGTGGAGTTAATAGAGGACTACGGTCTCTGTTGCTGTTTATCAGAAATAAATTTACTCTTAAAAACTCTTGGTATTCCTCTACAAGTGTGTGAATGGGCAGTGGGGAACAGGTTATGGCACTGCTGAAATTCATGTCTTCACTGGGTCAATCCTTAATGCAAGCCTTAGAGATACATTTTCATATAAAGTTGAAAACAATATAGTGCACATGCAATAAGTAATTGCTTTTTAAACTTCTTTCTTGAAATGAGCTAGCTGCTCTGTATACCTCTGTCTTGTTCTACCCTTCCACCTGCAGCGAGGGAGCTGGACATGATGTTACTGACTGGACACTGCTGTGTGTATTCCCAGTGTTTCCTTCTCGTTCTGATTAGAATGTATGTGCATGGCACATGCTAAACAATGTAGTTCTTCGTCCCCTTTCTCTGCTAGCCTGGGTTATGTGTGTACATCTAGATAGAGAGATACATGCCATATTCATTCAATTTCTTGCTGTTTTTCATAGAATATTGTCTTTCCCTATGCATTTCTTCAGTATTTGCTTTTTCCTAAAAACTGTGTCCACTCACAGTTGCTGAACAATCCTCTTCCAGCAGTTAGAAAATATTAGACCATAACTTGACTCGATATAGTGCAATAGAACTATTGCATTTAGAGCAACAAATATGCTTCTGCAGCGATTTGTGTGAATTGACAAGTGGCAATGATATAAACTATAGCTAGAAAAGCAGTCCATAAGCAGTTGAAATCTGAAGTGTTGAGGGTAGCTCGATGGCTTTGTGCCTCAGCCTCATAGCAAAATTAATCCACCAACTAGCAAATTATTAGCTGATAAAATGAAAATTAAAAAATAATTGCATAAAGATTTTCCTGCAGTGAGGGAAGAGGCATCAGAATAGAGCATGAACAGTGTCTTCATTAATGCCAGGCTAGAGAACAGGCCTAAACAAATTATGAATCTGGCTGCTTTACCCTTTATCCTAATTACAATGCTACCGCCACAAAGAAAGCTGTAACCTGTGCTGCATATTGCACAAGTGCCTAGTCAACATATCATGTTGGTGCCAATTCTACAGTCATTCTGAATTTAACAAGGTTCACTGTGTATGCTCTTAACCAACAGTGTATATATTGGTCAAAGATCATCCATTGTGTGCAGTATAAATATCCACTAATGGGTACAGGCAGAATAATTTAGAATTATATTGGAAGAAGATAGCAAAAGGTCAAAAAACAACCTAAAGGATGAGATCACAATGCATTGATTGCCTGCTTTGACTTTCCAAACAAGCAAACTATTACTGGAGCAAGCTGCTTTCAGAGATGAAAGAAAAGACAATGCATGTGATGGGTATCCTAATGGTATAATGTACACCTGAACTATTCCAATGGCCTGGTCACACTTCAGATTTTCTAGTGTGTCTATAATTCTGAATGCATGACACACACGGACCTACAACAAAAAAGCAAAATATTGTTCACATTATAGTCATATACATAAATATTTTGAAAGGGGTTGGGAGGAATGTACTGTGCAAAGAGTAAATACACTCAAACCAGTGTAACCAACTAACGTCTACTTGGTGATCTTCACAAAGTATAGACTTTTCACTTTGTCTGAAGAACCATAATCAGACCTCTTCCAGGAAGTGTTTAGGATACTGAATTGCCCTTTCTCTTCTGTCCTTCCATCTATAGTATGTTCACCTCCTTGAATGACACAACAGGTCTGTACAAAAGGACCACAAGGTTTTGCTTGGTGTTTGCTGTTTGAAAATTCTGTGTGACACATCACTAGAACACAGGGTCGCAGCCACTCTTTTGATAGGCATAGTTAAACATCTCTAGAGGGCAATGAAGGAACTTCATTCATTTGCACAAGGAAAAGGGTACTGCCCTATGTTCTTCCTCAGTGTAGGTTCCACCAGTAGTCAGCAAATTGAGATTAATGTACTCCTTTTTATTTCTAGATATGATCACAGATGTGAGACTGATCAAATATATCCAGCTCTTTATTAAAGAAATATCACTATGAAAATAAGTACAATTAAGTTTTCCAACTGTGGGTCATTCCATATCCTTTCCAGGGTATTTTAGTTTTATTTTTTAAAAAATAAGCAACTTCTAATCTTTGGGGTAATTAGCACCTGACATACTTGGACTATAGGCATTTTCTGTTTATTCCCACAGCCAGGTGCAGCAGAGATGCCAACAGTGGAAGCTTTCACTGTCAACATGTTTTATCTGTGGCTTGCAAGGATCAGCTTTCTGGGTGAGACTGCAGCTCTCTGCTCCATTTCATCTATGGCCTCTCTGCTGTAACTTTCAACCTGGGTACCAATGGACATGAAGGTTTTAGGAGTGCGGATTGTTTTGTTTTAAATATGTAAACACCTGACAGTTGTGTGTGAGATAGATCAGTGGTTCTCAACCAGGGGTCCAGGGCCCCCTGGGGGCTGTGAGGGGCCGCCAAGCAGGGCCAGCATTACACTTGCTGGGGCAGCAGAAAGCAGATGCTCCACTGCATGAGACTGAAGCCCAGGGCCCTGAGCCCCACCACCCAGGGCTGAAGCTGAAACCTGAGCAGTGTCGCTTCGTGGGGCCCCCTGTGGCATGGGGTCCCAGGCAGTTGCCCTGCTTACAACCCCTAATGCTAGTGCTGACTTCTGTATGCAGAAAACAAGTGGATTTGTAAAGCTGTTAAAACTTCCTAAACAAAGATATAGTTGTTTTTTAAATCAGTGATTTGGAAGGCCAGAGGTTTTGGTTCTTAATTTTTTCTAGTGTATCTTCTGAATCTTGATACATGAAGTTGCCCAGATGTTTCCCTATAAAATAAAGGGGCAACTGGCTTGAAATGTGTGTGTGTGTGTGTGTGTGTGTGTGTTAGTAATAATATCCTCTTCTGGCCTGCAGTGACAGCTAGTGGTAAGTAAGGAGCATAGCAGACATTTCCTGAAAATGTAGAGAGCCATTAATTCATGTATCTCTTTCCTTCGGATCATTAACAAAGTTACTGTGGCAACTCAAGTTGAAAATTGAGTTATAAGCCTGGATTTATACTTAGGCGGAAGCCCTGAACATGCCCCCCTCTTGCTGGAGAAGCCCCGGGCTAGCCGAAGCCCTGAACACTCCTCCTATGCAGCTGGAGAAGCCCTGGACTGGCTCAAGCACCCCCGCCCCAACACACACACACACCTGCCTGGAGAAACCCCAGGCCAGCCACAGGGAAAAGCCCCCAACCCACCTCTGGAGAAAGTGTTTGTTAGAAGATGCTTTTGATATGCCCCATGCAGATTCCAGGGTGTCTGAGGAAGAACCTGCATGGGGCATAATAAAGCAAAAACTTCTGCACCAAACCCCACAACCAGGAGTCCAGTGGCCATGCTCTGCGTCTCCCAGCATGGCCACTGGTTCTTGCCCACCACCTATGGGATTCCCACCTCCCATCTGTTCCTCTGAAAATCTCCCCCAGAGACTGCAAAGGGAAACAAAGCCTAAGCAATCAGCAAAGATATTTTCCTGCTTAACTTCCAAAGGAGCAGTTATCTGAAATCATGATGAGGAGGAGTTCACCTCACTGAATGGCCTTTTTAGAGTGACCATGTGTCCTGATTTGGCCGGGAAAGACCTTTTTTTTTTTTTAAGCCCTGCTGATCATTTGACAAGAGCAAACTGGAGAAATGCAGTTTTGCCCAAAGAGTGGGTCCGTAGCACGGTGCGGAGAAACATGGGGGTGGGGGAGGAAAGCAGCAACACCAGCCGTGCACAGGAGAGAGAGTGGCTGAGACTGGGATGGTGGGCAAGAACCAAAACCAAAAGAAAACTAAGGACTTTGTCCATACAAGTAAAATCTACATTTTCTTCAGTGGTTTTGTGGGCCCTACACATGGGGCAATACATATGCACTAGCTGTGATGTAGCTAACCATTCAAATAATATGGAATCTGGGACCAGGTGTTGCAGTGATATCACTGTATGGCTCGATAGTTTGCAGCTTTTTGAGTGCCAAGAAACTGTAGAATTTTGCTGCTGCTTGTTTTCTGTTTGTATTTCTGCACAGCTCAAGCAAACTGATAGATTCTGCTCCAGTCTTAGCAAGAGCCCCCTGCAGACCACGAAGTATCTGCTGAGTTCTCTTATTCCATCTTCTTGATCACCCCCCATATCATCTTCTTCTTCTTCCTCTTTTTTCTCTTTCTCCTTATCTTTTTTTCTGGCAAAAGTTCCAGCTCTGGTATTAGTTGGTGCAGACAGGAAGATGACCACTGTGCAAGCTGGTTCAGATAGGAAGATGACCACTCCTGCTTTGCCTGAACTAGGTTGCATAGGCGGTTCATTCAGTTCCATTTTAAGTTTGTTCTTTTTTTGTCCAAATGAGGTTTATCCTAAGGCCAGAAAAGTACAATAGATAACTAGCAGTCTAATTAACAGAATAAAGGCAACCTACTGAGTTACAGTGGAATGAATTTAGCATTAACTGAGGGATTAGTGAAGTACTTGCTGATAAGAAATCCTTCTTCCAGTTGTACTGGAAATTTAACAGGAACATTCTTACACATAGCGAGTTTCTGTGCATTCTTTTTTCAGAAAAAAAACTTCCCTGCAGGTTCCACTGTGCACTTCTATGTTGGAAAATCCACATGGCTCTGGTATCTTGTTCTTAGAGACAAATTTTAAATAATCAATAAGAACTAGAATTAGCAGTAAAGTCAACTGTGGTGGTGCAATACAATTTAGCGCCAAGAGTCTGCTCGTGCCTGAATTAGTATTTCATTTAATTAACCATAATAGGAAAACTCAAGATTCTCAGTTCACCCTGTCAGTTAACGCTAGCTACAGGTTTCAGAAAGTGTTAAAATCATAGAATGGAAATTGAATCCCACTGAGGCAACATCAGCAGTTTACAAAGAATGCAAATAGAGCTTGATTGGGGATTGTTGTACTGACATTGCTGGTTCACACCAATGTAGGGCTTGCCCATCACACACTGCAAACAGTGCAATCCAATTAATTTGTAACATGTTGTTCAGTCAGCTCACAACAGTGACGGGAATGGAAGTGTTACCGAAAGAAAACAGGAAAGTAAGTAGGGGCGGAAGACACAGAGGTAGCCTATGATGGCTGACCACCAATCCTGTTTTAAGGAACATCCTTTATTTGAAGTCTAATGTCCAACAGTCTGTATCCCACACGGAGCAAATAAACACAGATAAAAAGAACCATTCGATCATGCAAAGGATCATACTTTGTGATACAAATCTCTGATTCTGTGGCATGGGTAAAAATATTTTGGTGATGTCTCTCAAAACAAACTTTGTCTTGTCTCTTTCTTAAACTTATTCTTTATAGAATTCTTATTCTTGCAACCTAGAAGTCACGGTCATCCTGTACACAAAGGATTGGTAACAGAATGCACTGATGTCAGGGGAACTCCTCTATCACTTACTGAGTGCAAACAGTGAATAGGATAGCCAGTCAGAGAGATAGCAGGCTTCTCCAGTTGGCAAAGGGTTGGAAATTAAAACTTCTCTGTGAAGATTTCCTCTTGGTTGAAACCATGATAGATTCGTGCGCAAGTGGGGAGAGCTGTTTCCCAAATTATAGGTTACAGAAGCCTCGATAGAGTCCTTGAGTGCAGTAACCCTAAGGTCCACCAAGCATTTGCTGGCTGTCAGTGAAGTGCTGGCCCATCATCGTCTTTGCAAAGCAGAGCCTCACTGTCAGAACAAAACACTTCCATTTTGAAATTTTAAATTGTGTTGTAGTATATTACATAATACAATAAAAAAATAGTTGAAATTGAAACAATATTTCACACAGCCGAAAAATATTTATTCAAATTTTCTGAGTTTCAAAATTTTCAGGTTTTGCTCCAATTCAGAATGAAGCCAAATTTCCAACCATGGAAATTCTTCACAGAATGGAACTTCCACCTTCCACAAACCTCTAGAACCAGAGTGTAGACAAGGACCTGCAGCTGGATCATTCCTACTGCTATGCTAGTTAAACCTGTTGAAAGCTGGCCTACCTGACACAATTATAAAAATGAGTCCAGCATAGACAGAGTTTGAGTTTTCCAAGGTGATGCTTTGCTGAGGATTCCTTTCAACAGGCAGTGGATTGCTTTTTAGGCTGATAAATATACATACATATACACATGGAGGCAAGATTAACAAAACATTTTTTTGCAGCTACCGCCCCGCAGAAGCCCTCGCAAACCCTTGATTTTCCTTTTGCAAGGTGGTGGTGCTTAAGCAGTGTTGTTTCAAAAGGAAGCCAGATAGATTCTTTCCCACTGAACTGTCTCAACAATGATTTCATTATAAGCATGGATTCTAATGTGTTGTGCAATGGAAGCACTGGATGTCTAATTTTACTGCACATGTGTATTCCCAGCCTTCTCTGTTCTGTAGTCTATGACATGAAAAGTGTCCAAGTAGCCCTGACATGACAAACCATAACAGCACTAAATGCCAGTGGGAATCACTTCAGTTCAATAGACCTCACTGGCTCCCTTTATTAGGTAGTGTTCATAAGAATAATTATTTAAATTGGCCTTGACAAGCTAGAGCATCACAGGTTCTACGTCTATTGTGGCAAATGTTAGCATTTATATAAATGGCTAATACAACCAGTATTTACCTGATAGCAGGTAAAGACATTAATAGGATGTATTTAATCTTCTCATATAGCGATAGAACAATGCTGTTCTTGTTTACAGAGTTTTGAAGCAGTGCTAGAATGGAACCCATCTGAAATGTGTGGACCACAGTCTGTATGCAAGGCATTTAAAGAGTTTTCAATTTACAGTAACTCCTCACTTAATGCTGTAGTTTTGTTCCTGAAAAATGTGACTTTAAGCAAAACTATGTTAAGCAAATCCAATTTCCCCATAAGAATTAATGTAAATGGGGGGGTTAGGTCAGTCAGGCACTGGTGACTTTATGTGGATTTTTTGAGGGCGGGACTCAGCACTTTCTGAAAATCAGGCCCTTTTACAATTGTCTCAAGGTGGGCACTTAGTCATCTTTGCAAATCAGCCAGTGACAAGAATGAGTGCACACTTCTTGCCACTCCACCATTGAACATGTGGCAACAAAGCCATCCTTGGTATAACAGTACTGACCTCAGTGGAGTTTACTCAGGGAAGAATTTGGCCCATAATATCACATGATCATTGTTAAGAAAATGATTGTTAGGAAAATGTAACTTAGAATGTTGTAGTATGATTTTAAAATGACCTTAGACTTATAATCTCACTCCCTGTATATGTACTATTGACCCCTAGTTTAACATGCATTTTAAACTTGCATTCACCCTGTCACAGCTGTGCAGGCATCATAGTGTCTGAGTACCCCTAAGTGTTTTGAACCTCCTGTTTACCAGACAGGTAAATGAAATAGATTAATACCAACAATGGATGTAATAGCCATTAAGTGTTCCCACCTGTGTAAGTGGATTGAAAGTCCCCCTCCCTTATCAACACAGGGGTATAAAATATCCTCACACATGTATTGAGGTGAGCCAGTTGTTTGGGTGATAACCCCTTCTGACTCCTTATTGCTTGCAATTAATCTTGTTTTTCCAGAAGTCTACTGAGTTATGCCTGTCCTTTGAGGTATATTGGACTGAACTCCAAAGGAAATAAGCAGTTTTTGCAACAATCATCACAGTGAAACTGGAACAGAGATCAGTTTGCACTTTCAGGTCACTTTCCTGGTAAGCACCCCCAGTGTGGTGTGACAAAGGGAGAATGCTGGTCATTGAGTGGTATATCGGAGGAATTCTGTACAGGCAGTGATGGTGTTTATGCCATGCTGACAGAGGCCATACTGCCATTCCAAGACCCACTCTTTTGCATCTCTCTCTCTGAATGGGAATGAGAATCCAATGGCAGCCACATACTTTTCCCTGAGGGAAGAGTAGGAATTCAGGATTGCCTCACATATCTCAATAGCAGCTGCTTCTGGCTGACTAAAAGGCAATGCTGAGGGGCTCTGAAGGGAGCCTCCAGACACCTTTCTCAACTGGAAGAATGGTGGCTAAAGGAATGGCCTTAATGCAGGTTAAGAAGGAGTTTGCAGCACAGTGAATTCTTCATGCAGAGCATTAAACACAGATCTCTCCAGATTATTTCTCCCCATTAATGCAGAATAAAGAAATTCTTGGGTGCAATTTTCAACATTAAGAAAGAGCAACTTTTAATATAAAAACAGCACTAATCAGGCACTGGTGACTATGGATCTGAATTGTTTTCTAAATTAACTTCAGTTGGTTTGTAAACTTAACCCCCATAGACAGTGTGATAGAGGAGGGTCAGGGAGCTGCGGTAGAGTGCTTGAGGGGAGATATGTAAACTCAGAGCTAATTGAGGCATGGTTCCCTGTGAACTAGGAAAGGTTGCAGGTTGATTGAAACACCTGCAATCAATTAAGGCCCTGCTAAGAACCTAATAAAACCCCCTGCTTCAGGCAGACAGGGGAGGAAGATAGGAGTTGGAGCAGTTTGGAACCAAGACCACCCAGACCTGGGTAAAGAGACATCTGATCTGTGTAGAGAGAGGGCAGGATGCCCCACAAACTGAAGGGTAGGAGAGGGAAGTAGCCCAGGGGAAGGAATAGCTAATTCAGGTGGTTTACTGCTATCCTCAGGGCCCCTGGGCTGGGACCCGGAGTAGAGGTTGGGCCCGGGTCCCTCCCTCTCCACTCCCCCTCCTCTAGGATACTAGGGGGGCAGTTAATACCCCATTCAGGGGCAAGATATAGCTCCCTGAACCCCCCACAAGAAGAGAAAGTGTGGGATCCATCATAATAGTGCCAGCAATTTGTCACAATAGTTATTTTGTTTTAAATTTTGTTCCCTGAATGTTATAAAGGAATTGAGCTTTGGGGTTGTTTGCTTTTAAGCAACATCATAGGCTGTTGTTTTTATATGAAAGAAAAACTCAGCCCAGTAAAGTACAGCCCAAAATATTAAATAAAGCTGTTTCAGAAAGGGAAAAACCTTCATGTGTCTTCTGAACCTTTCCCCTGCATTGCACGATTGTTCTCTAGGATATTGTTATGGCACATGACCTGATGATGCTGTTACACAGGCTTCCAAATTATTTTTCTTAGCATAAAAGCATGTTTTGATTGTTGGGATGATATGCTATGTAGTGGTTTGTTGTGGTTGTACAAGGTTTTGGTGTAGAGGTACCTTTGGGAGATAGGAGTATTTACTCACACATTTCCCTGTTGCTATCTGCCTTGAACTCTGTTCTGGAGGCAGAGTTGCTCTCTGGGAATTAGTATTGAGCTGAGGTTCTATGAAGAAGGGATTTCTCTGTATGCTGTTTGACCCTCTCATTTTGGGACTGGTATATATGTGTGAATACAAAAGTTTCCTTTGTAGTATATATAGACTGTCACTGATTTTTCCTGTGGGAACCTGTCCTGGACATCTGCTACCACATGGCAGAGGGGCATTCTGCTGTCAGAACAGGATACTGATGTTAGAAGAAAGGGAAACAATATTTTTGTAAGGGCTGCACTTAGTTTAAACAATGGTACATCTCACACTTTGCTTGGAAGTATATTCAACAGTCAAATAGGTCTTATTATTTATTGTTACTTGTTTTGTTATTTATATTGCAGTATCATTCCTGTTATTTATATTGTTATTATTTATATTGCAGTACCTTCCTGAGGCCATGCCATTGTTATTTATATTGCAGTACCTTCCTGAGCCACAAATCAAGGACCTGGGCCACACGGTTAGATGCTGGGGGGCTGCAACCTGAGGTGTGGCCACTGCTATATTTGCATCACCATGGGAAAATTAGGCTAGGAATCCACAGGAGGACCCTGTAAGTAGGGTTACCATATGTCTAGGTTTTCCCAGATAAAGCCTCTTCTTGGAGCATCTTCTCTGTCCTGGGTGGATTTTAAAAATAACAGGAAATGTCTTAGGTTTTTGTGTGGCAAACATGCTGCAGCTCAGAAACAGCCCTGACTGGTCCACTTTTCAGTTGGTCCCTCCCATGCAGGTATCCCCTCTGACACTCCCCAGATACCTCCCTATACACACACACTCCTCCAGCACCCCCCAAATGCCTCCTCCAAAACCCCCAACTGTACCCGCCCCCGCAGTGGGTTCTTTTGAAATATAGTTACTCCGAGTGCAAGGGTACCACAGGCAACTGGATGTGGTGGTCATTTCCATCAAGGACTAGACGTGTCTGCCTACATTTTGATAAAAATCCTTCAAAATCTAGTGTGGGGCTTTTTTTTTTTTTTTTTTTTTTTTAAAAAAGACCTCTTTTATGTGGAGCACAGGTACCATTCAGAAGCTATTTGGGCAAGTTACAAATGTGTGTTTTTAGGGCTTGTCTTCACTACCATGGGGAAAGATCGATCTTATGGTGATTGATTTATTGCTTCTTGTCAGGACACGATAAATCGATCGCCAGTGCTGCCCCCATTGACTCAGGAACTCCAGCTCTCCCTGAGGAGTAAGCCGGAGTCAAGGGGGGAGCGTGCCGCCAACTGCCCTCGCCCTGAGGACGGGAGGTAAGTCGGCTGCAGATATGCAAACTTCAGCTACGTGATCTGCAGTCGATCTCCCGCCCTAGTGAAGACCAGCCCTTAGTGGGTTATGTTCAAGGAATAGTGGTATGTGCCACAGGCTCTCTTTGTTAATAGAGTGTTGGGATGAATTCTGACACAGTTGCCTGACTGCACTGTTGCATTCCTAAACGAAAAGGCTAGGTACAAGGAAGTCCCTCATTAATGAAAAGGGATCTTAACACTGAGGAATTAAGAATGTGAAGGAAGGATCTAAAGAAGATAAGGGAAGTGGCAAGGACTACATGCAGGCAAAGATCCAGAGAAAAAATGTTAGCCTCATAAACTTAAATATTTCAAGTTCCCTGTCATTTTATGCTAAACAAACCTCTAACCTTGGGTTCATGATTCAGCATTTCTGATGTCAACAAAGTGGACTGAAAGAATAGCAACTCCCTGGGGGGAGGGAAGTAAATTTGCATCTGCAAAGAGGGACATCTGTTCTAACAAGGGATCCTCCTACAAGCACTGCAAATCAATGTGACTACTCAAGATAATAAAAGTTAAGTGACAACAGGATGCAAATACATTTGCAAAGATCTAGGACAGGCTTGCACAACTCAGAAAGCAGCAAGGGCCATATTACTGCAAAAAAAACAGCTGTGGGCCAAAAGCCCCACCCTTGCCCTGCCCTCATCTGCTTCCCCCCCACCCCACCGCTTGGCTTGCCCCACCCCTACTCACCCACCCTGGGCCTCACAGTGAGCCTGTGCGAGCCACATGTGGCCCCTGGGCCGCATGTTGTGCCGGCCTGATCTAGGACCTAAGCTGGTATATTTGTCACAGTTGCTATTTGGCTGTTGGAACCCAGACTACAGTATGAAAAGTCTAAAGATATCTGTGCAGTGTTTTATTCCACTGACACTTTAAAAGCTCCCACCCCCCAATCTGTGCTAGTTATGTGATATGTATGTACTTTGTAAACCTTGTAACTGATACTTGCAATCCCTCATAACCCAAGCCCAACCCCAGATGTCCAGTACCTTCCTTCTTAACTTGTGTAAATTTGATTTTAAACATTAGCTTTAATAAAAAAATTTAAATCTGTTATCAGCTGCCTGGAACCATAGTTAGATAAGGATGCTAACTCATGAGAAGGCCCCAAACAGATTTTGGGGACCTGCTTAACATCAGTGTTACGAGGTGATAATATTTACACTTCCATTGCAACATAGTTTTCATGATACCAGGACATATGAGTAGTCCCTCAGGCTAAACCATTACAGAGAGCAACCGTAGGCTGCTTCCATATGACACTTTTCACACAGCTCTGTTCTTTCTCTGAGCTTTCCTTTTTAAAAATTATTTTGTTACTGTTAGATAACAGAAACCACATTACACACCATGATCAGACTCTGATTTCATGCCAGTTTTATACTTGCTTAAGACACTGGCTTTAGTAAACTTATCACTGATTTATACCAATCTAAGGGCTTGGCTACACTTGCAGGTTATAGCGCAATAGAGCCTCCCAGAGCGCTCTACCTTACTCCCCGTCCACACTGGCAATGCACGTAGAGCACTCTGACTTCCTGGAAGGAGTGCTCCTGGTACTCCACCTCATCAAGAGGATTGTCTGATGTGCCCCCGCTGGAGCACTGCAGCACTAGTGTGGACAAGGAGTTGCGTTACTGTGCTCTGTCTAACCTGGTCCTCACCTCTTATATATTCCTGCCCCTGGATACTTCCACTGCAAGCATCCGACGAAGTGGGCATTAGCCCATGAAAGCTTATGCTTCAATACTTTAGTTAGTCTCTAAGGTGCCACAGGACGCTGTCACACTTACACTGTGTTAACTTGTTCTCATTATAGAGAACAAAATGCAATGATGTTTTTCCAAAGGATTCCCCAAAACACAGCATTTGTTCAAAATCAATTACTTTACTATAAAAGAAATGCTTCATAAGAATGACTTACGGCCTTTCTATGCTACAACTTCTATAACTGTGTGTATGAGCACTCACTGTGACAGCTGGCTCTAAGAATGACTTGTGTCTGCACAGCACGTGGCTAAAACTCAGTTCGTAACTTGATCAGTAAAAGGTGTTTTGCCCTGCCAGTATCTTAGGTTGTAGCCAGTTCAGCATGGTTTTTTGAAAGATGACAGGAGCCCCTATCCATGTTTATGTAACAGCTTCGGCCAGTCCTCTTTCTTCCCAATTTCTGTTCTGAAAAATTTCCCAAAGTGCTTTGCTGCATATACTGAACACCCACTTTTTCACAAATCAAGCATTATTAAGGTGACTAGTCAAAAACTCAAACTGAGGCAGCCAAAAAATAATCAGAGGGGTAGCCGTGTTAGTCTGGAATTGCAGAAGTGACAAAGAGTCCTGCGGCACCTTAAAGACTAACTAAAGTTTTAGAGCATAAGCTTTTGTGGGCTAGTACCCACTTTGTCAGATGCATGCAGTGGAAGTATCCAGGGGCAGGTATAAATAGGTAGGCAAGAACCAGGTGGGAGATAACAGGGTTAGTCCAATAAGGCTGAACCAGCTTGTTATCTCTAATCAGGGAGGGTGAGGTGTTCCTCTAGCAGCTGAATTGGAGGTGTGAATAGCGAGAGAAGAGAAGCTGCTTTTGTAGTTAGCTAGCCCCTCGTAATCTTTGTTCAGTCCTTGACTGATAGTATCAAATTTGCAAATGAATTGCAGCTCTGCAGTCTCTCTTTGCAGTCTGGACTTGAAGTGTTTTTGCTGCAAAATGCTGACCTTTAAATCTTCTATAGTCCAGCGAGGTTGAAGTGTTCTCCTACAGGTTTTTGTATATTGCCATTCCTGATACCTGATTTGTGTCCATTTATCCTTTTTCGTAGGGACTGTCCAGTTTGGCCGATGTACATAGCAGAGGGACATTGCTGGCACATGATGGCATATATTACATTGGTAGATGTGCAGGTGAATGAACCAGTAATGGTGTGGCTGATCTGGTTTGGTCCTGTGATGGTGTTGCTGGTGAAGATGTGTGGGCAGAGTTGGCATTGAGGTTTGTTGCATGGATTGGTTCCTGAGTTAGTTATTATGGCGCAGTGTGCTGTTGCTGGTGAGAATATGCTTGAGGTTGGTAGGTTGTCTGTAGGCCAGGACTGGTCTGCCTCCCAAGGCCTGTGAAAGTGCGGGATTGTTGTCCACGATGGGTTGTAGATCCCTGATGATGCGTTGGAGAGGCTTTAACTGAGAGCTGTAGGTGATGGCCAGTGGTGTTCTGTTTTCTTTCTTGGGCTTGTCTTGCAGCAGCAGGCTTCTGGGTACACGTCTGGCTCTGTTGATCTGTGTCCTTATTTCCTTGTGCGGGTACTGTAGTTTTGAGAGAGCTTGGTGGAGATCTTGTAGGTGTTGGTCTCTGTCTGAGGGGTTGGAGCAAATACGATTGTACCTCAGTGCTTGGCTGTAGACAATGGATCGTGTGGTGTGCCCGGGATGGAAGCTGGTGGCATGAAGGTAGGCATAGCTGTCGGTAGGTTTTCGGCTACCCCTCTGATTATTTTTTGGCTGCCTCAGTTTGAGTTTTTGACTAGTCACCTTAATAATGCTTGATTTGTGAAAAAGTGGGTGTTCAGTATATGCTCTAAAACTTTAGTTAGTCTTTAAGGTGCCACAGGACTCTTTGTCACTTCTCCAAAAAATGAGTCACTTTTGAAATCTTGGCCATTATCCCTGTCTTTTTTCCTCTCTAGACAAAAAGGAGAATTATCCCACCTGCTGTTTCTGATCTTTACCTGCTTCAGAGCACTCATGGTTTGCTTGATAAAAATAAGTGAAAAGATTCAGTGGCATCTTCATCCAATCTGGCAGCAGTTAAATTTCAAATTAGAGAATAAAAAGTTGAAAACCACTTAACCACTGTTCAGAGCATCAACTAGTAGGGGAAATGGGATGACTTTAAATGTAACAGAAAACACATTTAGGAATGCAGTTCTGTTTTATTTAACCAGAGTAATTTTCAAATTTCCTGTTGATTACATAATTTATTTTTTTTTAGGTTCAAGTCTAACAAAGAGTTAAAAACAAAACAAAAAAAAAGCTACACCCAGTAAATCACTCAAATGGAAAGAAGTATCCAGTTTTTTGCACCACTTTAACTACAGTTTAAAAATCACAATCCAAATTAAATTGGTGCAACTTCCTCATGTAGACAAGCTCTAATTTTTAAAATGGTCTTAGGGTATGGTTACACTTCCAAGATTATAGCGCTATGGGTTATAGCGGTCCCCTTATACAGTAATATGAATAGCGCTATTGTATGTCCACACTAGGATGCTCCAGCGTTATAGCATGGCCACATTTGCAGCACTTAATACGGCATTAAGAGCAGCGCATTAGGGCATGTATCCCACAGTACACCTCTTCCTGATATGGCGCAATGCCTTGTGGTAGAGGGGGCGTCACTTGCGGGGCATTCTGTATCCTGTTTCAACTACCCATGATGCTTTTTGGCATATCCCAGCAATCCCTGTGTTTCCTTCCACCTCCAGCGCCATCTTTCAAGGGTTTCAGCAAGGCACGCTCCGTCTTCCATTGTCGTGTGCTGCAGTGAATCCAGAACTGCTGAGGAACATGCTGACGACTGTCACCAGCACATCTCTGTGTGCAGTGTAGTTAATCCTTGACATGCAGGATGACAGTGATGAGTCTGAAGATGACATCAAAGCGGTGAATGCGTTTGACATGAAGCTGCTTGTCTCATTAACGGACTTGCTCACGGCCGTTGAACGCCGCCTCTGGGCACGGGAAACGAGCACTGAGTGGTGGGATCACATCGTCATGCAAGTCTGGGACGATGAGCAGTGGCTGCAAAACTTTCGAATGAGAAAAGCCACTTTCATGGGACTGTGTGCTGAACTCGCCCCTGCCCTGCAGCGCAAGGACACCAGACTGAGAGCTGCCCTCCCGGTGGAGAAGCGGGTGGCTATCGCGATCTGGAAGCTGGCTACACCAGACAGCTACCGATCGGTGGCCAACCTGTTTGGGGTTGGAAAGTCGACCGTTGGAGTTGTGCTGATGCAAGTGTGCAGGGCCATTAATCGCATCCTGCTATGAAAAATCGTGACTCTGGATAACGTGCATGACATCGTGGCTGGCTTTGAAGAAATGGGTTTCCCTAACTGTGGAGGGGCGATAGATGGGACCCATATACCTATTCTGGCGCCCGCCCACCTAGCTGAGGAGTACGTTAACCGAAAGGGGTACTTCTCCATGGTTCTCCAGGCGCTTGTGGATCACCGTGGGCGTTTTACTGACATTAACGCGGGCTGGTCTGGAAAGGTGCATGACGCACGCATCTTCCGCAACACCGGCCTGTTCATGAAGCTGCAAGCGGGGACTTTTTTCCCAGACCAGAGGATCCCCGTGGGGGAAGTGGAAATGCCCATCGTGATTCTTGGTGACCCTGCTTACCCTTTAATGCCCTGGCTCATGAAATCCTACACAGGGAGCCTGGACAGCAGTCAGGAAAGGTTCAACTACAGGCTTAGCCGTTGTCGAATGACTGTGGAGTGTGCTTTTGGGCGTATCAAGGCACGCTGGCGCTGTCTTTATGAGAGGCTAGACTTGGCCGAGGGTAGTATCTCCGCGGTTATTTCCGCATGCTGTGCCCTACATAATCTTTGTGAGCGGAAGGGCGAAGGCTTCACTGAGGCATGGTCCTCAGAGGTTCAATGCCTGGAGGCCACATACGCCCAGCCAGAGAGCAGGGTTCTTGGAGGGGACCAGCGCGAGGCTGTGAGGATCAGGGAAGCCTTGAGGGAGCATTTTGAGGCTGAAAGCCAGTTCTAAAGTGAGGTGCAGAGGGAGGGAGGGAGGGAGGGAGCATTCTTTTAATAGGAACAGGCATTTGCTTTTCTGTAGCCTGT
The DNA here is from genome assembly GCA_007922305.1 of Dermatemys mawii. NCBI lineage: Eukaryota > Metazoa > Chordata > Testudines > Dermatemydidae > Dermatemys > Dermatemys mawii. Next base: position 32,358,683 of record ML677335.1, read on the forward strand.
AATAATGTATGTACGCTTAATAAACAAACCAATTTATTAAGAAGACAATTCATGTATTGAACAGTACTTCGGTTGCTGAAAGAAAATATTGTGATGCATGTGAGGGGGAAGGCAGGGGAGGTGCAATGGGGGTGTCGTGGGGTCAGTCAGAGATCGGAGTATGTCCGGGTCTCTGAGTCTCCAGTGCCCTCACAGTGGCCATGTCCCCCGAACCCCATTTGCGGAGGGCAGTAAGGCATGTTATTAGGGGTAGACTGCAGTGGATAATGGTCTGGGGTCTGTTCGGTGAAGACAGAGGGGTTGGAGGTAGCTGTGGGTGGTGATAACCATTTGGCTGATGATAGTGGCCTGGAGGGTACAGAGGCAAAGAAGGGGAAGGGAGTTGAGGCAAACGATAATTGGGGTGGTGGGTGCGGAGCTTCTCCTCCTGAAGGGTGACAAGCCGCTGCATAGTCTGCAATTGAAGCTGCAGTAATGAGAGCAGTTTGTCGGTGCTTTTCCGGCGGTGAATCGTGTTCTCCTTCCGTGCCTTCTCCCTCAACTTGCTCTCATTTTCCCTCCACCTCTGTGCAACTCGATTCTCCATTACAGCCTATTGCATTACTTGCTGTACAAGATCCTCTTTGCTCCTTCGTGGCCGCTTCCTCAGTCGCCTGAGCCTCTCAGCTGTTGATAAGAGCGATGGCGAAGGGGTGAAGGACGACCCTTCTAAAATAAAAAGATACATTTCACAGTGGTTCCCTTGTAAAGAGCAGACATGCCTATCATTCCCCCGCATTCCCCGTTTGCCTGTCCCGCAGACAGTACAGATACAGCAACAGAGCCCCTGCCATGGTGAGTGGACTCCAGAGGCAAGGGAAATGATTTTTTCCCTGGCCAAGAACAGCTGTGCCGGGGGAGGGGGTGGGGAGTGCCGGTACGTTGCAGGAGCCACAGTGTGAGCAGCAGGCATGGGGAAGGATTTCTTCCCTGCCCTGAAAAGCTGTGGCGGGGGAGGGGGTGGGGAGTGCTGGTAAGTGGCAGGAGCCCTACTCTGAACACTGTTCCAACATTCTCCGTCGGTGTTTGTCCTGGAAGATATCTCGTTGCTTCGAGTCACTGAGGAGCAAAGGGAAGGGATTTTATTAAGATGCGGCTTCCGCCCAGGGCCATATGCAGCTTGCCTATGTGCAGCAATGCTCCCCCCACCCATTGTAGCACAGTGGCGGGGACTAGTGACCGGGACGGGGACCACGCTGGGTCTCCCGGGAAACCTGCGCAGGCGCATTGCAAGTGCTCTTATTGAGACCTTTGAAGAGATTACTGATGATGACTACCGCGAGGTGATAGACTACATCAATGCTCTATTCCACATGTAGGCAAGCATGCAAGCATCCCTTTCCACCCCAAGCTGCCTGCCTTCCCCATAGAAAAGCAGCTTTACCTCCGCAATCCGCTGCTGAGCTGGCCCCTGCAACCGCCGGACGCTGTGGCTGGCTGCCCTCCTGGGTTGAGAAGAGCTCCTGGCTGCATGCGTCCAGGGACTCCTCCGTGCCCTGGGTCGCTGCCGCCTCGTCCTCATCCTCCTCCTCTTCTTCATCCTCCTGGTCTTCGTCCTCCTCCTCACCCCCCACTTCACTGGTGGGCTGGGAAGTGTCCGTGGTGGTCGATGGAGTGACCGTGGGATCACTACCAAGTATCGCGTGCAGCTCCTTATAAAATCTGCAAGTCACCGGGGCTGCCCCGGAGCGGCCGTTTGCCTCGCGGGCTTTGCGATACGCATTCCTAAGCTCCTTTACCTTAACACGGCACTGCAGAGTGTCCCGCTCATGGCCTCTTTCTGCCATGGCCCGTGATATCTGCCCATAGGTGTCAAAATTCCTGCGGCTAGACCACAGCTGAGACTGAACAGCCTCTTCTCCCCAACAGCTGATGAGGTCCAGCACCTCACTATTGCTCCATGCTGGGGATCGCCTATTGCGAGGAGGCATGGCACGTGGAGTCATGATGATCAATCAGAATGATCACCTGCAACGATTCCCTGAGACCACGCCACGCAATCAATCAGATCAATGAGAATGATCACCTGCAAGGATTCCCTGAGAGCATGCCACGCTTGGCTGGAGCAAACAGGAAGGGGATTTTCAAATTTCCCTGGAACTTTGAAGGGCGGGTCTGACGTGTGGTCACCTGAGGACAGGACAAAAGAGTTTGCAAGTGATGACCAGAGTGGCTCGAACGGGAATTATGGGACAGGCTGGAGGCCAATTAATGCGCAGTGGGTGTCCACATTCTTCCTGTAGCGCTACAGCCCTTATTCCCCATGAGGAGGTGGATTAATAATAGTGCTATAACTCAGCGGTTATAGCGCTATTAGTGCCTTGCCAGTGTGGACGGGGAGTAGGTTATAGCGCTCGTGGGGGCTTTATAGCGCTATAACGTGCCAGTGTAACCATGGCCTTAATCACTTTCCACAGATTAAGATCTTTTTGGAGTAACACTGAGCTACATAGCCACAGCACCATCATTACAAAACGCTTTTGTAAGTCTGACAATAGCTATTTCCATTCGAAAGTCTCCCCTTTCCAAAGCTTGAAGGTTCATGCCTTTTAAAATAATGGTTTGGTGCATATAATATAATGGAAGTAAAATGCCTTGTGTATACAGATCACTTAAGGAGCAGCCAGGTGCAAATACAAAGAGTGGTTACAGTTACTCAGTACTGTAATACATTAATCCATTGAAGTCATTCTTCTGTGGGGGAGAAATGTGCTTCAGTTGATTACAGCAAGGATAGGGGACCACAGCTCCTACATTCTATGCCATGCTCTGCAGATTACTCTCTGAGAAATTGCTTAACATCAGTGTCTGTTTGTAAAATCAGTTCATTGATATTTACTCTCCTTACAAGGGAGACATTTCTGAGGTTTAACTAAACTCAGATTTAGCAAAGTACTTAAACATGTCTTTTGTCTCATTGAAATCAGTAAGAGTTAGCATGCTCTTTAAATTTGTGTTGCTGAACTGGCACCTTAAGGTTTGACACATCCTTGGAGATGTGGTGGTGAAAGTAAAGTGTCAGTGGTTACATTCAGGATCACACTCACTCTCCTCCGTGCATTATTTTTACACCATGATTTTTATAAACCTTCCTGGAAACCTGCCTGGTTTTGAGAAGCCTGTTTTGTAAAGAGTGCTTAACACGGTCAACAGTACTTAGACTGAGAATGTGCTTGCTGCTTTATTCAACTATATAACAGTGTCGCTTCCCCCCTCCCCACTAAGTAGGAAGTTTGAGAGTGGTGGAGCATGGTTCCACCCCCTACATGTAAATAACCCAATTAACCCCTTCATGACTGCTTTACTACACAAGGGAATTTTGCCTTATTCACAATTTCTTTTAACATGGTTGCTTTTTTTAAGCGCAAAACACATTCAGTTCTTCTCCCCATAGCACAGAAGCAGTAACATTCATGAATAGGGTGGAGAGAAAACAGGGACTGAAAGGAAAACGATAAAACAGTGGGAATTAGTACAGATGATTTAAATTACCAATCCTTCACTAAGCGTGAAAAGTATCATCTGTCAGTAGCAGTATCATTGGTATCTTTCAGCAACGAAAAGAATAGGAGTACTTGTGGCACTTTAGAGACTAACTATGTTCAGCACAGCTGAGGTTATAGGGCAACTGATGATGCTTTTCTACAATTTTAGCCCGTGAACGTTGACAGAAGCAATCTATGTAGAAGTCCAGTCTGTTGTTTTGACCTTCAAGTGGGAGTCCATGCAGAATCACCACATGATCCATTGTCTACAGCCAAGCTCTAAGATACAACCGCATTTGTTTCAATCCCTCAGACAGAGACAAACACCTACACGATCTCTATCAAGCATTCTTAAAACTACAATACCCACCGGCTGAAGTGAAAAAACAGATTGACAGAGCCAGAAGAGTACCCAGTAATCTGTCTCATAAAATTAAATACACCAAGGACTGCAAGTCCTTATGTAACTTCCCCTATGGTTTAAATTTTCCTTAATAAAGTAGTAGATGCCATAATACTGTCAACCAGTGAGGCAGATTAATCAGTTAAGGCAGTCCAAATAATGCCTCAAGTTTAGTTCCAAGTCCCTTTCTTCAGGACTAGTTCTTTATAAACAGAAGATGTTAAACAAGCCAACATTCAAATTAATGAAAACACTCAGTAACAAAGACCTTTCCCACTTCTTGCAGTCAGACATGGGGAGGGAGGGATGCATCCTTCCTCAGTAGGTAGGCCTTTCCTGGCTACTATGCAGAGACCCACATTAAGGCTGCTCTAGCCGTATGTCTCTACTGTCCCTACTTAAGGGTCAGGAAACCTTATCTTGCTTTCTGTAGGTCACATGCTTCCTCTCAGTCATGTTTCTTGCAACTACAAGTTTCCAGTTGTAACAAGCTGGAGGTCATAATGGGAGCACTGGGATGTGTGCATACACTCAAAGCCTAATAGCTTGTTACAAACACTTTCTACCCATTTACCATTGGGAAAGTTACCATCATGTGGATACTGGTACAGAACCTGGGTTTACTGGAACCTTCAGTGGGGATTCTCCAGAAGGGCAGATTGGTCCTACATTGTAGAATATATTGTGCCTCCACCTGGAGAAATAGGCTGCCCACGTAGGGCTAGATCCATCATCCACTATGGAAAGTAAACAGGATACAAAATGATTCCACACAAGAATTTCATGAGGCAGGTGAATATTTTTATTAACATCCTGTAAACATACTTACAATATGAATCAACTATATTTGGCAGACAGTTTCTTATATTGCAGGAGCCAGTTATGTTAGCATATAAATAATGTAATGTACAGAAGCTCCCACATTCTAAAATGCTGCAAATAATATGAAAGTCACAAAATAAATAGGACACAGAAGGGGAAAAATAAACCTTTAAATCTGTCCTTGACTACTTCAAAGCTGACATGTCAGCTCTTCAGTTTAATATATTTTCCCACGTTTCCTTTCCTTTTAATAATGGAAATTAAATTTAATATAGCACAAGGAAATAAATCATCCAGGCTTGATAAGAAATTGCCCCTACAATGGTGTAAGCTGAAATCTCCCATATTATTCTGAATTTGTATACAGTGCTTTACTATTTCCCAACAAAAGAGACTTTACCTGAAGCCCACTTCAATTTCAGAGCAGCATATTTCTTTTAAGCTTCAGTAATTGGTAAAGAAAACATTCACATTACTGGTGAATAACATTCTTTCTCCCCGCCACCCCTTTGTTCAAGAAGGCCACACTTAGAGGAAATGTCAGCTTTTCTGTATCTGCTTTTTGTATTAGCAATTGCTGAATGCTATGGAAAAGCAGAGAAACCACTCAAGTCTCTGGTAAGACATGACAGGCATCTATAGTAAACAAAAAAAATTGGGGGGCCATCTAAATGTTATAAACTAGGCTAAGGAAAGAATTATCTGCCTTAAACCTGTATGGGAAAGGGTCCTGACCAAATAGGGGGAGTGCCATGCCACTGAGCAGCTGAAGAGACTGGAGAGAGAGCAGGAAGAAAAGACTTGCTCTACTCAGGTCCCATTCACACAGGACAAAGGCTGCAGGAGGTCAGGGATAAAGGTAGTCTAGTCTAGGAAAGGCTGTAGAGTTTGGGAAGTGAAGTTGGACTGCTTCAGGGCCTGAGATGGGAACTGGAGTTCCTTTCTCCCACTAACACTGAGGGACAGCTAAGAGATTACCCTTGGGTAGGCAGATATCAAACCCCCACCACTGAACACACTAACAATTTAAGTGTGAGACTCTAGACCAGGGGTTGGCAACCTTTCAGAAGTGGTGTGCCAACTCTTCATTTATTCACTGTAATTTAAGGTTTTACATGCCAGTAATATGTTAACATTTTTAGAAAGTCTCTCTAAGTCTATATACTATATAACTAAACTATTGTATGTAAAGTAAATAAGGGTTTTTAAATGTTTAAGAAGCTTCATTTAAAATTAAATTAAAATACAGATCTTAACAGTTTAGTGTGATTCTTACCCTTGCTGAGTTTTCCAATGTCCCCAGGCTGGCAGTGGGCTAAGCAGGGCCGGTGGCCAGGACCCCAGACCAGTAGTGATCTGGCTGGTGGCTGGACCCCAGACTGGCAGCAGGCTGAGCAGGGCCAGCGGATAGAACCCCAGACCAGCAGTGGGCTGAGTAGCTCAGCCCACTGCTGGTCTGGGGTTCCATCTGCTGGCCTCTGCCAGGCAGGGTCCCAGCCACTGGCCCCACTCAGCCCGCTGCCAGCCTGGGATTCCATCCATCCAGGCTGGCAGTGCGCTGAGCAGGGCCGGCGGCCAGGACCCCAGCTGGCAGGGAGCCGGCGGACAGAACCCTGGGCTGGCAGCAGAGTGCCACTGAAAATCAGCTCGCATGCCATAGGTTGCCTTCCCCGCCCCCAGACAGATTCTAAAGTCTTGTGCACAAACTGTCACCAGAACAACAACATCATCAGTTTTAATTCACAATTTCAGTTATGCTGATGCAATATTTAGGCACTCTTTTTATTTGTTATTAATACTGTACCTTAAACTGATTTATTTTAAATTGTTTTTTCCTAATTTAAATCAAAAGAGGACACTTGTAATCTCCAATAAGTGTCCATACTTTCTACCAAAACAAAAAAAAAGGGTGTGAATTAAAACATTTATTTTGGTCACAGTTTGTACATAAATGAGCACCCAGTCTCTCAAGAATAATCTTTTAGCCTACTAATGACAAATGAGCATACAAATATTCTAGTTCCCATCTTCTAATGAGTTTCCTTTTGCAATCTCTGTTTCCTATGTCCAGAGTCTTCCTGTCTTTGAATACCACAGCATCTCTTATCCCCAAGACTTAAACCATTATTAAAGCTTACATTTTCACTAACCACAAGCAAATCTCCTCTTCAACACCATCTATTAACAGTGAGAAGTGAACATGAGAACAAAGCATCCTAAATTTTCACACTAACTCTGCTGCATTTCCAAACATTTTCATAGAACACACTTTTGTGTTTGCTTAAGAATTATTCCAGAAGAGAATCTGAGCCCTGTCAGGAACAAGTAGCTCTCACTAGTGCATCTTACTGTGTGATTGAGCTTTCACATCAGTAAGTGTAACGGGGTCAGGACTCACCAGAACGGCAACTCCTGCTGGTTAGTCTGGGAATTAGCTCAGTCAGCAGTTCTAGAGCGCTCTCCACTGGTGGCGTCCCCTGCGTCTCTCACCCACTGTTGCACTGTCCTCCAGACCTGCGTTGCTTCTCACTGGCAGCGTCCTCTTCAGGACACTGCCCTCTGGCAGTGCCCTCAAGTCCACACTCACCCCCTTCTGGGGTGGGGGTTTCCAGCAGTCTCTCTCTGCACCCCAACTGCAGTGGCCAGCTACACCCCAAGTTGAGCCCTTTCTGGCAGGGGTCTGGTGCAGTCCATGGAGGCCACTTCCAGCAGCCAGGTGTAATAGAAGGGGGGAAGGGGAGACCCATGCCCACCCTCTACTCTGGGCCCAGCCAAGGAACCCTTTGGCAGCAGCCATCCTGCCCTTCTTCTCTCCCCTAGTCCATCTTGCTCTCCCTGGGCTGCTTCTCCTTCAGCCCCTTTGCACCGGCTAAGCCCTTCCCTCAGGACCGGCAGCCTGACATGTAACCAGGCTGGAGTTCCCTTCCACTCCCTTGGGCCTGCCCTGCACATCCCAGTCCCGGTGCTCCCTCAGGAGCCAGACCTTCTCCTTCAAAGGTCCAGGGGAGACTGACTGCCCCTCCCCTGGGCAGCCTTTATATAGTGCCTAGCCTGGCCCTGATTGGCCCTCGGTAGGCCCTTTTCTGATTGGCTACCAGCCCACATAGCCACTCTGGCCTACATTAGCCCACTCTGGCATGCGAGTGGGTCCTGGGATTTCAATATTGGCATGCGAGTGGGGCAGCCAGGGCCGGCACTAGCCAATAGGCGACCTAAGCAGCTGCCTAGGGTGGCAGCCTTTGGGGGGCATCGAACTGCTGGCCTCAGCAGCAATTCAGTGGCAGCTCAATGCCACTGAAGCTGTTGGCAGCAATTTGGCGGCAGCTCAATGCCGCTGATGGCAATGCGGTGGCGGCAGCTTCTCCATCTTTTTTTTCCTTTGCCACCTAGGGAGGCAAAAAAGCAGGCGCTGCTCCTGAGGGCAGCCACCCCACTACAGTAAGTGTTGGCTGAATTATAAGACAACTCCAGTCTGACCACCATTTACCCCCCTTTGTGATATTAGGTGTCAAATGATCTATGCCCCACTCAGGTTTTTCACACTGTGATGGATAGAGAAATATCTCTTGAGTTGCCTTAAGCCTCAGCTCCATGGAGGCCGGTGATTTTGCCACTTTTTCAACTTTCTCATACGCAGTTTTTTTAAAAAATGCTTTTCTTTCAACAATATAACTAGAAGCAACAAATGGCACACACTTGTGTATAGCTAGGGGAAAGAATGATAGAAAATGAAAGACAAAACATTTCCCAAAGCAGGGGAAATACCCATAAAGAATTCTCAGAAGATTAGATATTATGGCAATCAGGGCCCTACCATATATGTATCGATTTCCCAAATAACCAGGAAGGAAGAGATTACTGCACAACATTAAAATGCAGTGTGATGGGGCAAGGCCGGATGGCTATAGGAAAGTGCTAAAGAATAGATATGTTAGTCTCAGGCTAAACAAATCCCTGGTACCAATGAAACCTTCTAGAAAGGAGTAGAAACAGCTAGCCTGATTGGGACACTTGAAGTCAGTCAGGGACTGGCTGAAGCCAGTTAAAAACTCTCCCAGTTAGTCAGGTGCGTGTGGGCGTCAGGAGCTATGGGAGGAAGTTGTGCTGTTGGTGAGACTGAGTGGTGGACAACATATCGTATACAAGGAAGGAGGCCCTGAGGCAAGGGTGAAGTGGAGTTTGAAGAGGCGGGGACTGCTGTGGGGAAGTAGCCCAGGGACTTGTATTGTGTTTTGTGGATAAAAGGTCAGCCATCTTAGCTGATACTGTTAGGGTCCCTGGGCTGGAGCCCGGAGTAGAGAGCAGGCCTGGGCTCTCCCTTTTCTGCCTCCCCTAATTAGTCTCTGAGATTGGGAGACAATAGAGACTGTGCCAGGAAGGATAGCTTCTCCTCACTGGCTTGTGATGAAAATGGCTCAGTAGGTTGTGACCTTGTCTCTAGAGAGAGAAGGGCTATGTGGAGCCCCAGTGAACCTCTGAGGCTAGTGAAAATCTGCCAGGAAATGCAGGATCCACAAAGATAAGGACAGACCTTTGTCACAGCAGATAAAGAACTAGTCTAAACACAACAATGATAACACTTTAAGTGCTAAGAAGCATCATAAACATTATTTCAATAAGATTCCTGTTAGCTAAATCTTAGCTTAAGGAGATATATCGTACTGTTGAGTTAGGAATAGGGTTTTTTGTTTGTTTTTTTCCAACACAAATTGTCCTGTGTTCATAGACAAGATTTTATTTTATCTGGTATCTTATTCTGCTCTAATTAATCTAGTTGGGAAGCAACAATTCTATTACAGAATGAGTGATATTCATATGAGGTTTATATGTACATATCTCTATTTCAGATTAGCCATACAGCTTCAAGGAGTCTTCCCCGTGCTATCCAGTTCTGTATTGCTGCACCTGGACCAGCCTGTCTGCTTACCTGTGTGCCCTCTACTGCTCCGGGGTAACTTTGAGCAGCTGTCATCTCCCTGTTTAAATGCTGGAACCCAGTCAGGCGCACCACTTTGCGTTTCCAGCTTGTGGCAAGCTCACCCACGGAGTCCATTGTAGCAGCCAGGCCCTATGATTCCATATGGTTGCATTCAGAGGTCCTGAACTTCCTTATCCTCTGGGGAGAGGAACCTGACCAGTTCTATTGAAGCTCTATGATCAACTAGCAGAACAAATGCAAGTAAAGGGATACTCTCAGCAGCCCAGTACCACACCAAAGCAAAGGGGCTTTGGCAGCATTACAAGAAAACTGAGGCCCAAAACAAGACCCCCAGTAATGTTCCTAGTATCTGCCCATACTATGGGGAACTGGACTGGAGTTTTGCCACCACCAAACCCCAGTATGGAGGGGACAGTTTGACCACAGCACTGGTAGGCACACAAGTGACCACAGACACTAGCCAGGAGGAGATCCTCCCAAACAACCAAGATCTCTTCACCAAGCACACTCCTGAGCCAGAAATCCAAGCAAAGATGGCACCCAAGATTGACCTCTGAAACCCAGGCAGACAGCCAACCTGACAGTGCTGCAGAGGGAACCTCTACTAGTAAGTATTAAAATACAACTGTCTACAACTTGGTCCTGGATACTGTTTGGGTGCCATCTTGCGTGGATATGTGCAGTGAGCCTCTCTCCACCTGCTTAGCTTTTATTGCCTCCTTCTCACTCCCCAAACTTCAGCGTGCTCAAGATAGCATCCACACAAAAGTCAAACTCAAAATGATTAATTCCGTGAAATAAATCCCATAATCAGCAGCAAATATTCCTCCTTAGCCATTCCCATGCTGCTTGATGCGCCCTCTTCGTGGATCGTGCCTCTCTCACACACCTCTCCTGCTTAGCCCCTTTCCTTCCTCTGCTGCGTGATGCTCTCTATCTGCCCTGGTGGACTACTCAAGATGGTGGCACCGTGGGGTTACAAAAACTATGCACCTTGCATGACAGACATTGCTTTGATTATTTTAGCTCCCTTTACACTCCCTTTACACTTTCAAACACATACTGGAATAGAAGGTAAACTGTCCACAGACATTTCAGTGCACAGAAAGAAGGCAGTCAGGGCTACACAGATTAGAAGAGCACACTTATTTTCACTCAGACACTAAGCACTGTTAAGCCCTCTACAGAAAAAGGGGTCAGACCAATTACTCTGTCTATGTTGCAGTACACTTTGTGCTGATGATCAAGTATTATAACAGAATTTAAGGCAAAGATAGTCCTTTATTTTGGCACACACATAAGGCACTGCAACCCTCTTGGGACTAAAGAGGCAAAAAAAAAAAGGAGCCTAATTTGCCTAGTTTGCAAATTAATTCCAATTCAGGCTTGAATAAAAACTGGGAGTGGCTGGGTCATTACACAAACTGAAATCTACTTCCCCATGCTAAGCTTCCCCCTACTGCTACTCACACCTTCTTGTCAACTGTTTGAAATGGGCCATCCTGATTATCACTACAAAAGTTTTTTTTCCTCCCGCTGATAATAGTTCACCTTAATTGATCAGTCTCTTAGAGTGGGTATGGCAACCCTCATCTTTTCACGCTCTCTGTATATATATCTTCCTACTGTATGTTCCACTCTATGCATCTGATGGGTTCTAACCCATGAAAGCTTATACCTAAATAAATGTGTTAGTCTCTAAGGTGCTATAAGTACTCCTCATTCTTTTTGCAGATACAGACTGACAGGGCTACCAGCCTGAAACTAGATTTGTGGTTTACTACAACCATCTATATAACCTGCTAGCCTTGTCTTTGTCCTATGACTGCAGAGGTGTTAATGGACCACTCTGCCTTGAATGGGCCCTTACAGTATGCATTAACTGCTTACGCTAAACAACTTGTTCCAACTTCCATTTTGCTGTATGCTGCTCGGAGTACCTTTCCCAGACCTGAAGAGGAGCTCTGTGTGGCTCAAAAGCTTCTCTCTCACTAACAGAAGTTGGTTCAATAAAAGATATTACCTCACTCACCTTGTATCTCTAATATCCTGGGACTGACACTGTTACAGCTAGATGGCATGCATGGAAAACTTGACTTTTTTTTGGTTATAGATTGTCCCCCTCCCCCCCAAAAAGTGTATTTTCCAACCGCTGTCCTTAGAACTCAGGGAAGTAGGCTTTATACCTGAAAGTTCAGTTTTCAGCTGTTCTAGTGTTTCTGTTTTTTTAGCCTGGCCTGATGCCACCCTCAGTAAAAGTAAACTTTTAGTTTTGCCCTTGGGGACTATATCTCTGCCTTCTGACCTGGTTCTCTTTCTCTTCTTGCAGCATGCTAGTTTGTGACAGTTTTCAGTTTCACATGAGAATGAATATCTCTCAGGAGTGCATTGTTTTCTGAACCTCTCAGCCCCATGTTGCTAAAAAGCCAGTAGCACAAGTTCATTATGAGCGAGAGGTGCAGTGTAAGTAAGTTCAGGCCTGGGCTATAAAATCTGGAATAATAAGCTGATAAATTTCCCCCGTAAAGCTTCATGGGGCAAGATAGAAGTGAGCAGAATGATTAAAGAACAAACCAGAGGGAAAATATCCCTTCAAATCTATAAAATGTGAATGTGATGATCCTTTCTAAAGGAACAGGCTTAGAGAAAAACCCAAACCTTCTTTGTTCAATAAATTATTACTAGTTTTTTTTCCTGTGTCTAGCATTTTTTCTTCTGTAAAGGTTTAAGATTAGCAGCCATGTTTCTTCTGTAAAGTAAATATTTATTTTCTTTTTTTTAGCCCATACTTATAGGTTCTGGAAATTAGAAAAACTTGTCTTAGTTTTCCATACCTGTAATTTCTATTTATAAGGGATTATTAATGGGAGAGGGATTAGATACCCTCAAACAACTCTACCATCAAAAACCCTTCATTTTAAGGTAGTCCTCTTGAGTCCTTTCAGGCCTTAATCTCTCTCTCTTACACACACACATCGGCTTCTTTCACAATTGTTGTGCTTTTATTATATTATGTCAGCAGACCACAGCTTGTAATATTATTAAAATTCTATATTTCACTTCCTCACTTACTGCTGGGGAATGGGATTGTACTAGTAGCAACCAGTCCTGCCAACATACCTTCTTGTAGGCTCCCTGCTCTCTCCCAGAACATCCTTCTTGTCTGTTTATATAATCCCAACTGCTGGGGATGGCCTCCCCCTCCATTAGCCCCTCCACTGTAGCACTACTAAGATAATTGACATCCTTTTATGACCTGTCTTCCAGGTAGGTCCCAATGAATATACATGGGTGAGTATTAGAGTGACAGTGTGTGGTGTTAACTCCTGACTGAGCATGCCCTGTTTACATCTATTTTATCTCTACAAAATGCTCAAGCTTGTCTTCCCAACCCCTGCCTATAAATTACTGTTATAAATGTATACATGGATTGAGGAGACAAGCTTGACCATTTAATAAAGATAAAATGGTAGCAAAGTCAACAAATTCAGTGTTTGCCTCTAGAAGAGATCACCAATTGCCTTCATTAGTATTGTTAGGTCCTGCAGGAGCCAGCCATGAAATTCTAACTCTCTTTGAAGATATTTACCTGAGATTTGGGAGAAAAGATAGCGATAAGAAGCTCAATATAGTTGGTTTAACAAAGAGATGGTTACAGAATGAGTTCATCACAGTTTATAAGTACCTGCACAGGGATCAAAAATTTGAAAAGGGGCTAATCTAGTAGGCAATGGTAAAACAAGATCCAATGGCTGAAAGTGCTTGCAATAAGATGTACATTTTTAACAGTAACGATAACTACTGAATCAACTTTCCAAAGGTTGTAGTGGATTCTCCATTAGTGGACATTTTTAAATCAAGTTTGGATGTTTTTCTAGAAGGGTTGCTCTAGTTCAAACAGGAATTAATTCAGGGACGTTCTATGACTTATGTTTATACAATAGATCAGACAAGATTTTTGCAGCCATCCTTTCTGGCCTTGGAATCTATGAATCTACTACCAGTCAGCTTCCAAAGAAGGAGACAAAAGCAGGCTTAGGTTTGAATATATCCATACTTTCATGTTCTCTTATCCTAAACAACTATGAGAATTCAATGAATAATCTATTCCAGAGGTCAATATAGGAAGAAAAGTCCCCTTCTGACTGACATTAGAGGATCTTCTTACTGTGACTCCTTGTGGTAATGTGTTAGATGGCAGGAATTTACTCAACCTCTATTTTAGGATGATGTGGGATTATGTTTGGATTTGCTTGTCCTTAGAGCAGAATGTTCTCCCTGCTCACAACTATTTCCTAGCAGTGCTGGTGTTTAAGATAGAGCTTTGAGCATGCTTGTGGACATGCCATATGCTCTGTACAATAGACCCAAGAGGCTTTTCCCACTTTTAGTCTCTGGACCTTTAAGGGGAAGATTGTGTGAAATATCAAACTGCATGTATAGTTTAAGTGCTAAATGTGAAATCTTCTGGGCACTGTAAAATGGAATAATACAAATCTGTGAAGATCAAACAAAATAAGAGTTTGCAGTCTTTTGGGGAATTTTCATTCGTCACAGAAAAATTGCTATAATAGCTGGCTTTGGGTCTGAGAGTGTTCGTTAGTTCATTTACAACAGTACATTGTAGGAGCACCGCATTTGCACCACTGGCCGTAAACACAAATGAGTTCTTGGGGTCTGTTTTTTACATGGCTTGTAATTAGGTGCCTCAGTTTTTGGGTACATAATTTTACACAGAGATACTGAGGCACCCATTGACTTCAACTGAAGATGTGTGTGTTAGCACCTCGGAAAACCAGGTGCTAGAAATCTAAAACTGGGGACCAAAAATTATAGGCCACTCTTAAGTAATATTTGTTTGTGTGACTTTTTTCTCTTTTAAACTGTGTATATTGTAATAATTTCATCAAGCTTCTGAATTAGACAAATTCTCCAGTCTGTAAAAGCATAGTACAACACCACTACTTCTAATGAAACAAGTATATGCATGATTTCTAACACTTCTGAATTACCTATGGCCGCAGTGTGATCAAATGCTAGAATTAATGTAATCCTCAGACAGCTTGTTGGGCCCTTTATACAGATCACAGATGTGGATGCTTCTTTGGCATAAAAGGCCAATTGAAGCAAAGTGGAAATGAAACATTTAGTGCTTTGATTGCAGGGGATGGAGTTATGATGAAATGAAATAAAAATGTAATTTGTGTAGTGGGGGAAGGAAAGAATAACAGACAAGATGTTTGTAAGCAGATTAATATGAGATTTGGTATCATTCAAACCTACAACAAATGTAGAAACTTGGGCAAAGAAAATTAGAAATTGGAGTAAAAAACATCTCTGGTGATTTAGCATTTTGACTGTATTTGAAGATTTGGTTTACTGGTCTTATCAATTTGATCCTGCACAGAAAGATGAATGTCATACAATTCTTCTCTCCAGTCACTTAGAGGTACTGATTTCTTCATATTAATATACAGAACAGTACTACATAAAACCATATGGTGTAAAAATCAGGCACCATTCAGGATCTAAGATTCAAGGGCTTTCTGCAGTATTGAAGCAGCTGAATTATTGAGTTATTCACCAGCAAATGTGATGGTTTTCAGGGAGACAACTGGGAGAGCAGCACAGAGGGGAAGACAAGTACCTGTGGGTCCTTCTTCTTGTGTTAGCATTTTTCACCCCAAACAAAAAGCTAGATGGACTGACCTTGAAGTCAGCACTCACTGAATGTCTAGATCCTGTATGATGAAAATATTTAGTTCATTTTCTCCTACCCCTCTGTTTGTTTTGCTTTTGTGTCACCTGCACACAAACTTGTTTTCTCCCTCTGAGAGTCTCTTTCCACTCAACAAAGGACAAAATGTGCTAGAACTACATGTTATAATTCCCTTGGGGGACTTGGTGACTCTCAGCCTAGGAGAGTTCTCCTTCAGGTTGGGATGCTGTGCTGTTTCCCTGTGGTGTTTATCTGGACCTGTGATCTGCTAGGTCACTCCAGTCCTTGACTCTGGGAGCCAGATTTACCCTGCTCTGCTGTGAGAACTCCAATTCCTGGTCTGTTCGTGCACAGCCTCTGGCATGTAAGCTGCTCCCAGCTATGTGCAACCGAATGACACTAGCCAATATCTCCAGTCCCATATATAACCCTGGGAAACTCCATCTTGCAGTGTTCAGTTGTGCCCTCTGGACGCTGTAAGCTTATATGAGTTTGTCAGCTTAACAAAGAAATTGATTTGTTCCAGGCTTGTTATAACAAGGGGAGATTGTCATGCTTCAAATGAAACACACTGCTTCAGGCAGAATAAACAAACAGATTTATTAACTTAAAGATAGATTTTAAGTGATTATAAGTCAATACATAACAAGTCAGATCAATTGATCAACAAGTTCATAACAAGTTGATCAATTGAAATAAAAGCAAAATGCATATTAAATTAATCTTAACACTTTCAATGCCCTTACAAACTTAGATGCTTCTCATCACAGGCTGGCTGGTTGCTTTTCAGCCAGGCTCTCCCCTTTGATCAGTGCTTCAGTCACTTGGCATGGTGTTTGTATATGTAGGTGGAAGAGAGAGAGCATGGCAAATGTCTCTCGTTTTTATCATGTCCTTTCTTGCCTCTTGGCTTTGCCTCCCCCATCAGAGTCAGGTGAGCATTACCTCATCACAGTTCCAAACTACCCAAAGGAAGGGGATGACTCCCTTGAGAGTGTAACAGATTCTTCTGTTGCTTCTAGGCCAGTTTCTTTGGTGCTGTGAGGCTAGGCTGGGTTTGTCCCAGACCTGCCCTGATGAGGCGTGAACTGCCTCACCTCTCTGCTCTTGGAGAGTTTTTCCCTCTTGGGCATATTTTAAGACATGAGGATACATTTTCAGCCTCATAACTACATATGTGAAATTATAACCTCTAACATTACTGTAACAGTTACTATAACATCACTATACCAACCATGCGCAGTGCATCATGAGCTTTCTGGAGACACTCAACCTGACAAACTTTGCATTGAATACCACACAATCATTTTATAACAGTGAACACTGGGGCGTAGGGCTTCCACTGAGGTACAGAGCGTCACAGATGCAGAACAGCATCATCCTTATATGACCATCAGAAAAAAGTGAATGTCCAGGACTGGTGATGTGACTGTGTGCGTTGGAGATGGAGAGGTGGGTTGCATGGAGTAACAGTGCAGAGAAAGCAGTTACTGAAACATGCACCTTCGTCCCCTGATTCAGATTAGGTACCGTTGGTACACTCAGGAAAAGCGGTGTGAGAACTGGAATCTCAGAGTGGGCCCCTGGGAATACAATATTCAATGTTACCTTAAAAACATCTTCTCAGTGAAGGCTTTCAGAAACATCCCATGCCATTGATTTTCATTACTAATTGCACTGAAGCTAACAGCCCCCATTAGGGTCACTCAGCTGCACTGAGTGGCTGAAAGGCCTAAGAACTATGACAGTGGTATGATATTTGGCTAGCCAATATGTGCTAAGATAAATCTCCACTACATGGGCCTCATTCTCATTTATACTAAGGCCCCTTCCATCATTCTGGTAGTGTAAAAGGGGCCTTAAAGTAGGAATACAGTCCAATTACTTTTGACACTGCCACCGTGCTGTAAGGGGGCCCTAGTGTAAATGAAAATTAGGCCCTACATGTTCTTCCTGACAAAAACTTCACAGGATAACACACAATTTCTGAAATGTGTGGTTATTTGTCACTTTTTCCATAAACAATTTCAAAACTGAGAGGTAGAATAGGAAGTAGAGCTCAGGGTGACTTTAATTAGTTTTAGCGTGTATTTTTCCTGTTTGTTTTTAAACGCAGACTGAATGCTAACTGTAACCTATAGCTATACACCAACATTTTTGCATCTGAGTTAATTTGATCCCTTACATTTCTGGTACAATTGTATGTTTGCTGGTTCCTTAATTGAAAAGGATGAAAATTAATTCACCAACACAGTGAAGAAATTTATGATGACTATTATTCAAGTCAGCTAGTAAAATCAAACTTTCCCCTACCTTCTCTTTTTCTAGTCATATTAGGATAATGTGTTGCTATTATAATGCAGATTTAAATCTGTCAAAAGCAAGTACATAACACTGTTTTTAAGTGGACACCAATTTTATAATGTAATGAAACAGAAACCTTAATTTGAATGGGGCAAGAGCCTAATTGGGCATGTGCAGACCCTGCAGGCTTTTATATTTAAATGGAAGCTGCTGGTGTTGCTTTTTGCTGAGCTGGAGAGGGAAAAGAAGCAATCCGAGGCTCTACTGAGAAACCTTGCATTTCACATCGTTCCAGAGTAGAAAAGCTGACAACCTGCTCAGTACTAAAACCAGGAAAACTGGGGTTAGTGTTTAAAATTCCAAGCAGAGCTTTTTTGCAACATCTGTTGCTTTTGGAAATTGCTTTGATTTCATCCAATGAATATTCAATCCATCCGAAGGGGCATCTCTTGCCCTCCTCAGAGTCCCAACTGCACCAGTACTGTGGAGTCCCTCAAGGGTATCTGGAATGACACAGAACCTAATGCCTACAAACTGGTGGACCTGCCTCCTATAGCCCCAACAGTAAGTGTGGCACTAAATTATTTTTATGTGGCTAAAAGTTGTAGCAAATAATTCTGCTGGCAAATGTTGCTATTAAGGGATATGGACATCGCAGGTGTGTGTTGCCTGCTCACATTTAAAGGTAGCAATGCCCTAACAAACAACTTAAAAGGAAACTTAGGAAATGCCATTTTTTAAGATTCTTGTAATGATTTTAGAAGCCTTTACTGTCAGCAGGGTTACATGAGCAGAAAATGAAGTGGAGTGTTTAATCTTAAAGTATATTGTAAAATTATCAAACATAGTCCGCTCCTGAATGTGAAATGATTGGGAAACCCAGACAGTACTATAGTAGGCTGTTGGTACAAAGAGAGGTTGTACCTGAATTACAAGAGCTGCTATTTTTGGTCACTTGTAATGAAGTCTGGTTGGAGTTTTTCCAGGTACTTCCATAATAAGTTCTATCAAAGCCTTTTTTTGAAAAAAAAAAATTAACTTCTAAATAGAAGGAAACCGCTTTTTAAAAAAGTTTGAGAGTGAAGAGACTGTTGCACTGAGATTTCACTGAGGTTTATTCACTTGAGGAAATTAATAAAATGAGAATTTCCTTGGGTGTTCTAAAAATTCTACAACAACTAAAAGCAAAATAGAAAGAAAGTAAAAAGCCCTTCAGCACTCTGGTAGCTCACATTTTGAAAATGTGTCTGTAAACACTAGTAGAAATGGAAGTTCTGTTTGTTTGCTGTTTAAAGCAGCAGAGTACTACATTCTCTTCAGTAGGAACGAGTACTCCAGTTATCTGGACCATTTAAAAAACATTAATCAAAATGGGTTCAAGTTGCAAAATTCAGTTACAGATTTTGTGAGCGCTCATACCTGGTTTGATCCAGTATAAAACAGGAGCTGTTTGCATAATTTGTATTCAAGTTACAAACATCCAAAGGAAGGGGGGCAGGGTACTGAATCAGATGTTTTGGTTTAGTCCAATCTTTAATCAAGCAGAAAATATTTTCTTATTACTTGTATAGGAAGAACAAAGTTTGATTATTAATTTTTTTCTGTAACAAAACTAATGTGCACAGTGTTTCAGAGGCCAGTAAGTAGGTAACTTCCCTGTGCCAAAGAGCTTATAAGCTACATTTGCTGGATAATGTGAAAGAGGATAGCAGACACAGTAGGAAGTGTGAGGAGAAATGAGAGAATACTAGGAGAAAAGGAAAAAGTGCTTGAGTAAAGTCATGATTTCCCAAAAAACTTCAGACTTCCTTTGCTGAAGGATCTTTAGAAATCAAACCACTCTGCTTAGATTAGGTTCCTTTATCGTTAAACTTTCAAACAGTTTTTAACTTAATAGAACGCTAGAAGGACTGCATATAGTTGTCAGGATTTAGACAGGAATCTGAAATGCAATACAAATTGCTCAACAGGACAAATATCATATAGCAGAGAGCCCCACTGCCCACTGGGGCTTAGAAGTTGGCATTACCCTGCTGAAAACAAAAGTGCAGTAAGATTACTTTCTTTGCTTCTGCTCTTAACCACAAAGAAAATGCCTATGAAAGCAAGCTCTGAAAACAGATCAAGGAGATGTGAGGAACAATACGTTTTATCAGACATATGGGGCCTTTTGTGATGGCAGAACCTAGAGCTGACTTTCAGAATTTCTGCTTTATTTTTCTGGGATATATAACAACATGTAATAAATCTGGATGACTAAACCACCCTAAATCACATCGGAAATTCCCTATCTCCGTTAGTATCAGCACCTATATTTGGAGTAAGAAGTGCCAGCTATATGATTGAAATTTATTTCTAAAATTTGAGGTGGTCTTGGAGCCAGGCTATATTCTTTGTTAAAAATGGACACTTCTCTGAAATAGTAAATTTGAAGCTAAATTAAATCAGGAGCGCAGTGAGATCTTAGTTCCTGTTTCCTTTTTTCTTTTCTTGTTTTATCTTGCTATCGTGTTTCCTTTTTTCTTTTCTTGTTTTATCTTGCTATACATACTAAATTGAATGCCAAATTTCTGTAATACCTCTGAGAAGAGTACTTGCAAAATGCCCTGATCCTGCTCTATTTGCTTCACAAAGCCTTTCCAAATGCTCTGTATAATTCTAAACACTGTGGACCAAAACAGGTCACTTCCATAGAAAATCATGCTGTCATAAAAAAACAAAGAAGATATACTTCTCAAATAAAGCCATGTGCACATAACAAGGTTTAACACGTGTATGCAAAGAGGGACACTGAAATACATTCAAGTGCCAGGACAATGTCCTGAAGATTCAGTTTCCCTGTAAGTGAAAATTAGATCTTGCATCATATCACTACTATTAGGAAAGTACAAAAAGTAGAATATCATTTCTTTACATGTAGAAAAAAAAATTATGAACAAACTCTTGCATGTATATGTCTGTTGCTGCAGACTTCATTCCCAACTTTAGTGGAGCTTTTTAATAACTAAAGTCTCCAAGATAAGACTTGTTAAATGTATGAGGGTTGGGGTTTTGTGGGGGGAGAGTTTCAGTTTACTGAGCAGGAAAAATAGAAATCTCTCTTTTGAAAATAGTTGGTAATTTATTCACTACACTCTTCCTTCTGTGTCACAGAGAAGGAAATGCCACGGGGAAGAGTGAAACTTTAAGAGGGTATGTGTCCTTTCATTCATGCAATGAAATTAATTTATTCAAAGGTGAACTGAATTTTTAAAAGCTGACTTTAAAATAACTGCTTAAGAGTCCATCTTGTTAGAAAAATACATGTAAAGGCAGTGCAAACTAGTGGTTAGAGCAGGGAAACAGGCATCTAAGACTAATATTGGTTCTGCCAAAGACACACACTGTGATGTTGGGGAATTCAGTTGTGTCTGGCCTTCTGCAGGTAAGCATCTTTCCATCCTCTTCTGTCACACCTTGCACCAGTGTACAGGGACTAGACAGGATCCCATTGAAGAGTGCAGGTCCTGTCCCTTCCTAGCATCCTCCATGGGTGGTAGCTACCCTGGCTGGCTGAGGTTTGCCCCTCTTCTTCTCCTGCACTAGCCAGTGGAGCTGGCCAGGCACAGAGGGGTGTGCACATTGCTCCCTTTTCGGGGTAGCCAACCAGGTATTGCATTCATTCCTCAAGGGTTCCTAGAGGAATTCAAGCCTCAGAAAAGCTTGCTGCATATTAACTACAAATATATTCACTTCTGTTTTAGATGTTGTGCTAGAGGAAACTGGCAAGTATTAAGATCACCCCTCAGGAAAAAGTGCCGTTTTCCCTGTTAGTATTCCTTGTCTTCTGCAGAGTACGATCCAAACACCAGCCTTCACTGCAATTACAAATATAGTCACTCTGTGTTTTAGGTAGTATGGGCTTGATCATGCATTCTTTTCACACTCCAAACTTCCATGGAAGTCACTAGGAGTTAAGTGTCCAAGGAATGTGTGATATGCATTTATACCAGGAAACCCAGACTTGCCCCTTTCTTCTAGTGTGTCCACAATGACATACTTAAAACTGCTGGAAAGAAAGATATGCTAACATGATGAAACTGTGGAATTTCCTGCCACAAGACTCTATAGAAGCACACAGAATAACAGGATTTAGAAAAGGATTACACATTTATACAGACAATAAAAATATCTTCCCTTAGGATTATCATGTACAAGAAATAAAACAGCCTTCCAGATTCAAGGTATAACTTCCTCATGTGAGAAGAAAACTTCTTCCATAACTTACACCTTTCTCCGAAACTTCTGGTATTGGCCACTGCCCGAGGTAGGACAGCAGTCTCTGGCCTGATCCGGTACAGCATTTTCTGTATTCCATAACAAGCAAAAGGTACCTAACAAAGTTTGCAAACCAAATGTGGTATGACCGCCAGAGCTGAAAACGTTGAACAAATTGCTGAGGTATCCAGGTTTTCATATATGCTTGGGTATTACTGTAAAACTAACCTTCACATTCACATATCCCTGAAATGCAGACTACACCTAAATGATCTGATTCCAGAGCCCTTGCCTTGGTATAGCCTGGGCTCCCTGCAATCTATTTCCTTGATGATTTTCACTAAGTCAATGTTTGTGTTACTGAGAGACATGTAACATTTAATTGTCTAATAAAATAGGAAGGAAACCTGCTTTTCCCCAATGAATTGTTTCTGCAGATTTAGTATCATGCTAACCCATCCTCAGCACAATGAGCCTGTGCATATACTGGCACCCAGTGGTACAAAGCCTCAGCTGCAAGTGTCTTTATTCCCTTCACTCTTTGTTGGCTCAAGGAAAGCTGAGGGACATTCTTCACCTGGAGAAAGCCCTTAACCTTTCAGCTCACAGTTTTAGTTTCTCCATAAAACACTTGATATTCTGAGCCATGTTATATGAAACAAAAACAGCATTGTCTGTTTTAAAGGGTATAATATGTCGTATGTTTTTCTTGCCTCCACTATAATCTGGATAGTGAAGGAGTGCTCTGTAGAATAATACGTAAGGAACCAGTGCTATACAGAAACTCAGTCTAAGTGCTCCCACAGAGTTATGTAGAGTGAACTTCCTATTGCAGTCAAAGGATAAGGAACCTGTAACCTTACTTTGATAAGGACCACAACAATAGTAACTGCATTCTTTAAGTACTAATACCTGCAGATGACAATGGGGAACAAACACTAAACAAGGCCCATATGGAAACAGAATAGAGAAAAGCAATATGAATTGTCTTATTTCTTGATTGTCCCACAGACCTGATCTCCTTAAGCATTTCTCATCCCCCTCCTCTTCTCCCTCCTCCTCGCGACTTCTTTAGACCTATAATTCTATTTAGAAAATCTAGAGCCACATTCTACTCAGTGATGCAAACATTTAGTTCCTCTAATGATCTCAGTGAGAGCTATGTATGTTAATCCAGTGCAGAATTTTGTGCACTTAGACCTGATCCCATGCTTTTTAAGTCAATTAAAGTCTTTCCACTCTTTTTTGATAAGGCCTTTACTTTTCAGGAAAAAGAATGAAATGAAAAATGTTTTAAAAGTACACATTATCTTCCTAAAGAACAGAAAAAATTAGATTATGGGATCTGAGCTCCAAACATTGGGAAAATTCAGATTTTCATGTAGAACCACATTTTGTGACTTTGGTCCATCTTTAAGTCGTCTCTACCAACATTTTTTCTTTTGCCATTTATTATTATAATCCTGCAAGGATTATAATACGTATACTTGTTGTTAAGCCTTGACATTTACTTTTGGTCCTGAGTGATTTCCTTCCTACATAATTTGTTTCAAAACTTGTATTTTCCTTTAAATATACTTCCTCTCTAATTGGACTTTACTTATTCATTGTATATGATTGTTTTTGCATTTAATCCTGGCTTGTAGTTATTCATTATTTTAAATTAAAATCAAAGGCATTTTTTCAATTTGTTCTTTTTACCAAGACAACTTCCTTCAGTTGTTGCACTTCTATTACATGACCAAGGTCTGTGTAAAAAGACAAATGCAGGCACACACCACAGAAAAATAGAGAACTGTTTTTTCATACAGAAACCCTTAATCAGGTCTGTATATTATATCAATTAAAGATGTTCCAATCTCAGTTTTTCTGTGTTAGAAAAGCAGATTTATTTTCTCCTGTAAAGTAATTTGAATGCAGACCCCTATTATTGCTATTTTGTGTTACTATACTGTACTGAGGGCCAAATTATGTCAGTCCTTATTCAGGCAAAATGCCCGTTTATATTTCTGTGCTGTGTGGCTGAGTCATACTTCCTGTAAAAACTTAAACTGTGAATTTCTCAGCTCTTATGCAATTAAACTGTCAATCTTAATGTACTATTAATATTTTTCCTTACATATAATCTGCCACAACCAAGTCCTTCCCATCTCCCTCCTCAGACAACTTGCTATATGTTTAAATCCAATTAATGTGGAAACACCAAGGAATGTGGCTTACTGACTAGTCTAGCTGCAGGCAGGTCAGCGAGCAGTGATAATCACATTTGATTAGTCCTGTGGCCAGGTTTGGCTGTCAGTTACACCAGTTTAAGTTCAAAGTATTCCCATTTATGCTAGCTCACCCAACCAACCTCAGAGGGCTAACTGAAGAATAGAAGGTAGTCCCTATTATCTGACAATTTGCAAGACTTTCAAAATAATTGGGATGCCACTGACATTAAAGGGCACCACCATAGCAAAGAGTGCCAGGTTATAGAAGAAAACTAGAGGGGGAGACTGTGGGATAAAGTCAGGAGGGGCTGGCCTCAGCCCAGCTCCAATTAAGGTTGCCACCTGGCCTCTTTTTAACCACCCTGGACAATTTTTCTCCTGAGTTGCTGTACTCTGGGGTTTTCAAATTAGTTGTAAGTTTCAAGTGAAACCCTCCTCCCAGCACATTTCATCTGGCAATCATAGCTGCATACAGATGGAGGGATGCCGGCAGCTGATTCCACTACAGCCCACAGGTCACATAGCATATGTCTACACTGCAGTTTAAGACCAGGGTTAAGGGCCCCAGGTTTGGAGCATCTACACTGATTGTAAAGCCTAGGTTAAGAATTTTCTAGCCCAAGCCTGAACCCAGGGCTCTGGTATCCACACTACAGCACATATACCTGAGTCAAATCAACCATAACCCAGCTGCCCTAGTACCCTCCTGAAATGTGGCCACTCTAGCCCTTGTCTAGCCTCATATGGTACACCGTATGGAAACTTTGCTGTTCTCCCTGCACATTACAAGAGGTTTGAATAGACTGCCAGAACATTCTGCTGAGGAGTCATTTTGGTCTGCACACTTCCAGTTAATGTAGCCAACAACACAGAGGATGCATCTTTTGAAGAACTTCTGTTGCTTGTGCTTTCATTCTGTACCAGGAAACAACATTAAACCATTACCAGGCAAGCCAGCTGCTGTTACCATACCAAAATACCACTCACAAAAGAACCTTAAAGAAAAACGTGTATGGACAAGTGTAAATAATTAAGCCATGTACAATACTGAAACCACCCTACTATTGACTGTCCCTGCATTCTCCTTTCCCCATTTGCCATGAACTTGGCACCAGGCAGGAGAGGGGTGGACTCAACCGCTCAAACTGTTTCCAAGCTGTTTCTGGACTGCATCACTATACCACTGAGAGTCTCAGGCCATGATGGGGTAATGCAGCAGGAGCGAATGCTCTTGCAGCCAGTAGTGATGTGAGCCACTCAAGTAATCCTTTCTGTTGAGCTCTGTCCTCCTCCCTTAGCTGCTGTTCCAGGAACTGCAAAGCAGTGCCTGCTCCTGTGCT
The DNA here is from genome assembly GCA_007922305.1 of Dermatemys mawii. Lineage (NCBI taxonomy): Eukaryota > Metazoa > Chordata > Testudines > Dermatemydidae > Dermatemys > Dermatemys mawii. Next base: position 32,384,204 of record ML677335.1, read on the forward strand.
GAAACCCTTTCCTCAAATTATGCAGTCAGCCTGCCTTTCCTCTGCCTATAACTTTCTTTATCTTTGGTATTGGACCTGTATGTTGGCCCACTACGGACTTTAACCATAAGTTCATCATGGAAACGCTTCCTCTTGTAACAGTTCATGGAGGTACCTTGGGACAAGCTCATACTGAACTGTGGGTGAGCTGTGGAGATGCTGCAGCCAGGAGAAGTTGAGTGGTCTGGAACAAGATAAGACATAGAGTCTTTTAGCCTTTAATAGCCCAGAGAAGGAACACAGAACGAGTCCTTGTGAAACTTCAAGGACATAAAATGTTACTTTTCATGACTGAACTTTAATAGATTCTGAGAGGGATGCTTCAGACCACAGAATCTTCCTGGACATGGCCTGATTAGTCACAGCGAAATAAGTGCAGAGACAATGGTAAGTTTAAAAATTCACAGCTATTTTCTTTTCCCCTAAAAATTGCAGAATTACTTAGAGTTGGACGGTGGGGAAGGAATCAGTGGCCATGTCACAAAAGCTTTTTCTATTATTTTAGGCCTTCCACATTTTGGAGGACTTAATAATTCCTGTTGTGCCCAGTTGGCAAAGGGAGATGTTATTCCAAGATGTTGGTGGGAAACCTACAGTGTATGCAACCAAAGTATTCAAATGTAAAGTGACCGAACAGCACATCTATGAGTGGAGTGGGTTGGTCAGCAGATAAGGAGGCCCTGGAAAATAAGTCCTTCCCTGAAATGTGACTAACTATCTGGAGTTCCTGCTTCAGGACAAGTTTGCAGATATCCACACACAGGTTTGGGTCAGAGGTAGGGTGACTGACAGAAAGTATGAAAAATCAGGACAGAAGGTTGGGGGTAATAAGCATCTATATAAGAAAAAGCCCCAAATATCAGGACTGTCCCTATAAAATTGGGACATCTAGTCACCCTGGTCAGAGGGAATCGACAGGATTAGGTTAGCTTCCACGTGGCTTAGCCTGCTATGACTCCATGAGAACATGCAAAACTCCATAGCCATCCTCCTTACATCCCCTTTCCCAGCATATTCTGGACAAAATTTCAAACCTCTGTCAAATTTGGCACAAATGATTTAACTAAAATGGACTAGATTTGTAAATGGAACACACTGCCCCTCCCCCAGTTCACTGTTTCCATGTGGTTCATTACACTGCTGAGTGGTTACAGAGTGGCATATGTACAAGCATGGCAATGTAAGGTTACTGTTTTTAAGAAACAGGAATGCCCTAGCAAAAGTCTGTGCCTTCTCAGTAACAATTCACTTTCAAGGTGTGTTTACTGTTTGCATTTCCTGGTCACCATTTTGAACACCTTGGAGGTAGGAGGGAAGCCAAAGCACTGATATACAATCCAACATTAGCAAAGATACGCTGCTAGCTGAGGCTTTTAATAACTTTGGCCTTGGGTCCTTTGGGAGGGAGGGAGGGGCATCAAACAGCTCCTCTGAATACAGTCCCGATGTGCTGCTGCTGCTTCTGTATCAAAGTCTCCTCTGGATCCAGTTTCAACACAGAGTCACTTTGCTGGCTTCACTCTACACCTGCTGCTGGCTCTCATTGGTCCCTATGCTGGATTCTGGGGCCAGCAGAGAACCATCCCACATGGGTAGGTTAGCATGCACCAGCATTGGCTCTATGTAGTATTCAGTCAAACTCCTAAAATGGGCATGCTGTTAGTAAGTTGCCTTAGGTGCAGGCCTCGCCCCCGGTTTTCCTGTACGCAGTCTTCAGCTGCTTAATCTGCTCCTTGCACTGGTCATCATTCCAGTAAATTTTCAGTGCTGCCAGCTTCTTTGCTATTTGCTGGTATGCATGATCATTCTTGGTACTCTTACTAGAGTCCACTGTTTTGCTGGCCTTGCACCAGAGATTTACCAAAATCTAGCTGTGCTCCCACAAACAAGAAGCAGTGCGCTTTCCAAAAGACTTCTGTTCCATCTCCATTGCAAACACAGATGGCTCTGATGTATTTGTAGCTTGGAAGTGTGAAGGGTTAGAAGCCGACTCACCAAGGGGGACTGTTTCCATTTCACTAGAGTAGATTGTCCTCTCTATACCAAGAATCGCCAAAGGAAATTGGCCCATGAAACTGTGGGATACTATTGGGACACTCCCAGAGCATGAGTTCAGTGGGATTGCATCTACACTGAAAAGCAATAGGGCTGAAACTCTGGGTCCCAGTTTGAGGCAGGCTCAGCCCCTCATCCCCCACAGGATCGTGTGACCCTAGATCCAGGTGCAAGAGATTTGCATGTAGACAGGAGTTTTAGGTCAAGTGTGAATCTGGGCTTACATTGACACTGCAGTTTATGCCAAGGATTCAAAATGAGGCTCAAGTCTAACACGTTTTCTATCTATCCCAAATTACCCTAACCGAAGAGTCCCAGGACCCCTCAAGGGTGGAAAGTTGAGTCTGCATGTACCTGGGACCCAGGGTTCTAGCCCTATTGCTCTGCAATGTAGACACAGCCCAATGGGATTCATGCTCTGAATACTCTAAAGTATCCCACAATCCCATGGGCCTATGTTTTTGTCCTCTGGACAGCCATGTTTGGTGGACAGTCAAGCTTCCCCCAGTCCCCTCTCAATTTGTTGGCAATCCTGCAGATGACTGCTGGAGGGTGGCGGGGAGCTCAGACCTTTCTTCCTTTCCCCTCAGGGATTTGATTGGATCATCTGTATTTACACAGCACCCTCTACTGTCTCACAGCACCTTGTGGCCCCTTATCTGTACCCAGATGGAGCACTGATAGGTAAACAATGGTCCCTTAATATAGAAGCATCTTCCACTCTTTCTGGGCTTAGTTCTTTTATGCTCTTACAGAGCACTGATTCTCAGGGTTCCCCACCAGTCTGGTTCTTCACAATAGATTCTTAATTCCAGACTACTTCCTGGCACCTACCTGGGGTTTAACCTTGCCACATGCCTCTCTCATGTTGTCCTATCCCTACAGGACTAGTCACAGGAGAGAATCCCCCTCCTGCAACACTCTTCCCCAGTGGGGTTCTCCTATTCTTTTGACTCCTTCCCACTTGGATCTGATAATTGACTCAAACCCTCTTACTGACTGGTCACAGGAGATGCTGTGATCTGGATAGTAGGCATCCTGTGCTGGGCTCAGAAGTGGATGGCTGCATATCAGCAAGGATCTCAACTGGGCTTTATTCAGGACCAGTGTGATTCTTGCAGTTCAGTAATCATGGCACGTGATGGCATCAGCTAACTCCCTTAAATTATGAGCTGTGATGACAGCACACTCACCACCCCAAAGTTATTGTTCTGCATCTCAGAGTGGGAAAAGCTTGGTTGTAGACAAGAGAACTGAACTGTTAATCCATGTGAAATAGGATTGCTCTTTCCTTTTTCCAGGGATCATATTAGCACATGCAAATCAGTGGCAATGAAATGGGTGCAGAAAGATTTGAACTGAGTTTTAGCTCCTTCATCTGAGGGGTGGGTGGTCTGATTCTGAATCACAAGGACATTACCTATGATTGCTATGGGCTCTTTTGACCCAGTGATGTGCACCTCTTGGACTCTGAAGCCAATATTTTCAATCTCGATATACTATAATGGACTGAGAACTGGTGGCAAGGTTATAGGCATCTGTGGTGGTTTGTCCTGGCATCAAGAGTTAAACTCCTTCTGGGAATGATTAGAATTATTGTAGGGGAATAGATCTCTTGACCTCACCTATGCTGAGAAACAAAATACCTTTTCCTATTATTTAGACATTGACTTGTTTATGTCTGAAAGAGATTAGGTTCCTGTGTAGCACAATTTGGGATTTTCCTACACATTTGCTAGTCTGGGAGGACTGTGTCTTGCTTATGCCTCTGAATTGTGCTGATCCATTAGGACCACAGAAAGTTACATGCTCACAGTATGCATGTCAAAAGTGGGCAGGGTGGTGCCAGTTTGGGCATCTGTTCCCTCCCATCTTCCACTGCTATCAGGTCACTAGGCCTCTTAGCTGTTATCTTATTGTCTAAGTCACAAAGCTGGAGCCATGATAAAAAATAAAATTTGTTCCTAACACAAATGATTAAAAATTTTTTTTCAATCCTCAGTTTAATCTGTAAGAAACAGTACTGTTCAACACTACAAAGTAATAAGGTTTTGAGGGCCGTAGTAATTCAGCACTGGTTATTCAATGGCAGAAACCAGATTTTCACTGTATTAAAGGCTTGAATAAACAAGTGTTTATCAACTGGACTTACCAATTTTACTAAAGCTATGTAGTATTTATTTATTAGAACACTAGCCAATGATTTAAGAAAATAATAGAAATTAAATTTTACCGCAGGCATTGAAATTCTCATAGGATGAAAATTACAAAGAACACACTTGCTGTTGTTTACAGCATTCCTTGAGGTCAAATGCAATAGAGTCCAGTGTATTTCTGTCAACTATTACGTATTTTGTTTTATTTTTGTTTGTCTTTTAGATTTTCCAATCTTTTAAACACTAAACTGGTAGTAAAAACAAAAAATGGCCCTTGACTCAAGCGTTTCTGATACAACCGTGCTTGGCATGTTTATTTGCAAATAAAGAGGAATAAAAATAAATGTAATTTGAAAGGGATTAGTTTACTCCAAAGCGTTCATTTTTATCCAGCTTTTAACCTCCTTTATCTGCCTCATCTCCCAGAGGAATAGCAGATGCTAGCTCATTCAGTGATGTACCACTGTACATTTATAAATTCTTGCTTGCTCTGTAGGAAATGACAGTTCAAGATGTTCCTCGTGCCTTCCCTACACTGGATGTTCCAGACCATGCCCACTACACAATTGGAACTGTCATTCTGGTGGTGGGGATCACCGGAACATTGGGGAACTTCCTGGTCATCTATGCTTTCTGCAGGTACATATACATCTCGTTTGTTCTATGTGTCTTAAATATTCCTGTGGATAGACTTTAATACTGGTGGGATTGTGTTAAGGAAATGTGGTACAGGAACACTAACATTATGATTGTACTAATGAAAACTAATGAGCTGTGCATCAAAGTAACCCAGATCCATGACCTTGTATTTCTTATCTTGCATATGAAATAGGCTTTAATGAAAGGTGAGGTATAATTGGCTGCTAGTGGTTTTGATAGTACAAGTAATCCAAACCAATCTCTCAGATTTTTGTTACAACTCCCTGTGATAGTTATGCAATATCCTAGATAAACCTTACTGAATTAAGCTGAATACATTTGGAAACCACTGTATTTAAAATGCAATTGTTTATATGTTACTGTGAGATTGTATGTAACTTCTCTACATAGCGGGTTTATGATAATATAATTCCTCTGGATATCAGCCCTTTGAAGGGCTGTTACCTAGTCACAGTCTCTTCAAAGGTTCAAATTGGATTCTAGAGACCAGTGGACAAAGAAAGGACGCTGGGATAAATGACTTGGTGGCAAACTAATTCAGGGCTTTTTGTTCAGATCCAGCAAATGGACAGGACTTCTGGTCCATAGAGGGAAAGTTTGGAAGGTCTTTAGCCTATTAAGGCCCCATAAGACTGTTAGTGATAAAGTAAAAACCTTTGGGTAGGGCTTTCGAGGACTGCTACTGCCAGAGGCCATGTTGAAGGGGTGATCTCTGGTAAACTTTTAGCATGTGTGTAGATTCTTTTACTGTTTTCTCTGTAATGCTTTTCTCTGAAGAACAAACTGTGCTTGCTCAGAAAGAGCTATGTGATAACTTGTAATAATAGTAATTGCCCACTGTTATATTATTAGTCTATGAAGTGAAAGCAAGCTGGTCTGCTTAGACAGCCTGTCTTCTGATGGGAATAATATTTCAGCCTGGAAATACCCTGATCAGATGGGATGGAGATGCAGATCTTCACTGAAGTGAGGTGATAGCTGGGAAGCCATAAGACTAGGGGTGCCCTTGATGGACCACAGAAAGGGAATACAGGTGCAGTTGCCCAGAACCACGACACTCTCCCCGCATCCAACATGTTCTGTTATGTTTCATAGACTGTAAGGTCAAAAGGGGTCATTTTGTGATCCTCTAGTATTTGTCTGAGGACAAAACCCTGGACCCTCAGATTATGAGACTGATATGTTGCCGACTGAACTAGGCTGAACAAGAGAATTTATAGCAGACATTGACCCTTCTGTGATGTTTGGGACGAAGCCTCCCCACCTAGGAAGATGCTACCATATAGCCTAAACAGGATGGGGGAAGAATACAGCAGCAGCTGGGAGAAGATTAGAACAGTACTGTGGTGTATCCCACTCTGGAAGAGGCAGTTCAGCAGGAAATCTGGCAGAAACAACTGTGTCTGTGGTAGGTGAGGGGGCTGGCTGTCATGTCTCTCCCTGGAGCTGCCTAAAAATGTTGAGGCAGGTGAGGAGACTGGAGTAGAACTGCACAGCTGGGGGTGCACTGAAACTACACATGCCCACTACTGATACTCTATCAGTAGTAGCACTGCAATAACAAACCACCAACTGCCTAAAAGAGATCGTTTGTAAACAGTCACTGAGTATTTTACTGCCCCTAAAACTGCAAGTGCAACAGTGCTTTAAAATTGGTGATTGTGGGCTGATGCATGGAACATCTGCCAAACACCTGCCAGTTTGTCTGGGAAAAACAGAACCTTCTGAGACAGCCTTCTAATACGTAAAGATTATCAGGGGCTGGAGGGGAGTGCCCCTGGGATGTGTGCCCCTGGAACAGCTCTGAGTTACACTGGGGGCAAAAAAGAATATTTGCCCTATACCATTTGCCCTGGAATGCATCTTCTATGCTACAGCTCTCAGGAGATGCAACATATTATCTGGTCAATTGTGTCTGCGACTGAAAACTCAGGCAAGCAGCTGTAGAGACATTAGATAAAGTGTCACAATTTCAAGAAGAATAAAAATCAGAATCAGAAAGTACTGATATGAAGAACTTTCAATAACATACGTTTGTACAAAAACACGACAGGACACTCTATTATGTTGGCGTGAATAATTTATGGTGGTGGGGGATGTAATAAATCTGGCAATAGGTCATTTCAAACTCAGTGCCTAGTGCAGTGAACTGCCTGTCATGGAGAGGAGTTGAGATAAAATAAAATGCTGCATGTGGTATAATGTCAGCCTCCTTAATCCCCATATTTGGAAGTTGCTGTTAATCTCATCAGCAGTGGAAAATGTCCCCTCAGCTCTGCATGACCCAGATCCAGAAAATCCATAGAGTACATCAACTTTAATTTCCTGTTAATCATGGACACAGGGTGTAGTGGGTCAGAGTATTCAGAGAACAATGTTGTCTATTCCTGTTTGTGAGCTGGTTATCAAAACCTCTACTAAGGCACAAAGAAATGTAAGGAATTTCCTATTAAAATTATGGTGTCTCACTTACCTTCTCTTTTTAGGAAAGTCAGAAGCCAGTTTGATGTAGCTTGACATATTCTATGCCTTGATATTTGTGAAGCTGCCAATGCTTACAGCAAAGAAGAACACAGAGACAAGATGGGTGAGATAATATCTTTTACTGGACCAACTTCTCTTGGTGAGAGAGACAAGCTTTCAAACTACACACAAGCTCTTCTTTGGGTCATGAAGAACTCTGTGAGGCTCAACAGGTTGTCTCTCTAACCAGCAGAAGCTGGTCCAATAAAAGGCATTGCCTCACCCATCCTGTATCTCTAATATCCTGGACCATCATGGCTAGAACAACACTACATACAAAAAGCATAATTACCCCCAGATCAGCACTTAGCAATGTTCCTTTTGATCTCTTTTCTGTAGGAGTAAGAGCCTTCGAACTCCAGCCAACATGTTCATCATCAGTCTAGCTATTAGCGACTTCCTAATGTCCATCACACAGGCTCCAATTTTCTTCACTACCAGTCTCCACAAGCACTGGATTTTTGGCAAGAAAGGTTTGTAAATATATCTCCTGAAAGATAATTTCTTTGTTGCCATGATAATGATTTCAAGTTAATAACTGACAGCATAAGTATCAAAGCTATGCAAAACTATGGTTATTAAAGCCGAAAGCACATAAAACCTGCCTGGTTTCAAGTTTTGTTGGGCATTCAGGACTCAGTTCAAGTTTGTCAAAAGGTCTGACACAATCTTGGTCTGTACTTGAAGTTATTTATATTTTAGTGGTATAGATATAATACCGACTGAAATTTGACAGTTTTCAATGAGTCTGATTTTGAATTTTGTACAGGTATATGGTGAGGAGGTCATATAGATGCATAAATCAGAATTTGTTTTTATCCTTCTCCTCTAAAAAACGGAGGAAATTATACTAAAAACTACAGTAAAAGAAGGGCATTTAGGTTATAAAGTCAAGCATTAAAAAGTAAAGGAATGCCAGCTTTATGATTGCTGGTGTGACCTTAAGTCAGCCCCTTTGTGCATGTGTATTATGATACAGTTTTAACTACATGATCACATTTTTTTTCCCTCTAGAACGTTTGTCTCATTCAGTGCAAATATTGGACGCACAAGAGGGGGAAATCAAGTTTGCATGAGCAATTATAGTTAGTATTTCTTAACTTTTGACTTTGTAACCTAAATAACTTTCTTCCAATGTAGTTTCTGTTTGTTATTAATATATTTTACATCACTGAAAGTCTATACCATTACTGCCAGAATAGTGAGATAGAAAAAGGTCTTCTCTAATGTTTGATGAATGAACATACTCTCTCACTGCTCGCATTCACTCACAACCATCTCACACCTGAATTTTTAAAAAAAGAGGAATAAGGCCCAGGAGCACCTGCTCCCAGCATACCACTCTGCCACTAGCCCTAATTAACTTGAATAGGGAATTTTTATCTTGATATTTCTGCTGCTAGAAAACCTGATAATAAACATATATTTTTACAATATAAATATAAGCCAAATATTCTCAGTGTGGTCAGTGAACATGCTTTGTACTTCACTCATTGGGTCTAAACTACCAAACATCCCTTGTCAAACATCAGTTACTGTTTATATCACAGCAGTGCCCAAAATGTGCTAGGTAAGAGAATGGCATTCAGGAACACACAGTTCCTGCCCCAAAGAGCTTCCAGTCTATAAAGACAAAGCCAGTCAAAAGGTGGGTGAAGCAGATACAACATCAAGGAAAATGATCTGGACAGGAAATGAGACATGGTTTGGTTTATTTAAATATACATATGAACTATGCTGAACTATCCACCCCTGGTTGTTTTCCCCTCTTCCTTTCCCCCACCCCACTTGGTTTTTAATGCGTGTCAATTATCTTTTTATTTTTAACTGTCTACTTTCAGTGTCTAATCCTTGCCTATTAAACCTTGTCAAACTATCCTTTCCAATCACCCATCCCTGATTCTCCACAGGCTCAAAGCTATGTGCTGCTTCACTGAGCTCTCCCTTCAACTTGCCTACTCACACCAGAGATTCAGATTTAAGGTGAAATCCTGGCTCCTTATAAGTCACTGGCTAATCTCCCAATGAGTTCAGTGGAGTCAGGATTTCACCATCTGTGTATGAGACAAACAGACAGCTAATACAACCAGTCTGAGAGGGCCCATCTTTATAAGGCCTAAGCAATCTGTGGAATAAAGACACTTTGGGTGGGATTCAAAAAGGTGTTTAAGTGCCAAACTCCCATTGAAATCAATGAGAGTTAGCTACCTGAATACTTTTGTGAATCCTATCATTTGACTCTTTCCATGCAGGGGCTACTCGTTCTCTTGCTTCCATTATATATTGCACATATGTGGTAGGGGAGGCGAACAAGAGGTATGGTATTGAAATGTTGGTTATTGTTGACTTGTTCATTCAATTAAGTAGATCATAACAAATGCTTTTTCTGCAGTTCATGTTACAAAACTGAAAAGACTATATACAGATGTATAAACAACCTATTAATCTCTAGACCTGGCTGAATAATTAAAAATAGATTTTTGAATATATTAATGAATATGTGCTCTATGGGTGTTGTAGAATTTGTATAATTGTAAATATTAATGAAAAAGTTGGTGCATCTCAAACTCTTCACAAATTTGCATGTTTTAATTCCCATTCATCATTAATTATTCTCCTATTTTAAAGATTTCTGTCTTTCTGTATAACAGCAGAAGACAGACTGTGACCACTTCATGTTCCACAAATAGCAAATAATTAATGTAAACAACTGACAACCAATCCATTGCCTGAATTATTTACTGAAACTATGCTAAACTTGTCTTGGGATATGGTTGCTCCATGGTATCTGAGTGACTATACAAATACTTGTAACTAAAACAGGTCTTTCAATGGGAGTTAGAGTAAAATGAAAGCTAAATGAGCTGCTTTGGGATCTCTGAAATGCTCTCACTAGAAACTTCAGATGTTGAAAAGTGAATGCTAAGTGAATATATATTAAGTCCACTGTCTTGAGTAATAAAGGCAAGTAAATCTTTGAAATTTACCTCCATGGATAATATAATTAGCAAGGCCAACCAACAGCTTGGAAAGTATATTGTTGCTGGAAAAGTGAACTTCCTGTTACCTTAAGAGTTCTGAAAGTAATTAGGTATGTGTTACTAGCCCAAGGCCACAGGATAAATTGTCTCCCAGGAATACTGGTATGACCAGCATGGATGGTTAAATCTGTTCATTAACCCTATTGTACTCTCCATTGAAAGGTTGTGAGCTGTATGCCTTCTGTGGAGCCCTTTTTGGCATTACATCCATGATCACATTGATGGCAATCGCACTGGACCGATATTTTGTGATCACACGTCCACTGGCCTCCATTGTGGTGATGTCCAAGAAGAAGGCTTTGATAATCCTGCTAGGAGTCTGGCTGTATTCTTTGGCTTGGAGCCTCCCACCCTTCTTTGGATGGAGTAAGTGAGACAGAAGACAAGTCTATTGTCTGATACCAGGAGAGAATGGGGGGATTAAAGAATGGTCTGTTAGACACAGAATGAATAAAGAGAATTTTCATATTAGGATAAAGTTTGAAGAAATCACTGTGAAGGAGACTGCTTAGAGCTAATGATTCTTAAGCAGTTTAATCAGCAGAAAAGATTTCTGTGCACATATCACATTTAATTATCTTACTCTGCACTTTTGCGGGGAATCTCATTAGCACGTTTTTATAAAAAAAACATATAAAATAAAGGGCAAAAATAATGCAAAACAGGCTTCCGTAATAGTGCATAACCTTCTGCAACCAAGCAGAGTTGAACAATAAAAAGTAAAGGGGACAGATGAGCGCAGTTTTTAAATTCAAAATGATTTTCAGTGCTCAGAAAAGGTGCCATATTGACAGCCTGAAGAACCTGAATTCCTCTATTTATACCTTAAAGCAGTACAGTATGGGCAGCAAGAGTACAATTTTCCACACCGCCACAATCTGCCACAACCTGATTGGGAGGGACCAATTCTAGAGGTAAGAGGGTTGTTTACTCTCTCTGCCCATTTAACCCTTGACATCTTAATGAAAGATGGCAGTTAGTAGTAATTATGTAGCTGATTTGCCTGCACATATTAATTTTGTGTGTATAAATTGGTATGTGTTCATATTTCATATCTTGACAAACTGAAAATCTGGCCCTTACTGTTTGCTGAGATAGCAGTAGTTGTTCTGTTTCGTTGTTAAAAACTAGATTAACACCGTTATCTTGTTTCATTCAGGTCACCAACATACAGTCAGTAAGGATGAACTTGAACCTTCCAGTTAACCATCTAAGCTCCAAAATTACCCACCCTTGGAGTAGGCCTTGTTCCCATTGGTGGGGCGAGGTAGGGTTAAATTGAGTGAGAAAGTAGTACTTTCTCACTTGCCTACCAGGCTGTTGCAACAAGGTCAGATATTATTGTGTTATTTTTGTTGTTCATTTTTTTCTTCCCCCAAATGTGTAGCATGCATAGCTGGTAAAATCCAGCTGTTTAACATTATGGCTTTTAGCTTAATGAGAGAATTCCAAGAGAACAATATGACAAATACTTTTAGATGAGAGAACCTTAATGTGATGAGGCAAAATAATTACTTGAAGGATATTATAATTGTTGTCTTATAATTAGATTCTAATAGTATCCATCGTATTGAGTCTTGTACAATAATTAGACATATCTGAGCATAGCACCTGGTACAAAATTTTCTAGACCTGGTTCCACAGAAGCTAGCATTGAAAATGCTGGAAATTAAATTCATGATTAAAAATAGTTTGGTGTTGGTATTCTTTAACTATCTGACAGTTTCTCTAAGGAAAATATTTCTTATTTCAGGTAGGAATGTGTGTGTTTTTTACATTTATTTCAGGGCAAAATTAATTGAAATGCATAGTAAACTTCTGATCAGTTGTCTGTAGAATTTAAAAGAGCAGAGGTTAGCACAGTCAGTTTCGTTGCTCTCCTGAGCAAGAGCGGTGATAATTTAAGAGAAAAATTGAGATTTAAAACATTTTTTAGAAACATGGGTCTGATCCAAAGCCCAGTGAATTTAATGGAAAGAGGCCCATTGACTAAAGTGGGCTTTGGATCAGGTCTGAAGTCTGGAATGAAAAAGAATCATTATTTTATTAAAGACTGATTAATTAAATCTATTAAACTCTACAAGCTTATAAGGCAGTGAAATCAGTAATGGCAAGAAGTGCTTTAAAACAAGACACAAGTGCCATTATTGAAGTGACAAAGAGTCCTGTGGCACCTTAAAGACTAAGTCTCATCAGATGCAAGTGGGTATTAGCCCACAAAAGCTTATGCTCTAATATTTTAGTTAGTCTTTAAGGTGCCACAGGACTCTTAGTCCGGAATTGCAGAAGCGACAAACACGGCTACCTCTCTGATATGTGCCATTATTAATGATCTTTTCTCTATCAACAGAGCTAGGTTTAATTCCTTTCAAATCCCAGGGATATGCTGAATTCTTTCTCCACTTGTTCCTCCACCAGAATGTCCAATAAAAATCTTTTCATGGCTTATGTCTTTTTTTTTTTTATTTCTCTCTTCCTAGGTGCGTATGTTCCTGAGGGTTTGTTGACTTCCTGTTCCTGGGACTATGTGACCTTTACCCCATCAGTTCGTGCCTACACAATGCTCCTCTTCTGCTTTGTCTTCTGCATTCCTCTGATTGCCATCATATACAGTTATGTCTTTATCTTCAAGGCTATCAAGAATGCCAATGAGTGAGTTGTTAATAGTCTAGGTTTTTATTCCTTGCTTAGGGGAGAGCCTTTGTTTTCATCGGGTATGTGTGTGTATACATATATACAGATATACACCCCCCCATATAACTTGCCACTCTATTTTAACAATTTTTTTCCTTTAATGGAAATGGTTAAGAGAAAAAACTGAATAGAAACAGACAGTGAATTTTCAACATGGCAAAAATGTTAAATATGTGTGGAGGGGAGTGGTCTCCAAGGGTTGGTATTTAGCCCACATTGTTTAATACATTTACTAATGATTTGGGAAAGGGTGTGTATAGAAAGGGAAATCTAGCAGATGACACAAAACTATTTAGGTTAGTCAAATCTAGATAAAGTGTGAGGAACTTCAGAGAGGCCTAATAAAGCTAAGTGACTGTTCAGCACACAGGCAAATGATATTCAGTGCCAGTTTCTTTGGTTTGCTTCAGCCACTTTTGCCATGTGTACATGACACAAAGTGGCCTTGAAACAGAGAGAGAGATCCAGTAGGGAATTTCCCTTATATATGGGTCAACAGAAGGACTGTGAAAGGACTCCCCTGCAAAATGTCAACTGTCTAAAATGAAGAGGTGGAAGTTGTCTATGAACTCTGTGTTAAAGAAGGTGCAAGGTGCAATGTGTTAAACCAGCAATTCTCAACTGAGGGTCCATGGGGCATTTCAGGGAATCTGCCAAGCAGGGCTGCCCAGAGCTCTGAGCCTCAGCACCCAATGCTTATAGTCCAGAGCTCCAGCACTCTGGAGGACAGAAGCCCCGAGCCCAGACATCCCACAGGGCTGAAGTCTGGAGCTCCAGTGCCTTTAGCCTCAACAGGAGCTGCCCAAAGCCCTGAGCACCAGAAGAAGCTGCTCCTTGGGGCTGAAGCCCCGAGACCAGGTGCCTTGAGTCCCGTCAGAAACTGCTTGGAGGGCTGAAGTGCCAAGTCTGGTGCCCCCTGGGGCTGAAGCGGTGGGGCTGAAGCCCTGAGACCCAGCGCCCTGTGAGGCTGAAGCCCCAGCAGAAGCCACTCCATGGTGCTGAAGCCTCAAGTCACCCCTCAAACCAAGGGGCAGAAGCCCCAAGCCCCCCGTCCTTTGAGCCAAAACCCTTGAGTCCTCATCCCACGGGGCTCCCAAGCCACACCCCTGCAGCCTTGAAACCCCCCTCCCACATCTGAAGCCAGAGCCCCTGCCCCCCCAAGCTGTGGAGTTTTTATAGCATATTGGGAGAGCCTCCCAAAGGAAAAGGTTGAGAACCCGTGTGTTAAACAAAGTGCAGCCATTTGCGTCAGGAATATGAGAAACAAGAAATACTGGAATATCAAACCAGGCCCAATTCTGCTATATTAACTCATGGTGAGCGGTACCTTACTACATGTTCAACCCCATTGATTTCAATGTATCTGCTCATGTAATAGTGTGAGTAAGGGTGACAAAATCTGGCCCTAAGAAGTAAAGAAATAAGTGCTAAATAATTAATCATGCAGATTAATCTGGGTACCTGAATAATTTGAAGCCTTATTCTGGAAACATATTCCTCATATAGGCCTCCATCCTGCTCCTGCTGAAGTCAATGGGTGTTTTGCCCCTGATTATTGTGAGCGGGAGAGGGCCTCTACTGTGGAAAAGCACTTATACATAATCTACATACATCATAGCGTATTACCCGGAGAAGTTTGGCATAATCTGGTTAAAGACCAGTCCTTTGTTCTATTTTATTAAGTTGTTTGCTCATTTTCTCCCATATATTTTGTATTGTAATTGTGGTTTATTTCTCTTAGGGCTGTTCAGAACATTGGTTCTGATGCTAATAAAGTATCCCAGAGACAGTATCAGAAGATGAAGAATGAATGGAAAATGGCCAAAATTGCCTTGATTGTCATCTTACTTTACGTCATTTCCTGGTCACCATATGCTGTTGTAGCTCTGGTGGCTTTTGCTGGGTAATTATAAATATATGAGCAAGAAAAAAATCAGTGAACCCAGAAGTTGTGAAATTGTAAAAGAAGCAAATTATGAAAGGCCAAGTAGTTGTCAACTCTAATGCTCAACAATGGGAATGGGAAACCTTCACATATTCAGGAGTAATCCCTTTGTTACACACTCGGTAAACAGAGCACATGCTGGTTGTAATTTTTCTCAGTTTGATTTTTCAGCAGAGAAAAGCTAATTATTGGCAATACATGGAATCCTGCTAATTAATCCTAAACTAGTTTCACAATGCTAAAATATTTTAACATGACCGTATGGCTATTCCAGGTTCCAAAACAGATACATAATTTGGGTCTAATTATCCACCCACTTACACTAGTCTGATGCTGGCATAAATCCATTGGCTGCAGTGGAATTACCCCTCAATTACAGCAGTGTAAGTGAGCTCAAAATCAGGCCCTATATCTGGCATAACTGGCTTTAGTTCTTTTAGTGCTGCACTGAAACGTAACAATGAATGACCTAACTTTAAATATATTTTAAAAAATCCTCGAGTATGTTGCATTTTTTCCTCCTGTTTAACTGTCAGCATTTTATACTATCTTTTTCAATAAAGACATAATGTCCATTAAAAAAGTATCCATTAATATGGACTGGTTAAGAGGAAGGGATTAAAAGTCAAGACTTCTGGGTTCTATTCAAGCTTTGCCCCTGATTTAATGTGACACACTAAACAAGTCACTTAGCCACCCTGTCCTCCATCTACCTACTTCTAAATAGGTTTAATAACTTAAAGCACTTTGATTGATTGAAATCCTCAGGTTAAAGACCCTATATAAGTGCTAAATAATAAATTATAAATTAATTATTAATTTAAAATTAATAAATTAATACTTGCACTAACCCACCACTACATCTTACTTATAATTTTCCAGTCATCTGATGAGAAATGTGCATCTGAAATTTAACAACCAATACAGGACAAAACTGACTGTGATATAATTTGAGAACTGAGGCAGGAGTTATTGCAGACACTAGGAAGCAGAAAACTAACCTTGTCCTCTCCTTCAATATTTTCAGTTTGGGGATGTGCCTTTTTGTTCCCCTTGGGGGCCACTGTGACTTCTCGGGGAGTAATAGACCAAGTCCCAAGGCCTTATGTTCACTTTACCTTGACAGCATTGTTACATACAGCACAGATTAGAGACAGACCTAGAAATTATGACTACAGTCTTGATGTCACTGAGGATGGCTGGTCTGATAGACCAACAAAATGTGCAATAGCAAAGAATGAAACCTAATCTGTAGAGTACATGGTGTGGGAGGGGAAGATTTAGCTGACATGATACATGCTCAGTAGGACTATTGCACTACACCACCATGACACAGGTGTTGTTTTTCCCGTGTCTGGCTAGCAATGACAGAAAGTTTGTTTCACTGTTTACCTCACTGACTGCACTATTGACTAATCTTACCAAACCATCCGTCCCCTGAAAGGTTACTATGACCTTAAAATGGAAGACAGCATTCCAGGACATCCTGTGTCACCAGCAAGTACTATGTACTCCAAGAAATTCATCCTGCAAATCACTGCCATAGGGACAGGGGCAATCCTCCAGAATTGCAGGACAAAGAACACACTGTGCTCTGGAAACTCTCGCTAGAAGTGAGTCGTAGGTTAGTGCTGGTAGGAATGCCTGCAGTCAGCTGCCCCGTGAAGATACTCCAATATTATCTGCTGGGGACCATTTCCATTTGGACACAGAATACACACTTCTCCGTTGGCTGAATGTGATGGAAAATTCCATTCCAAGGATGATGAGCTTACAATTTAATCTGCAGCCCTGTTCCTTCTTGGTGCAGCAAAGCATTGGGGCACAACATAAAGCCATGGGCAACTTTCCTAGGAAAGAGGGAAATGATTCTACACAGTCTGCTGCTATTCCCACTGCTGAAGGAAAGACCCACTCGGGGTCTCGTTGATGCAAGCAATATCACCCTGCAATATTACTGCTGTTTAAGTGTAGGTTCCACTGCTGACGTTATTTTTATCAAGATAACATGAACAGGGCCTGACCTGGTCTTGCAAAGGGTACCAGCTAGCAGCACCACAGTCTGAATTCCACTGTCTTCTCTAAACATAGATGTCACATGATGAAGAGCCAGCAAACTCTCACTAAAGCATAAAACCGCCCTCCACTACATGAGGATTCTTTGGCTTTGGTTCCCAGTTTTGGGTAGGTAAAGTCAAAGTGTGGTGGGAAGCTGATTTATCAGACACTCTTGTGTCAGCTGCTTTTCATACCATAACTTCTTCTCTTATTCAGCACAGCTGTTAAATGCCATACTGGTGCAGATTATGCTACTTTAGCCCTTAGCTTTTTTCTGACCAACTTACACCACCATTTGGGTCACTAATGAATTTAGCCCACAGACTCCAAAGGAACAGCACTGGCTTATTCCAGGCTGAACTTGTCCCATGGTCTTTACCACAGTGTAAACAATTTGGGATTACCTTGTGGCCTGCTTAAGCCACAACCATGAGTAGAATATGGTACACAGCAGCACTTGTAAAGAGGACCATCAAAAAGATTTTGCCTCTCTGAAGCACAGTCTGGCACTGATTCTTGAAAAAAATGGGTATGAAATCTGTCCCATGTGCTAGGTTGAAAAAGAATGTTCCTCGATGGTATGTTCGTCCTGCTCCTTGCCCTTCTTATTTTATCCAACCCTCCTGGGGGAAGAGGGAAGAAAGGGAGAGCGGGAGCAGTAAAAAGCAGTCGCTGCATTCTGTAACTAAATTTTGTGTTTTACTATGTGCTGACTATGCAGTAAAAAAATAACAACTTTGCATTTCTTTAGGTATTCTCATCTCCTGACACCCTTTATGAACACCGTACCAGCTGTGATTGCCAAAGCTTCTGCCATCCACAACCCCATCATTTATGCCATAACTCATCCCAAATACAGGTAAGGTTGCTCTCTTCTAACACAAATAACATAGCAAAGAAAACTAAATCTCTCTCTGATAAAACTTTCACTGATTAATTGAAATCCCTTTGTATGCTAGTGCCTGAGCTTCACTTCATCTGCTTGTTTTACCTTTATGCTGTTTTTTATCTCTGCAAGCGTGCATGAAATCAAAAAAGAAAACAGAAAAAGCAGTTCTGAATGCCCTATAAATGTCAGTGGAGTTTGTACCCAGAACAAATTACCGTGCAGATGGGAGCTAGAGACATTTATGGAAGGGTGATAGCTGTACTCATTGATCATCTGATAAAGGGTAGGGACCTTTCCTGGCTAAAAACAAGTTTTATGGTGTTCTGCTTTGAAATATTTCCTTGGGAGATGTACCTATTTGTCAACGTTGCAAATAGCAGTTTGTCAAGTTACCCAGACCAATGAGATTTGGAATTTGGTAAATGGCTCCATTTCTTTCATGTGCTGTGGGTTTCACGTTCCTCCTACGTGCTTCGATTGTTCGGGCATCAAATAATTGTCTCTTACTTGTAACATCCAGGTCAACCCCAGGTCAAGTTCAGATCAGGGACATGTGATATGAACAAGCACGGCTAAGCCATGCAGTATTGCTTCTCCCCTTTCAAAAGCATTCTGGGAACTATGGGATGGCGAAAAGAGTAGTGTAGTAAAAATGATTCCTTACCATATAGAAAGAACAGTTTGCTTTAAGAGTTTATACCACCACACTGAAACTACGTGAGCAGATGCCCAGGAGGAAGTTAGAATAGCTGCTTAAGGAGAGATTAAAATAATTCTCTATGTGGTAATTCTGCACAGTTCAGTTTAAAGGGCCAGAAGCTTTATTTTTATCCCTGTTAGTCTTTAAGCAGATAAAATATTTCAATAGCTGGCTTCAATGAAAAAATTACATTTTAATATTCTTATCTCTGCCCAACGTCAGTAGTAAATCCTAACTCATCAGAATGCTGTAAATCACTCATGTCTCATTTCTTTAAAACTGTCTTGAAGAGCAGTTGCTCACAAAGCAATATTGGAAATCTGGGAAACTTTAACTACTGAACCCAGTAACTTTTCAGTCTCTGCAGCATGTGTCTGTCTGAATACATTTCGTGTTTATGGTGAGTGGCTTTTTGTGGTGGCAGCTTTACTTAGGCAGAGGGAATTGACTGTTTGGTTCTATTTTTTATCCACTAGAATGGCCATTGCAAGATATGTGCCATGCCTTCGACCCCTGCTAAGAGTTTCTCGTAAAGACTCCAAGTCTTGCAGCAGGTATCTTTCAACCAGACGATCCACTATTACCAGCCAGTCTGAGATAAGTGGACTGCAGAAAGGAAAGAGATGGATATCCTCTCTCTCAGACAGTGAATCAGTAAGGAAAACCCTTCAGATATGCTAATTTTTAAAAAGCAATTAAATAATTTTCATACAGCATCCTTCAAAAGTTGGAAAAATGCATTGTGGTGCTAGGTACAGAGGTTCTTGGAGGGGGTAATTGTTTTGTGATAAAGCAGAATTTAAAAAAGGAAGATAAAGTTTAAAAATGGGATGCAAATAACGTAGATATTCTTACAGGTTTGTGTCACTCATGTGAGGATGGACAGATGCACTAATAGGAAGACAAAAAGTGAATGGGACTTAGTGTGTGGTGCTTCAGTGACCACAGATCTGGAACTTGGATACTTAAAAGTGAAATTGCAGTCCCCAAGTAGTGCTTGGAGGGAGGCAAGTTTGTAAAGAAAGAGGCAATGCGCTTTCTGAATGTGAAAGGGGCTGCATTTAGAACCAGATTATTTGGCAGATTTAAACAGATCAACAAAATCCATCACAGAACTATTTTTCCAGAAGACCTCAAAAGCTTGCTGCTGCCAAACTAAGTATTGCCAATGTTGTTTCTGCATAGGAGTCAGAGGCAGGTCAGATTTCTGGAGTCCACATCTCTTTCTGGGTTATTAATGGCACATTAGAGTTCTATTTTCAACCATTTTATACGATTCTTAAAATGGAAAAATGCCATTATGGTCTATGTAAGTGTTCATGTTCTTAAGCTAATATCCCTTCTGCTGATGTCGTCAAGCTCTGAATTCTGACAGTTACTTTTAACGGAAACTTTTTCCAATTTCTTTTTAATGTTTTACTTCTGACTTATCAAGCCAATCAAAATTAAACCCATCAGGCTAAAAGACATTGTTCAACTTGAATGTTTTGAAATTCACAGTTTCTGACAAACTTTAAATGATGTATCTTGAATTTTTTAAAAAGAAATAATCCTTCAAAACTATTAGTACGCTTTCCCTCTCCCCTTCTCTACTACCCTGCTGCTATAAGGGTTTTTCAGCAAGGGAGAAATCTAAGGCCCTCATTCAGCAACCAGATTTGCCCAGTCAGACACTTGCAGTCATGTAGATTGAAGCCTAGGTACACAGGGAAAATAGTGAAACTAACAAACTGCTGTCAAATTCTCAAAGTACATTAATTTTAAAAGGTTGACATTTTTTCCTAACTAACTTCTATCAGGCATTAGTAACCTTAGGTCTGCTTTGGAACTATAGTAGATACAAAATTTTCAAACAGAAATGTTATTCCGCCACCCCCCAGGCTGCGTCCTTTAAATTGTTAAGTTGAACAAATCATACACCAGTTTCATTAGGAAATCTGACTCATCACTAATTTAGTAGGAAGTTGAAGCTTGTCAAACATCTCCTTCTCTAAATACTGACGTTCAAGAGGAAAACAGAATATAACTTTAAGACAGAATTTGGCTAAATATTGTTTTTGACAACTTTTTCCTTGATTAATATGTTTGATCATCACATGCAAATCCATGAAATCAAGAGTTTCCTTTCCCCAGACATGTACAATACAAAAAGGCAGAGCAAAAACATATTTTGTGCCAAAGTTGGTCAACTGAGTTATAATTGCCTCTAATTTAGTACCCCAACAAGCAGTTAAATTTTCTATCTACAACTTAGTTGCACTCGAAAAGGTGCAAATGTTTTTCATGTCTTTGAAAAATCTCAAGGAAAATAATTTCCAAACAGGTCTTTGCAATAGAAAGTGGCCAAGTAAAGCAGTACAAGTAGAGACTGGCTTTACAAAACAAAACTGTAACTCATTTTATAGCCAATGCAGGTGGTGATAATTAAATCCATTGTATATGTAAAATGTGAAGTATAGAATGTGTGATGTTTCACCATTAGGATAAAAATAGAACAAAACTGATGACAGATCCAAAAAGAAATTTAAAGCAAGTTCAGCCCTGTCAGAAGCACATGCAAATTATGTTGAAGTCAACGGAATCATTTCAGGGCTGACCTTCCTCTAGATGAGTCTGTATCCTTTTGATAAAAACTTATATCAAGGTTTTTATGCAATTTTGAACCATGGTCCCATGAAAAGGTCTCTTGTGTCTACTCTTTTTTATTCTAACATGTACCAATTTAAAAGGATATTGTCAACGTATTTTTAAAACATATTTTCTCACAATTGCTTATAACAATTTCCTAGAGCTTGGGAGTGAAATCTGTGTCTTAACTAGTGTTATCCTTTATTAATATTTGGTTTGTTGTTGTAGGACTGCTCACTGCTTATGAATGCTTGCTATACACACTTTTCATTCTTTGCTTTACACCCTCTCTTGCACTCTCTTGCTTGCCCAGTATAAGGAACCATTAGAGCAGATAGAAAACATTAATTTCTATCACATAGGAAATTCTGATATTTTGCAATTTGGAAAAAAAAAATCAAATCTTTTCATGGAATGAAAATCTCCAAAAAATTTTGCAGTTCTGAAATGTCAGAATATTTTGATTGACATTAATCTTTGCTTCCACTTGAGCTGCTGTGATGCCTCATGAGATTTGTGATTCTGAGTCCCTCATGCCCCCATTCTTCCAAGGAGAGTGCTGCTTCGTGGATGGACTACATTTCTACACACCATGGAACTTTCAAAAAAACCTGACAAGAATGCTTGATCAAAATTTTTCAACCAGCCCTAGAAGAATATGTAGACCAAGGCTTTCCAACTTTTACAGTGTTGTTTGCACTATTCTAAAACTTTGTATGTATGATGTTGTGTATAATCAAATACATAATCAGATATATCTTCTTAGAAATATCTTTCTTACGGTCTTTTCCCTTTATGAATAATGTCCATATAAAATGTAACTTCATGTTACTGGCCAGAGTAACTGAACCCAAAGGCAACCTAAAGTGTTTGTTTCTGATGTACTCATTGTAGGGCTGGACTGATACAGAAGCTGACGTCGTTAGTGGCATCTCCAGACCAGTCAGTAAACAGCTTTCCTACGAAATAGGCAAATATGCTGTTGAAACCAGTGATGCAAAAGCCAAATCTAAACTGAAAAGCCATGATTCTGGGATTTTTGAGAAGGTAATAGATGCTGTGCACCATCCAAGCCCTCAAACAACCAATGAGTTAACAAATGTGAAGGAACCTCAAGAAATGATTAAGTCCAAGCCCCTGCACTGAGGCAGGACCTGGTAAATCTAGACCAGCCCTCACAAGTATTTGTATAATCAAGGGGTGGGCAAACTACAGCCCAGGGGCCACATCCAGCCCTTCAGATGTTTTAATCCAGCCTTCAAGATCCCACCAGGGAAAAGGCAAGCAGAACAAGTGGTAAGAGGCGGGATGCGGGTGGGATCTTGGAAGAAGGTGTAGAGTGGGGGCGAGGCCTGGGTCCAAGCTGGGGTTGAACACTCCTGAGGAAATCACAAAGTCAGCACCTCTGGTTGGAAGCCTATTCCAGATCTTAATTACTCTTATACTTAGTTTTTCCTAATGTCTAACTTAAATCTCCCTTGCTGCAGATTAAGCCCATTACTTCCTGTCCTATCTTTAGTGGACATGAAAAACAATTGATCCCCGTCCTCTTTATAACAGACCATAACATATTTGAAGATTTTATTAGGCCTCCCCTCACTCTTTTCTCAAAATTAAACATGCCAGGATTTTTTTAACCTTTCTTCACAGGGGAAGTTTTCTAAACCTTTTATCATTTTTGTTACTCTCCCCTGGACTCTCCAGTTTGCCCAGATTCTTTCTACAGTGTGGTACCCAGAACTGGACACAATACTCCAGCTGAGGCCTTACCAGTGCTGAGTAGAGCAGAACAATTACGTCCTGTGTCTTGCATGACACTCCTGTAATATACCCCAGAATGATGAAAGCCTTTTTTGCAACAGCGTCACATTGTTGACTCATTCAATTTGTGATTCACTATAAGCCCCAGTCCTTTTCAGGACTACTGTCACCTAGATAGTTATTCTTCAGTTTATAGTTCTTTTTATTCCTAGATATAGTACTTTGCACTTATCTTTATTGAATATCATCTTGATTTCAGTAATGAGGGTTCCTACATATTGGGGGGGGAAAAAACCCCTAAGGGTTAACTTTATGTGATTAAGACACTTTACAGTGTGAAGTGATATGAATGTGATGAATAATGACCTTGAGGCTGTAAAAGGGCCTTAGGTTTCTATTTTCAGCAGTGATTCATTTTCCAGTTGTCTTTGTTACATTTGCAAGAGGCAGAGGAGGCAAGATGTTTTGTTCTTTGCTTCTGATCGTCTTGTATTTCTCTTTTTAAACTGTCATTTGTTGCTTCTTCATCATGTGTTCTTCAGTGTCTAAATCACTTATTATGAACACACTTTTTTATGCTCGATAGTTACATACTTTAACTAACTGAGACGGTGGCTAGAAATACAAAATAACACTGTCCTTTGTAGTTCACTATATTTCAATCCTCCAGTTTCCTCCTTCTCCCCCACCACTTCTGTATTTCACATGCCACTTGATGTGGAATATTGTGACATGCTTGTGTGTCATGTATGGGCTTTTTTGTTGTTTGTTTTAGACTTCTGAAGATGCCGATGTCATTTCTATGGTGGAGCTAAATGTCAGAAAGTGAAGTTCCTCTTCTGTTGTAAGTATTATTTTAGTATTTGTCAGGAGTTGAACTGAGAAAAGAAAGCAGAGATTCTTTTCTAATCTCTGAACACAGACTAAGCTCAGCCCCCCACTGTTGACTGTGCAAGATTTGATCATAAGTAAGGTTGTGAGTTTGTCACAGATTCCATGACTTCTGCAGTGGCCGGTGTGCTTGGCCTGGGGGTAGTGCAGGCAACCTCTGCACCAATTGCACCAACCACTGTTGGAGCAGTCTTGGACCACCGCTCCCCCTGCCCCCAGCAACAGCAGGAGTTTGGGTGTGAGTAGGGGTGGGGGGTTGGGGCACAGGATGGGGGATTTGGGCGCTCCTTACCTCAAGGGGCTCCCCGGAAGCAGCAACATCCCCCCTCGCTCAGCTCCTAGGCGGAGGCATGGCCAGGCAGCTCCGCACTCTGTCTCCACCTGCAGGCACTGTGTAGTAGTGCGATGACTCACCCCTGTGGTACCCCGTGTCCCTCCCAGAGCCCCGTGCCCATTACAGCTGGAGTGCTTCCCCTTGGCAATACCACCACACTCTGCCTCTGGGTCTCCCCTCCCTGGGGAACCCCCAACCCTCTAATTCCCACCTTGCCTCAGTCTAGGGCTACTGCTAGTCATCATCACGCCCCCGCTCCCTGGAGCGGACTGCAGTGTAACAGCCAGTCATCATAGGCAAGGGGGTTTGGACCTGCTGCCTTTCCCTGCAGCTCAGTACTTTTTCAGGCCTTCCTATCAGGCCTGCAGCCTGGGGAGTTGTTAGGCTGGAGCTCCCCAGCTCCCTTACCTATTCCCCCAGCACTGTTCCACCTCAGGTACCCTGTCCCACAGGCAGCCAGGCCCTGCTCCCTCCCAACCTGGGGAGAGACTGCCTCAGCTCCTAACTCTCAGCCATTTTATAAGGGCTAGCTGGGCTCTGATTGAGCTGGACACAGCTGTGGCCAATCACACCCTAAGCTGCTTTCCCACTCAGCTCAAGTTTGCTGCTTTCTCCCAGCAAAAGCCCTTTCCAGGGCTGTTTTACCCCTTTTATTTTAGGAGCAGGGGATATCCCGCCACACACCGCCTCCACAGTTCTCACTGGCTGCAGTTCCTGGCCAGTGGGAGATGTGAAGCTGGTGCTCTGGGAGGAGGCAGCTGGCAGAGCTGATCTAGGGGGATGTCCCCACTTCCATGGAGGAGCAGAGCTAGGTAGGGAGCCTGCCAGCTCTGCCCCATCCAGCACCAGCAGGATCCCGGGCAACGCGCTGCTGCACGTCTTCCCCAAGCACAAGTGGGGGTCCCAGCTAGGCTATGCACCCCTGTCCCCGCCCCAGCACCTGTGGTGCCCCTGGGCTGCTCTCCCAGCACCTGCGGGTGCCCTCACCCGATTTAGTCAGAGGTATATAGTACAAGTCATGACCCCACTGGGCTACTCACTAGTGCTTAGAAGCCCGGATCAGGATTGGATCCCCTTTGTGCTAGGTTCTGTATGAACATATATTGTAGCAAAATGAGGTTCCTGCTCCAAAGAATTTAGTCTAAAATACTAAACAACTAAGCTACTTGTAAAATAGTTTGTTAATTAAATGTTAAACAGGATCGCTGTTGGACTATCAATTGAAGATAAAGTATACTGTATAAGCCTTAATTATATCTTGAAACAAGATGAATGAGGAAGAAAAAAGTTCTCCTGATGAGCTTTTAAGTGGAAATCCTGACTCTAAAACTTGACTGTGCCCTAACTGCTGTCCAAGCCATAAAGTGTCAGCAAGATTGCAAAGGAAAATGGAAGGAGGATCCTGAATTCATAAAAATCCTAGAATATGTTATAGAAAATACAGCCTTGTTTGTCTCTGAGATTATTTAAACAAAAACAGGGGAAAAAAATCATATCCTACAGCAATCAATCATAGTGCTGAATTTGGGGTCATAGCTGTAGCATACTATGACAGGTTCTGCAACAGTAGTTTGAAACATCTGGTGCTTATCATTTTTCCTATCCAAGATGGATCATGCTGGAGAATGGAAATGATATGTAAGAGATTTATTATCTTTTGTGAATTTAAGATAATGGCATAGTAGTCCTGTTGTGTCTTTTCCTTTAAGAAAAGACACTTTTCCAACCCCCTTAAGAAAGAAAACATATTTCCTGACTCTTGCTTTGTAGAGGATTTGTTTAGAAGTAACAACAACTTTCTACAAACAAATCAATATTCCACAGTCACTAACTATTGCTCTAGAAAAGAGAGAGATTAACCTTTTGTTACTCTCTGTTTTTGTAGGCTTTGCCAACTAGAACCTATAGTCTTGAGGAAATCTAAGTGAAGGTGGGGTTTGGGTGGGAGGGGGTTGTGTGTGATTTTTTTTATATATACATATACATATATAGTGACAAAGCTCCAAGTTTGTACTTGTGGGTCCTGCGCTTCCTGGAAGATTTAGGGGCCTCAGAAACTCCAGAGTGACCTCCCTTTCTCAGTATACTTGGCAAGAGTCACCACCTAGTGAGTTACCTTCATCACAGGCCAGTATGGAAGGTGGAAAAAGCAGGGGAGCCCGGGCCCGCCCTCTACTCCGGGCTCCAGCCCAGGGACCCTAATAGTATCAGCTAAGATGGCTGACCTTTTATTCACAAAACACAATTCAGTTCCCTGGGCTACTTTCCCACAGCAGTCCCTGCTTCTTCAAACTCCACTTCACCCTTACCTCAGGGCCTCCTTCCTTCTGGATGATATGTTGTCCACCACTCAGTCTTCACCAACAGCACAACCACCTTCCACAGCTCCTGACACCCACAGCCCACCTGACTAAATGGGAGGTTTTTATCTGGATTCAGCCAGTCCCTGATTGGCTTCAGGTGTCCCAATTAGGCTAGCTGTTTCTACTCCTTTCTAGAAGGTTCTTAATTAGCCCCAGGTGTCTTGATTGGTCTGGAGTAGCCTTTGTTTGGCTATCCAGGGAACAGGGACCTGCACATCCTGGGACTAATATACCTGCCTTCCAGCACTCTCCTATATCCTTCTGGTCTGACTCCATCACTATCTATCTATCTATCTATCTAATATTTTAGAACTTGGGAGAGCACCAACCTTTTGACCAGTCCCATACTAATCTATTCTCATCTGAGGATGATGCTGTGGCACAGCGATAATTTTTTAACACATCCCATGAGTGGATTAACTCTAATCCATCTGCCCTAAATCCAGCTAGATGGAAAAAAATAGAGAGAAGAATTATTGGCAGAAATCAGCATTTTAGTGTTATCTTTAGACTGCACTGTGAATGCTAACACACGTGCCTGAAGTAGGTCTTTTCATAGTTAGTAGTAAGCTTTACAATTCTCTCTACGGCTTGATGAAGATATTCTAACACACTCCTTTTCTTGCTCCTTCACTAGTATCATCCAGTATTTTTCATTGCTGAATTAATTCTATTCACCTTTCCACTGTTTCCTCTCTTATTTCACTGTTTACTTCACTTTTGGTGTCTCATTTCAAGGCCTCCATGCTATGGTTCACTTTGTTCTATCTTTTATCATCTCTTACCCTGATAATGGTTCATCAATTGCCATCTGATTTTATTAGATGTTTGTAAGGAAAATAACCATCTGTTTTCTGGAATTCATGTGTACTTCTGGCTTTACTGGATCCTTATGCTGGCTTCTTTGCACTATTGTTCACTGAGGCATGTGCTATTATTAACATGAACCTTCATCAGAGTACCGGAAAGTGTGCCTGAAGTATCCAAGTGTTAAAGAATGTAATCTCTGTTTTGATATATTAGTTTGTTTAGTAAGATATTTCTCAGAAATGACTCCTGGAATAAATCAAAAAAGTTTCTAGGTCAAATTCTTTCCCATTCATATAAGATTTGTTTTGGTTTAACAGTGGCAATTGTCAGAATGCTTGTCCAAATGTTTGTCACTTTCCCTTTTAGTGGACTGTTGCAATCTGATCATCTTGCAGACATCTGTGGTTTACACTTCTCTTAAATCCTTGCATGCTTTAGACAGGTGAGGGCCTGAATGGCATTGGACTACGAAAAGGAGACTCTCACTCTAGACTGTCTGCAGCCCAGATACCCAGTATTATAATAACATACAGCAACATCCAGGGAATAGAACAGCCTTCTGAATACAGCTCTGACTTCAGGTTCCCTAAGAACAGTAGCCACAGCCAAGATAAAGACTACAGTAGCCAACCAGACAGACTGTATTAGGGTGTTGCCTTAGCCAGTATCTCAGGAGAAACCACAGATCAAATGAGGGCAGAAGATCTTCCAGAACTGCTCTGATCCACAGAAAGCCACCACAGAAAGACACAACACAAGTCAAGGGTAAAAAGAAGACGCTGAACCGGCATCTGAACTCTCTCCAGTGGTTGGTTTCCTGTTCTAGCTTGTGTGTTACAAGTATATTTATTTCTCCACAATCAAGATCATGAAATTATTCTTTTTATTTGATTTCACTCTGTTCAGGAACTAGCAATTATTGCATGAACACCACCTTCAATTACAGTATACATAAGACTTTATTCTGTGGGGTTAAGATTCAGATAATAGTCTTTGTTCATTGCCAGACCTCATCCACAGTTACTATACCAGAACGGAACACTTTCAGAAGGTAAATTATAGAGTTGAGAATGTTTGGGAAAACTTACAGTACCCGGTGGAGATTGTTGCTTATTTTTGTTAAAGCTCTCTAAGTAGACCATGTTTAAGTGCAATATCAGTGCTCCACTCCCTTCTTTGCTCCATGCGTTTTCTTAAGCTCTCGTGCAGTTTTGTTAAAAAACAGTGCACTTAAACAGCAGTTTGAGGTCTCAGATCATTGTCCTTATCTCAAGAAAGAGAAATCATTTTCAGGTGTGGCCCATATGCCCCTTCCCTCCTTGATTCCCTCTGTGTCAGTTATTAAGAGACCAGTACAATCCTGGCTCAGCATACTTGCCCCAGAACAATATGAAAGGTTCTGGAAGCTAATGAGCTTCAGTCACCATGTTTCAAGAGTGAGGCAGCTGTCATTAAATGTCTTATTGGTAAAGACCTGCTGCTGGTGCAGAAAGGTACTCTATTAAGAAACTCTTTCAAAATTAACTTAGAGCTCAATGCACTCTGGTTCTGATTTTTTTATTATGAGGGGTAGAGAGGGTTTGACACCTCACCCCAAGCACCCACAAAACAGGGGATCCCCATTACCTCAGCATTTAAACCTGGCTCTTCTAGACAGCAACAGTCAGGGTCTCCTCCAGCTGTAGCTATCCCAGCTACTCAACATGTGCGTGTGTGTGTCTGTCTGTCTGTCTCTCAGCAGACAGGAGGAAAATAGCTGTCTGTTCTAATAATTTATGCTCACCTTCCCCTGAAGATCTTTCTAGGGTGTCAGGTAAAGGGGTAGAATCCAGATGAAATCTATAGAGTTAGTATTCTGAGAAGATTTAGGCCTGGTCTACACTGCAGAGTTACACTGACATAAGGCAGCTTATGTCAACCTAACTCTGTAAGATTCAACACTAAAATGTAGCTCCCACTGATGTAAGTCACCCACTACATTGACTTAATAATTCCCCCTCCGTGAAAGGCATGGCACTTAAGTCAATATAGGTAGGACAACAAGGGGTCAGTGTAGACACTGCATGACTTTTATTACCTGTTGGCTGTCAGCCCCAAGGCAGCGGGGTGGCGGTGTCCTCAGCTGTGATCCCTGGGCAAGGCTCACAGCTTGGGCTGTCAATCTGCAGCAGCAGGGCTCCAGATGAGGACAAACACCACTAGCAGGGGGAGAGAGGTGGGGAATAATGTGGACATGAAAATCCTCAGTAATTACTGCAGTAGCTATATGTTGACCTAACTAAGGTTGACTTCATTTTGTAGTAGACTTGCCCTTTGTAGTAGCTGGGGGAAGCATTCCGCAGAGATGGTACTTATATTTTGAGCACCACCAAGCCTGGATCCATGAGGGCTAATTCCCCTCTGAACACACTGGTGGCAAACACAAAGTGGGTCTTATTTATTTTAATGCCTCTTGACATCAATTTGGTATCATAAAGCGCCTTAAAGTGACTGTAAATGTAATTCCTGAGTGATGTAAAGAAGCCTTAATGTAAATCAGGTCCTAGGAATGTTGATTTGAAACAAACCCTTTAGATTTGCCCATCTCTAATTATAATCGTGACATGACCATAACTTCTGCAGCAGCCAAGTGCAACATCACAGATACGACTGTGAATTCAGGCACAGAACAAACTGCAGAAGGAAATAAACTATCAGAAACCAAGATGTTTTCATGTAAATGAAATCAAGGAAATTAGAGATGGAAAAGATCTATCATAACTCCTTCACCATTAACCTGCCCAGGCAGGATATTGTCCCCAGATATAGCACCTAACAGATATTAAATTGATAGAACAGATACTGTTAGTTATAAAGAAAAGGGAAAGAGGATGAGAAAAGGATATTGTATCCTAACAAAAGGTGTGTTGGAAAATTCAAATCAACTATAAACAATTCTTTAAGAGCTATTGTTCACGCTTTAACAATTATTTTAAACACAGAGGATCTGATTCACCCCTTCCTTCCCACTTGTGTAGTCATTTGCTTTTGTACAAAATAGGTGTCAAATGCTACCAAATGATGATGCTCCACTCAGTGGTGGGAGTTTTGCATCCACTTCTTATAGGTGTAAATGAGGTGCAAAGCAATTGTGAAATCATGCACAGAATCTATTAGAAAAACATTCAAAGCCCATATATATTCCATTATGTATTAATAAGAGGCATGAGAATGCACTATGTGTCAATTAAACTATCCTCATCACTTGTTATGATTTTATTCCTCTGTAACGTACTTAGAGATAATACTCTGAACTGTACTGCATTGCCTGCTGCTCTGGTCAAACTTTGCTTATAGAATATATAAAATGAATACCTCCTTGACTGGGAAAGCCTTCTGAATCTGCAGCATGTTCTCCATTTCCTTCTGCTCAGCATGTATCAGAGACTATTCTGCATCTATAAAAAAAACTACAGCTGTTAGCACTTGTCTGCTTATAAAGGCATTGAAATGTGTGTATTAATTAGTGAAGAGTGAAGCATTAGTGAAGCATTTCAAGTCTCTCCTGTAAAGTCCTGTGTCCGTGAAATCCAGTCTAGCTCCCCCACCTCTCCCAAAACTAAGAAAATCATTCACTAGTAAATTAATGTCATCTATCTTCCCTTGTTAATGATGCTGTAACCCCCACCAGCACTTGGAATAAATAAATTAGTTCACATTTCATCCAGTTTGGTGGCTTTATTTGTGTACCTTATCCCTGGCCTAGTAGCCACTCCTTTTGCTTTACTGTCTCTTTATACTTCCTTAAAGTGGATGACCAACTGGATTAAAATGAGTTAGGGCTGAGATGATTTGTGTTTCAGTGAAAGTTGGCTACCCAGTGTGATTTGCAGTGGAAAGTGGACATGTTGTTTTACACTTGCACATGCATGTTTCAGAGATTAGGATGTAAAACAGAACTTTATTCTGGATGTAATAAAGCAGAAGCACTTCCCTTTGGACTTTTGTTCTGCAACAGGTATTCTGAGGTCAGTCTATTGCCAAGGGAATCTGTGGGCTGGTTATCAGTTAGAGTTAATTCTTGCATGAGCTTTTCACCTCCAAAGAGTTAAGTTCAAATTGTGGCTTAAGTCACAAGTGAAAATGTGTTTGATGGCACCTTCTATTCATGCACCGGACAAAATCACTATGCAATCTGTTACAATTCACCATGACTGGCAGTTCCCACTAAGGAGAGCCTGAGGACTAGAAAAGCAGGCAGCTGTTGCAGGTGAGGACTGAAATTCATTTGCACAGCTGCAGAAGATGCTTACAGGCAGACAACCAGCACTGTATTCAGTTGTTCCCAAGATTGTTAGTCCCTTGCTCTCACAGGCTACGTACTCACTTTCCTTAAGAAAAATACCTAGCTATTATAATTTTGGAAACTGTTTTGCAACCACTACTGTAATGAGAGCTGCAGAGACTGCTATAATCAATGAATTATTACATTATTATTTTGGTGACTGGCTACAAATATCTCAGTGGCGATCTTTTAACAAGCGCAAGGGATAGGGATTCTAGTACTACCAACCTTCTGTTAGAAATAGGCTTATATAAAAGAAACTCTAAGAAATGTATTCATTCCTTTAATTTTTCTATTATTATTTCAATGTGAAGCTCTTAGTCAAGGGTTTTATGTCAGCATATCTATATTCTTGTAATTACTGTAGATTAAATATATCACTGGTAATTCCATTCAAGTCAATGAAGTTTCTCCAGAAGTGAATTCGTCCCTGAGATTCCACTATGCTGTGTTAGAATTACAGTTAGGCCTTGTTTACACTAGGAAAATCTTTCTTCAGTGGTTCAGCTCCAATAGTTCTGCCAATGGTAAGGGTTCTAGTATAGACACAGTGCAGAATTTCTTAGCACTATGTCCTTTAAGAAGGTAGGTGGCTAATACTCATAACTGCACATGCACAGAAAGGCTCCTATGTCTTCCAAGTGTAGATGTTCCCTGACTGTGTATATACAGGTGAGGATCCCTTGATACTTGCCATCTGTGCTGGCATTATTGTTGGGTGGCAAATCCTCACCCACTTCTTGTCTATAATTGTGGCACCAGTATTGTGGGGATCATTTTGCCTTGCACAGCCAGTACATCAGTGGTTGAGCCTGAGAGGAGGGAAATTCAGCTCCCAGATGTGGCAAACTTTGTTTCAGTCTTTAATGCAAACAGCATACATAGACATAAAATGTTGAACATTTCTGTGCTCGCTCTTGGGAGAAGCACAAAGATGGCAGCTGTGAACAGTCTCTAATTAAGATGTTTGGAATGGGGAGAATGCCTTCTTATGCCCTCCCCTTGCTTGGGCACCTGTGCTGCAGCTGGCCATAAACTCTAATCTTTGATCAGACAAACACAGAAACTGACAACAGGAAGGGAAGAGATAAGACCCAAGATAATCACTGGATAAAAAGATGCAAAATGAATGCTGTCTGTGAAGCATATTTGGGCCTGATCCAAAATCTGTTGGATTGATAGAAAGACTCCTGTTGACTTCACTTGGTTGTGGATTAGGCCCTAAATGTGTTTGTAAAACCTAAGCAGACAGGGTGATCTTAGTCTCAGCTTTAATTTTGACAATCTCACAAAATCAGCATGTAAGTAAAAGCTGACACTGTGTCTTATTACTCTTGTTTGTTACAGTTAGGAATATGATCTTTTGTTTAAGTTTATCATAAGGAAAAAAACTGACTTGCATAACAAATCGTAGAAACTTCTGAAGAACAACAGAAGAGCTCGTGTTGTCAAACAAACTCATGCAGCAGAAGATAGGAACTTCACAATTACAAATGAAATTCCTGTTACTTTACAAAACCAGCTTCTATTGTGTAAATTGAAGCCAGGCTCTTCTACCTACATTCTGGAATTGTCCAGTAATTGTGGGATTGTTTCACAATGATGAGGTTCTTTTCATGCAAATTTTATTATGTCAATTTCCTTTTTCTACATGTAATTTGTGGGCTGATGATCAATATTGTAATGATTTTAGTAAATAACTGAATATGTGTGCATATATAATTACTTACTAAAATGTGTAAACTTGATGTATAGTTATGTAAAAAATCATTAGGAACCCGTGCTGAAAAATTATATGCATTAAGTATGTAGTTCTGGCTATAGACTCTATGCGTGCAAAATGAAAGTTGCTTAGTTCTAAAAGAGAACAGATGGAGTTTAAGAGATATGTAAAATGTGAATTTTTGTTTGGTAACTGAGGCTGCATCATTGTGTAGCACAAAATCCATCATGCATAACTTCATAAGGGACATTTCATTACAGCAATGGTTAGTCATGTGGCAGTTTCCAACATTTTGTTCCAATCACTGTATATTTTTCAGTGTTTAGAATGAAGAACTGATGATCGAAGCCATACATGCAGGAACATGCCTTAAAGGTGAAACTTGAATTGCCCATGCATCTAATGTGGCAGTAATTCCTACGAAGCAAAATAAAGTCCAGTACTGTGAATGCTTGCAGAAGCACTTAACTATAAGCCTGCGAGCAGATCAATGGATTTCAATGTGGCTTCTCATGTGCACAGAGCTAACTACATGCATGAATATTTGCATGATTCAGCCCTACAACTTAACTAAATAGAAGGGTTATACAGGAGTAGGGTTCCTGTTCTCATAGCTTAAGAATAGCAATACAGTGTGGTTTTGTTTTTGTTTTTTTTAATATTGTGAAATTTTATTCTTAGGCTAATATTTCTGATGACAAATTGGAGCATGGGATAGCCTTTTCTTTTTACAGTTCAGGCTGCAGAAAGAGTGCTTATGCTTTCAATATGAGCCTCTGTTTTGAAAGATTTATTATTTAGGAGGTAAGTAACCCCATGCTCCAGTTTGTCATCAGAATGGATTATTATGTACAGTCAGATGGGAAATAAGCTTTATGAAGTTTCAGTTACATAAATCTTTCCGTAGAGTATTGTAGGACCTACTCATTTCTATTGGAGGAATTTAAAAAAACATGGAAAAAGCGATCTCATGTATTGAAGGCACTCACATTGCAAACTCCATTTCAATAAATTACACCCATTTTAATTCTACTTGCACTTACATCTGTCACTTTAAAGGGTGACTGCGAAGAGGTAAAGGAAAGGGGAACATTATAATCTGGGACACTAACGCTGCACCATGGCATAATGACTGCAGACCAGAAGGGAGTTCTGAAGTACAGTGTATGAAAACAAACAGCAATATGTACAGAAATCTGTATCTTTTCCATTTCCTGTTCTAGACTGTTATCAAAAGATCTCAGAGTTACCACTTTTCTTCTTGATTTCTCCCAGACCCTTCTACCAGAACATAACACTTTCCACTTGTGTAGAAAGCCAGGGCATATCACTTGCACAAAGGCACCTACTGAAGCCACAACATGAGTTAGAATATGCCAGGTGGCACCTTCTCATAGTGTGGCCTGTCCATCCCCCTGTAGGGGAAAGCACCTCTCCAAAGCTGAAGCTGCTTCATTTCTGCTGAGTGAGGGCACAGAAGGCAATTGGTTGTTATATCCAGTGTTACTGTGAGCTATCTCAATTCATCCCCTTTAAAGAAAAATGATAAGCAATCTTCCTGAAGAGGTGGCAAATCCAGAAACAACCCTGCATCTTTGGAGGCCGCAGCTTCACCTGCCCTCAGCTAGAAAGTTTTCTTCTGCACTCCCTCCCCCAAGTCATAAGTGAACTCTCCTCCATGCTTTTTCTCTCCCACGTTTGGTATCACTAATAGTTGGTGCACCTTCTTTCCCTCTTCACATGCATTTGATCCTGGGTTCTAGTTCAGCAGCTGGTTCCACTAAAGTGACTCCTCACTGTACCAAATACACAGAAACCATTGTCCCTTGAGAAAGTCAATGATAATATTACTACAGGCAAGGAAGTTAAAGTCAGTGCAGAAAACAACAAAGTAAAAACCACCAACAAAGAAATATCATTCCAAAAAACCAGTAGTATAACAAGGGTGCAGTGGGGTTGTCTTTACTGGCAACAAGAAAATAGGACTGGAGGAAGGAAGGGGTTAAGGTTAATTTACAATTAATAAATATTTATAAATAAGCTAAATTCCCTACCTCAGCTCCCTCCCTAGCATCTTCCCAAAGTAGATGATACAGGTGAATTTGTGTGTCCTGAGATGGAGGGTTGCAGCACTACGGCCAGTTTAAACAAAAGTCACCTTACTTTTTCTTCTCTCTTTGATGGGGCAGAGGCTTCTCCCAAAGCCAAGCAGGGTCACTGGTTTCCCTGGTCTCAAATGGTCTTAGCTCTCAGGAGTCAGTGCCAGGTCAGCTCTCTCTACTTGTAGTGCTGGAGCAGCTGATCCATGCAGTTAGAGTCTCAGAGCCGTGCAAATGCCCACTTTTGGGGAATTTAGCTGGGACTCCCTGAGCTGTGTTGTGTCTCTCTCAGCTTCCAAAAATAGGCTCTTTTTCTTGGGATGCTAGTCACTGCAGTGATGGGAGCTGCCTAAGCCTAATCCATACAGCTGAAATCACAGAATAGTGCAAAAAACTCCCTTCTCGGGGAGAGAAGCATCAGCAAGAACTTCCTGAGCTACACTCTGCCTCTCCAAGGTCTGTCGGTCGGTCTTTCCTTTCTTTTTCTTCAAACTTCCTTCCCTTTCAGCCAGGTTCAGCTGTCCCCTCTCCTGATAACATGCTGGGGCTGTGAAGCCCTGACTTGTCATTGGTGTAGCCAACTGCCTGTCCACTTCAAGCTCCCTAATTGGCCCCAGTGTGGGTTTCTGGTTCCTTCTGTCCCCACCCCTTAGTCCAAGCCTGCTGCAGGCCACGGGGTGTCACAGGCCTCTGGTAGCATCGTGGTTGTAGTCCTTGGGATGGGGCCCCCTGGAGGCTGAGCCCAGAGCTGGGAATCCCCAAGTGAGGGTTACATCCCCTATTTGGGGCCCTCAGAGTAAAGACAGAGACGAGGAGACCGGGGGAAAAACCAAACAGGCTGCTTGCAAGCTGGGGGCAAGAGCACCACTGGCTCTGTGCCAGAAGGTAAGTCTCTGCCTTTAAGTTTCTCCCTCAGCTCCAAGGAGGTGAGACTCCCCCAACCCCCATTCTTTGGGCCCCCACACTTTTAATTGAACAAGAAACCAAGTGGGGAGGGATTTATCTAAAAATCACCCTCTTCTCCCTTTCTCTGCACTTCTCCTTAAAACCTCACACCACAGGTCACGGTGGTCAACAGTGGCCACAGTGCACCAATGCCAGCGGGAGATGGACTTTGGGAGGACATGTGAGCATTAGACGTAACGTTGTCTTTTGATTGGGAGGTGGCATTCACTAGGGGCTACATCTTGCAGCATTCGAGTCCGTGGGAGGTTTTCCATTGACTTGAATGGGAGCAGGACTAAGCCCTTTCTGAGCTATGTTGTTTCCCATCTCCCACCGCCGTTTGCTCTTCCATTAATTTAGGATGAGGAATTCTGCCCAGGACTCTTATGATTCTGCCCCATAATCTTACTGAACCTGTCTACTGGATGGCTGTAGTAGAATAAAGGCTCCAAAACTGGGGAGGTTCTGGGGGGGCCACAGTGAGGTAATTGGGAGGGGGCATGAGGACTTAATGGGATGCACTGTGGGACTAGGATTAACAGAGGGCTCTATCCAGCAGAGGAAGAGACCGGTTCTCTGTGCAGGCGCCCTCAGCCGCTGAGACCAGACTCCCTACCTGTCTTGCTCCCCCGCTGGCACAGTTACCAACTGGCAGTTACCCTCCTCTGCTGGGGAGGCTGGCAGGGACTCTGCAAGCAGGAAGCAGACTGCTCACTGAGAATACTGATGCCCCTGGCAACCAGAGCCCCCTCCTGACTTTAGTCTGTGGTCATTCAGTATAGCCCCAAGGCATAGAGCCCCATCTGCTTCCCCTGCCAGACAGTATCTGCATATAGGAAGTGGATGGGGCTATGCTGAT
Organism: Dermatemys mawii; assembly: GCA_007922305.1. NCBI lineage: Eukaryota > Metazoa > Chordata > Testudines > Dermatemydidae > Dermatemys > Dermatemys mawii. Next base: position 32,421,701 of record ML677335.1, read on the forward strand.
GGGTCAGGGCAGGGAGGGTCTGTATCTGACAGGGGGCCAGTACTTATGGGTGTAGCCTTCTGCTCCGGACCCTTCACCGTGACCCTTCACTACGGCGCTGCTCACTTTCCCTACACGGTGGGGAGCAAGACAGGCAGGGAACCAGGTCCTGGCAGTAAAGACCACCCAACCGCTGCATACTGCAGAAGGTTTCCTCAGTTGCTGCATAGTGAGTACCCATCGCATGGTTAGCAGGCACTCCTCCTGTTACCCGCCACTGTGGGTACTGGGCACCCTCTGCCCTTAAAAAGCAGGGGGACACAATCTCTGAAAAGAGGCTCACCAAAAAAGTTTCAAAATCTGTGCTGTAGAGTATTCAGTGACACTGCTTTTAGGGCTGAGTGTGCTACCACTATGGCACTTCTAAGTCTTCCTGGCCTGAGGAGTTTGAGCCCAGGTTTCCTGAGTGGTCATGAAGAGCCCAAAATCACTTGACTGGCCCTGCAAAAGCTTGTATTATTAAAGCCTCCAATAAACTTGTGTAATGAATTCATGTAACTTTCTTTTAGCTACTGTGATAGAACTGGGGCAGTTTAAAGACTTTTCCTTACATGGTGTTCCTTTCACTCTGTCCTTCATTCTGCCCTCTGCACAAAAACATTGTGAAGTGCAAATTACATGGGCAATTTGTTAGTTCCTGTTTGCTGTTATGTGATTTATACATTTCTCATCTGAGCATCAAGATATTGCTGATCTTCTTTCCTCTCTGCTGCACAGAAGGAAAAACAATCTTTCTGCATACCCTTTGAATTGGACAAGTTTACTATTTGGAAGAAAAAAGCTAACTGAAGCATGAAAGCTGTCAGTATCTTAGGCATCAAGGGCTGGAGAAAATTGTATGGTTCCTGTATTTGATGGTCCAGACATTTTAGTCACTTAGGTTTGTCTCACCTGATCCATAGGAATATTTTTACCTTTTTATATAGTGATGGAGCAGAGCCACAAAATTTGGACCAGATTTTGAATATCCTAAAATTGAGATTGGGTTTTGAGCTGGGATTTTGCTTTTGTTCCATGGCACAGAAAGGATAACTAATATGCCCAAAGTTACACAGCATGTTAGCATCTCAGCCAGGATTAACATGCTGACTCAAAATCCATTTCTTACTTGGGAGGCACATTGGTGTAATGGATTAGTCACTCAACCCCTGAGCCTCAGTTTCCCCCAGAGTTGTCTGATTTAAATAAAAAACAATGTAAATAATTGATTTTAATCTTGAATTAAAGCAGTAAGCATGAAATCTTGATTTAAATAATTGATTTGAATCTTGTTTTGCATTTATACTTTTTAGTTATTTATCTAATGAAAAGTTTATTCCTGTTGGTTGGTAACCATTAAAACATATTGATTTGCAATTTACGTATAGTTTTTTTGAAACATCTTTTTGCTAACTAGGAAGGTATAATATATTGATTTATTTAAGCAATTATGTAGCTTAAATATTAACATTCTTAGTTTTTAGATTTTGTATTATGTTAGAAAATGGTTAATTATACATTTCTTATTTGCTAGATTAATTTTTTGTTTATGATTTTGTCAAGCACTGTATGGATGTAAATTGGAATTTAATTTAAAAAGCACTAAAATACAGTAGCATTTAAAAATATGTATTCATAGAATTAAAAAGGAAAAGATACTTTTCTTCTTTTCCAACTCCCAATTTGTTTCTTAACTTTAAATTAATTAGTCATTGAACTGAGCTAGTTGAATGAACAGAAATGAAGAAAATATTCTTTCTGCACTGGCAGAAGAAACTACTGCTATCAAAAGCTGCTTTAGCACTTAAACAATCTTTGGTTCCAAGTGCTAAGCCAGTGTTTGACAATAGTTCAGTGGTTTAACTTTCTTTAAAAGTTTGGCAGCAAACATACTGCTTAATTATTTTATTTTATTTTATTTTATTTTCATATTTAATTTAAATGATTTTAATAGATTATAAAAATTTGGTCCTTAATACTGGTTTTCATAATTTAAAATTTAATTGGTCTATTTTAAAAAAGAAAAATGTCTTTAATTTAAATTTAAATGAAAAATTATTTAAATTAATTTGATTTTAATTTTTTTTACATTAATTTTTATCCACCGTGGTCTCCCCATATGTAAAATGGGCCTAAAGATAGCTATGTAGTAGACGGGAATTATGTGAAACATAATTGGATAATGTTTGGAAAGCACTGTACAAACATGTGGGAGCAGATTTTAGGATGCTAGGCTTCTGGCCTGCACTCATTCTGTACCACATACTTGTATGTTTAGATCAGTTTAGTTGAAAAGGTAGTTAAAGACCAGGTATGCGTGCTTCACAGTACATACTTTTGCTTGAAAGTTAATGCTGTTTTTTACTGCATGTTGCCATGGCATGCTTTCAAAGTTCATAGATTTCATATTTCAAAACCGTTTCCCCCAAAAAAACTTTTATGAGCATATATAGGTCAGGGACTATTCATGTGTGACATTTTAAGTTTGAAGGTTCCGCTGTTTTTTGACTTGGGAAGAATTAATAATTAATTAATAATTTTATATTGGTGAAAAATGGTTGCTTGGTGTTTGTTTTTTCTTATTATTTTCCTCTTTCTCATAACTGAACACTCTAGTTGAAGCAGTTTACCATAAAATGTGATGGATTTTATGTCACTGAAGGTTTAAAATCAAGACTAGATGTCTTTCTAACAGATTTACTTTATATGGACAAGTTATTGGGCTAAATGCAGGAATTACTAAGTGAAATTTGATGGCTTGTATTATTCAGGAGGTCAGACTAGCTGGTCACAATGGTCCCTTCTGGCCTTTAAATGAATGAAAAATGGAAGATTTTGGCCAAATTATAATAGAAATTTATAATAGAATTATTATAATTATAATAGAAATCAGCAGCAGGCAGAGACCTATCATGGAAAATTTCAAAGATAAGGGTTTTAGAAAGTTATGAACCTGTGAAAATGGTTAACAATGGAAACTGTTCTGCAACATTTACTAAAGTAGGCACAATCAGCAAGTCCTATAATATACTCACATTTCCAGTAGCCCTTCTTTGACAAATCAGTGTCATGTCACTGTTATTTCAAACCTCTATGAACTATTTGAGTTTGATTTGTCATATTGTCCAAAAAATCATTTTGCAGCATGTTCATTAGGCTTCACGCTAGATTATGACAGTCTGCCTGTACACAATACTGCGACCTTTTAATCTAGCCATAAGCATCCAGGAATGGTTCCAAAAGGATTTATTACAACACATCTCTATCTATAAATTGTTCAGGCAGCTCTATCTCAAACTGTTGGATTGCTCTAGAGTTTAATTCAGTGCCACATTCCGAGACTTAAATTCCCATAGCTAGATCTGAGAAGCCTATATGAGCTATAAAGATTTGAACCAGAGCAGTTAAAAATTGTTGCTAGTAGTGTATAGTCATGTGCCAAAGCTATAGCTGGAAATAATGAAAGAATACAAAAGGGGTAGGGACGATTGGCTCACAGTGCTTACAAATTCATCCCTGGTGTATAATATAAGTCCACTGAAGCGATGGTGAGATTACCCCTTTGTCTAGAACAGGATGAAGTTTTTAGACTGAATTTTTTTCAACAAAAATGCAGATTCAGTGACTGAAATTAATGCGTGTCAATTTTTACTGAATTGTTTTGGTCGAAAAAACTTTTTAAAAATCAAAAAATGTTTGGTTTAGATAATTTTTAAAAACTAGATGATCTGATTTTTCAATTAAAACAACTTTTTGTTTAAAACTTTCTTTAATTTTATTAAAAAGTGTAAGACATTAAAAAACCTCTGAATTTAAATACAACATTTTGTTTACCCTGAAACTTTTCCTTTCTTTTTTTTACTTTCACTGAAAACTTTGAGAAATATCATTTTTGATTTGAAGCAAAGTGATTTTTTCAGAATGACCAGCAAACCAAAATAGCTGTAATCTATCCAGCTCTATTTCTGTCTATTGCACTGTAGTTAGTTGTCTGTAGGTTAATTTCTGTCCTCTGCCACAGCACAGAATGAAAAAATCCCTCCAAGTGATGAGGAGAGTGACAGAAGTAGGCTGAATCATCATTAAATGGCTCAGTCTTATCCTGAGAGCACCTTACTCACTGAACATCTCTGCGAGAGTTTTCTAACTGATGCTGGGTGCCAAACGTTACCTTGTATATATTCTCTGTCCAATTCTGATTGATGAGGCACATCACAATCACAGCTGTATTAGATCTAAATTGTCAGTCATATATTTTGGTCTGATCATGAAATTCTGCCCCTCCCCTTTTTAATGGTAAAGTTTATCAAAATATAACAGATCTGCAGTTATTGGCCCAGCTGGTGGCATTAAGAGGGGAAGGGACAGGATGCTACCCTACAAATATCTAATGAGAGATAGCACATGGCAGTGGCCATTTTCCAGAGTTTGCCATTATTATTTTAAATAATTATCTCCTCCCTGACTATTGCATATCAAAAGTGTGAGAAAGGCAGTTTATGTGTCGTATCTAAAACAAGAGATCAGAAATTCTTGGAAAAGTCTGGGTAATTCTTCCCATCCCTGAAAAATGTTTTCTGCAGATTATCGTAGTGAGTGAATAGTGAAAGAATAAAACATTCCTCAACTCTGAATTTTTAAAGTTAGGACCTGTCTATACAGAGACTTAGTGTGTGACAAGTGATGGTATAAATCTACAGCACAGTTGCTTGCTGTGCACTGTGGTCTCATGGATCCTGCTGCCACACAGTTAAAGTTCCATTGGGTGCTTTGATATCCTGCTGTTTAAGCAAGTACACTGTAGATTCACACTTGACTTGCCACATGCCTCACTCTATATAGATGAGTTTTTAATGAGCTGAGTGTATGGTCCTGTAAAGTATCACAGTATATAGAGGTCATGTCCAGTTTGTAATGCATGTCTTAAAGAGCTTAAAGTATTCTTTTTAATGATCACATGATTTTAGTATTCATGAAAAGTGCTCATGTCTGAGGTCCTTTCTCCACAGAAGAGGTACGGCATGGGCAGCAATAAAGCAATATTGTCAACATTACGATGTGCTTAGTCCCTCCAGTTCAGGGTCGACCTCTTGGAACTAGAGGGTAGTTTACACTTCAGGCCCATTCAGTCATTCACCTCCCTGCTGAGTCTGCCAACAAAAGGGGACGGGCAATTAGTGCCAATTGTGATGTAGTTTGTGTGATAAGTGCTCCTGTCTACCGGGGAACCAGGCTGAGTCCAAATTCATTGCACAAAGGCCACCAAACTATCCCTTGTTAAAACTACAGATATCCATCTATTAATATTTGTGCATATATGTTTTGGTTACTTTTCTGCACTGAGATGGCACTTGTGAGACAACAGGACACCAGGAAATTTTCTTATGGCTTTTGGGGTGTAATCTAGTGGTGTGAGGGCAGTTGTTAAAGCCAGAAATTTGCAGGTAGGAAACATGCTCTAGAAAGGAAGGATGATCCACAGGGTCTGGTGCTATCTTAGACATGGGTGCTTCTGGTTCAATTCCTTCCTCCACCACAGACTTCCTGTGTGTTGTTGAAAAAATCACTTAGGGCTTGTCTTCACTAGCGCGGGGAGAGATCGATCTTATGGCGATCAATTTATCGCGTCTCGTCAAGATGCGATAAATCGATTGCCAGCGGCGCCCCCATCAACTGCATAACTCCAGCTCGCCAAAAGGCGCAAGCTGGAATCGACGGGGGAGCGCGCTTCCGACCGCCGCCGCCGTGAGGACGGCAGGTAAGTTGGCTGTAGATACGCCGATTTCAGCTACGTTATTAACATAGCTGAAATTGCGTATTTACAGTCGATCCCCTGCCCTAGTGAGGACCAGACCTTAGTCTCTCTGTGCCCTAGTTCCCTATCTATAAAATGGAAATAAAAGTATTTACCTAACATATGAGGATAGGTACATTAAAGATTGTGTAGCTCTTGGTTACTGTGATAATAGGGTCCATATAAAAACCTAAAATAGATAGAAAGTTCTAATCGTAGCTCTGACACTGACTCCCTCTCTGACCTTGGGCAGATCACTTAACCTCTGTCCAAGTTCCCTCATCTATAAACAGGCATACTGTTGTTTACCTCACAGAGGTATTGTAAGGCTTAATTAGTTATGAGAATGCAAAGTATTATTTATATTATTGTTGTTACTGGTTTCTGAAAAAGGTAAAAATTTAGATGTTTCTTTCCCCTGTCCTGACACCCATGAATCACTCTTTGTCTTAATAAAGATAAATGTACAGATTAATCAGTCATGAACTGGGATGTGAGAATTGGAAGGTGTCTAGAGAGAGATGAAATGGAAAGGATGGACAAAGACTGTCACTGCCAAGATGGCAGACATATGCCCCTTATTATTTACTGACTCTGTTTATTGGGGAAGCTGGATATCTAATTTAAACTTCAGTGAATTCGTGTTTTCTTTTTATATCTGCAATAGGAATTTATTTTGTAGACGACACACTGACATTTAGAAACCTGTCCTGAACCTCGGGGGCGAGGGGGAGTTTGGATTATAAACTGCACTTCGGTGCTTGGGTTCATTTCTACTGAGACTCCATCTGGACTTTCACTTAAATAATGGTGTCTTAATGTCATACCAGGTCTTGGGATGTTATGTGAATGGTGCAGCTCAGTGAATTGACAGAGATTTCCAATGGAGATTACAGTATTTGACCATCCTCCTTTTTCATTTGCGAGGGAAACTGTAAGGCAGAAGTCAGAAGGTAATAATGTTTTACTTGATTTCTGTATAACAGCTATGTTGTCATATGGGCAATATTACAAATGGACCTTTTAAGAAAGTGTATGCTTGTTGCTAAAACTGATGCAATCCTATGGTAAAAGTGTATAAAGTAATTAATGTAGATGTGCTGGAGTTCTTCATCTCATTTACAGCAAATCTGAATAACTCCTGAGTTTCACTTTGACTTGTTTTACAAAATAAAATCACTTGTAAAACTAAAATATTAGATTCCTTCTTTTATGGGTCAGTTTGGCATTGTTCAGTAAGTATACCATATCACCATTTGAGTCAGCCTTTGTATTGGACGCATCTGTGGTCCTATTTTTAAAGAAATTTCTTGCATTCTTTAATCAATAGGGAAGTGAAGATTACAAGTTGATTTGAGTCAGTTTATTCATCATTCACAAAGGGAAGAGCGGACCATTGAAACTTATACTTCTGCATTTAGCACTGGGTAGGAGATACTGGGGATCAATGTTGTTATTAAAGTGCTAAGCGCTGCACATGGTAAAATCCAAGCTTTTTTGTCCTTTCTAAAAATTGAATGCAATGCTTATTATGGAATGTGTCCAACTGATAGCATTGGAGGCTGAAATGCTTCATTTATTAGAACTGGATAGTATGTGCAAATGGCAGTGCAAGTTTCACTTGTGCTTCTCTGCCATTGTACTTGATACCTGATCATTGCTGAAAGTGAGTCTAGATCTCTGTCAGTGCAGCCCATTCAGTCCTTGTTCTCTTAGGGTGCCAGCTGATGCAATTTGTGATCCAAACACCTGACCACTAGGAAGTGGACCAAGTCATTTCACATACTTCAGAATTTTTCAATTTGTCTTTAGTTGAATCAGTGAGCAAGAGCCGAAAAGCTCCTATGCCATTAGACTAATCTCATGAGCCATCTAAAACATATACACGTGAGATTTTCTACAGTGTCAGAGATGAGTTATGGGAAAAGAATATTCAGATGAGTAAGAGAGTCCAACCACTTCTCAAAAATGTCTACCTCAAGGCTAGCTACTGGGGCAAATTTGCAGCCACCCGTCCATGTAAAATAGCATAAATGGTGAGTGGTCAGGAAAACATGGTCTTATCAGATTGAATTTGTGCTTGATACGACCGTGTTTTCCTGATGACTCACCATTTATGCTATTTGACATGGACAGTTCTTGATAAATCTCCAGGAGAGCCACTTGTGGTCACTCTGCAGCTTTTGTTATTGAGGAAGGACATGTGTGACATGATGTGGAAAGATCTAACTCTAGGGATGGCAAGGCATGTATTCACCCTGATCTTTACTAGCATGGGATTCCATTGCAAAGGGTCTGCCAGTGAGAATGCCTGGCCTCTGACAGTTTCATCTTCAGCTTCATCAGCCCTTCCATTCCCTGTGATTATAACTGTTTTGGTGGCTCACACAGAGCAAGAGAGAGCTCCACCCAATAAGGACTTTAAAGATTGGCACCAGTAAACCACCGAATCTGAAGCCAGTGCAGAGCACCAGGGTTATGTGTAACTTGTATGGTTGTCAGGATCAGACCCAAATGAAGGGTCAGATTCTGCCCTCGTTATTCCTATGCAATCCTGTTGAAGGAAATGGAAATTGGAATGGCATGGGTGCAAATGAGGATTTAAACTTGCCCAGATTATTTTCACTTCTTCTTTTGGCCAGTATTGGGAAGTTTGGCACACAAAGGAAATGGGTTAACATTAACCGAGCCTTCTTGAACCCCAAATATAGGTTCAGTTGAGAGATGTGCAAAAATTTGGATCTATTCTTATTTTATTTGGACTTTTCTTGTCCCTCAAAGAAAGAGAAGCAAATCTAAACTAAAACAGTGGAATTTTCAAAAGCACTCAAAAATGGCCTTCCTCTGCTCCCATTAAAGTTAAAAGTTTCTATTGACTTCAGTGGGAACAGAATCAGGCCAATGCTGAGCTCTTCTGAAAATCTCACTTAATATGTTCCTAATCATTCAAGTGGTGATGCCAAAATTGTTACAATTTTCTTCTTCATAGAATCATGGAATATCAGGGTTGGAAGAGACCTCAGGAGGTCATCTAGTCTAACCCCCTGCTCAAAGCAGGACCAATCCCCATCTGACAAAGGTCTCTGGGAACGACACACTCAAAAATCTTAATGGAAATTGAAGGATGCTGTCGATAAGATTAACAATGAAAATTAAAGTTAATTTCATAACTGGATTGTGTACATAGGGTGCATGTTTGCTATAGCTGGCACGCATTTTCCTCTCAGCCAAAACTATTGTCAATCCTGCTCCATTTTTGCATGTGGCAGAGAATGCCTTCTGCCTTCCCCCCTGAGTCTCAAACTTACAGAGGTTTCATAGAGTTGGTACATTTTATTTCATCAGGTGGAAACAACCACTGTTGCATGTATATGTCTATTCAACGACCACACATGGCAATTCCTACTCATGTAAGTAGTTACATTTAAGCCAGTGTGGCTACTCACACGAATAACAGTTGCAGTTTGGGTATAAGGGTAACATGATCAGCACCTGCTGACTACCCAATTTCATACAATTCAACTTCCCTGTTTATTTTTGAGTGAAATATTTGTTTTTTTTCTTTAAAAAGTTCTCCCAATGAAATGGAGTGAAAATATGTGTTCCAGTTCCCCCACCCCAAACTGCAGATTCAGATTGTTGGTCAGTATGTGTCCAAAAGGTAAAAACTAACCAAGTTTAAAGCAAACAAATTCTAAAAGCATTTTAAAATAAATGTGGCACTGTAGCTTTATGAGATCCACCTTAAGCAAGCTCACCTCCTCCCCCTTTGGCCTGAGTGAAGTACGTCACTGGGGCTGCAGGGATCAGATAAATCTGCAGCTGGAGCAACAGGAGAGTCACAAGAGTACCAGAGGACATCTGCAGAGCTACTCCCAGGTAGAAGTGACCAGCACGTCTCTATCTAAGCATTGCCAACTGTCTAGCTACACTAATTCTTTTGCTAGTAACCAAGGGCTTTTCCTTTCTACTTTGCACTTACTGCATATTGTTTCTATCTCTTGCTGATAGTTTTCTTCCTTTTCCTCTCAGAATGGAGCATGCTAATTTTATTTACTGAGGCTGCTGTCATGTTTGCATTTCATGCTTGTGCTTGTTGGGGTATTTAATTAGTCTGATCTACTAGCTGGGATTTACTTCTGACCATTTGTTCACTAATCACTTCAGATCAGCTGTTTGGTTCTTTTTTTTTCCTCCAAAGCACACAGATCACCCAGTATTCAGCAGAGCACATCATTCCTCTCTCCCTCCCTCTGCCTGAACAAACCCAACACTACTTTTAAGTTTCATTCTACATTTATCATTTTATTTTTCTAATTAGTTGTATGCTAAGGGATATGTTTGTGATATACCTGAAATAATCCATTTGTATTTGCCAAACTATCTTATTTTTAAAATTTAGAGTCAAAAATTGCTTCTCAGCTAGTTTCAAAAATGTGTTAAACCTATATTCTACAGCTAACTAGCAAAATATATTGTATTAGTTGTTAATGTGACCCATCTTCAGATTTTGTTCATGAAAACAATAAGGTGATGCACATTAATTTTAATTGTATTGACAAGAAAGACTGCAGATTTTTGTTCACTTTTTTGGTGTGCCAATCTTAGTTTAAAAATCAATTTGCTTTAAAGCATCTTCAGCAGCAGCATAATTTCTGTACATCCCTCTGTGAAGACCTGCACCATTTAAATAATCTAACTTCTATATTGCATGATATTCATAGGTTAAATGATATAGCTATATGTATGTGAATTAAAGCTGGATGCACATACTGAGAATCCATGATCCAAACTGTTAGTACTATTTCAAACCTTTTTCTAATGCTAAAGGATGCAAGAAAATAAATATAGAGGCTGATTATGCATACGTAGTTTCTCTGTTATACGCATCTGCTCTTGTCATGTTATTTGAGACATTAGATCTAACAAAGCTTGTAGCTCCAATTAATAAAGGATTTATGCTGGCATCAAGGAGAAATGCATTATAATGTCCTAATACGAACAAGGCTGAATTTAACAATCCCAAACTGCTGACCATTTAAGCAACTGTGGCTGGACTTTATTATGAGAAAGGCCTTACAGTTTCTAACTGCTTTCCTTCTTCTTCAAAAAAACCCTCAGAAATAACTCTGGAATTGGAACAGCACAAAGAAAAACACAAGGTGAAAACTCCAGCTCAGCCCAGAGATGGGGTGTGGTACACCCTAGCCAATGGAAGGACATTGCCATATGCACAAGTGGCATATATAATTAGCAAATGAGCTGTGTATAAAGTGGGTTGTCATATATTTTATAAAATATCCTTAGACATTAACATTTTTCTTTATTGGTAGACATTACCAAAACCAAAAAGTCTTTGGTGTTGGGCATATAAAAGCTGGTGACCAAGCTGTTTGAATGTTGGTCTGAATTGACCATTTTGGGATCTGACCATCAAAATAAAATTTGTGCAGTTTATCTGCCTCTGAAGGTGAAATAGTTTACAGGCCCCATATCACCAAATCATAGTGGAATACATTATGAATGATTGATTGCAAATTAATATATGGATTATACTCTTCCTAGATATAAGACCAATCTTGTTTATTGCTCACATATCTTTGACTCTTTGTTCTGAAAAGCATGGGAGTAGACGGTGCTAAAACTCAGGATTTGGTCTCATTTTATTCTCATATCCTCATTTTATTAGAGTGTTTATAGTAAATCCTAGTAAAATGTTTCACAAAAGAGACAGTACTTTCTTAGTGCTATAGCATTTGGTAGAATACTCTTGCGTGAAGACTTTACTGCTTCCTGGTTTTAGCTTTTCATGTAGCATTTCCACTTCCAGAGTCTCCCAAAGCGAGGAAGTATCCAGAGGCATAGAAATTAAAACTAAGAACCATCCGAGATATGTTTGAATATGAAGTAAGCTTTGTGTCCTGGGTCTACTAGTGGATTGCAGTTCACATCACATTACAAATGGCCATCACAGCTGGCACAAATTGTCAAGTTTGATGACAGTCTCAATACAGAAGTCGAGTGACTTAAATACCCACTCTCCCCTATAATAGTGGGCTCTCTGCGTGAGGAACAAGACATATTGGTTCGGCCATGTAGGTAGACCCACATGACTGCAGTCCATGTGGTACACGTTCTCTGGATAAGTAAGGGACCCCAGAACTGTCAGTCTGACGCTCCTCATGAAGTGTTTGTTTATTTTTAGAACTCCTCTGGATCTCTAAGGAGGTTCAGATTTTTATCATTATTATTTTTTTTTTTTACGAAGTTTGAGTCAGTTACTTTATCCGGACCAGTTTTCACTTCCCTTAATATTGAGGCTCCAGTTATAACCACTTTAATCTTACACATTTGATTATCTAGCATTATATAGGTAGACCTCAGCTTTATAGAGGTCAGGGGGACTTTAAAGGTGTCTAAACTCCATAGGCCTAATGCTAAGCTCCGTTGGGGTTCTTGAACTCCACTTAGGAGCTCGGCAAGTACTATAGCCTTAAATACCACTCCTACAGGATCTGAGCTACACTAACTGCAGCAATGGGAAACATAACTAACCTTTTCTTATTCCAAATCTTTGGTTTATGTGGAATTATCGTAACAGAACATCATACTTAAAACAGGCATATTAGCATATTGGATTGATTTCCCCCAAACAGATGTTTGCGTGAGTGCAACTATCCTAATCACTTGCTTTAATGATTGGATGTGTTTAAATATTATTGTCCTCATTTGACAGATCATAGTGAGGCAAAGAGATGTTGAAGTTTTAATGTGAAGAAGGAAATTTCATTCAGTTTACCAAGGGGATTGTAAATCAAAATAGAAACAGTAGCTTCTCTGAAGCCCAGTTGGTACATTATTTTAAGCAAACCACATGAAAGCTCAGTGAGGCCATGATCTTTCAAACTGCTCCATGTACACTACATTCTGCATATGCACAGAGCTCATTGCAGGATCAGAGCCTAAGTCAACCAACCTACCTCTAATGTAAATATCTTGGAGATTCTTAATCTTATAGATCAGTGGTTTTCAAACTTTTTTCTGGTGACCCAGTTGAAGAAAATGGTTGATGCCCACCACCCAATGGAACTGGGAAGGAGGGGCTTGGGATGTGGATGGGGCTCTGGGCTGGGGCAGGGGATTGGGGTGCAGGAGGAGGTCAGGGCTTAGGGTGCAGGCTCTGGGCTGGGGCAGGGGGTTGGGGTGCAGGAGGAGGTCAGGGCTTAAGGTGCAGGCTCTGGGGTGGAGCCAGGGATGAGGGGCTTGGGGTTCAGGAGGAAGCTCTGAGTTTGGGAGGTGGGCCTCAGGGCTAAGGTAGGGAATTGGGAGATGGAGTTGAGGTGTGGGCTTACCTTGGGTGGATCCTGGTCCGCAGTGCAGCAGAGGTGCTAATGCAGGCTTTCTGCCTCTCCTGGCACTGAGGACATGGTTGCATCCCAGATATGGCCAGCAGCAGGTCCAGCTCCTAGGCCGAGGTGTACAAGTGGCTCTGCGTAGCTCTTGCCCGCAGGCACTGCCCCCAGCTGTTGTTGGCCTAGAACCAAGGCTCCGAGGCCTCCCACCTAGGAGCCGGGCCTGCTGTTGGCTGCTTCCAGGACATAGCAAGGTGTCAGAACAGGTAAGGACTACTCTGCCTTAGCTGGGCAGCATCGCTGACAGGATTTTTAATGGCCTAGTCAGCAGTGCTCATGAGGGCTGCTGCAACCCAGTGCCTTAGATTCGATGACCCAGTACTGGGTTGTGACCAACAGTTTGAAAACCACTGTCATAGATGTTACAGTTTTGTTATCACAGTAATGTGCAGGGTATTAATTCACTACTTTATATAAAATATACAGGATGAGCAATGTGACCAAGTTAATGTGGTCATAGAAACCTTATCAGTTGGAATTTCTTTGACTTGATTACTGCTTATTTCCTCAATCTTAACTCTGCATTGATGCTAGGTTTTTGTCTTTCAATTCAATTGATAGTAATGTACTTCCAAGCATTCAGTCATGACTTTCCTCCATCTCTTTCTTTATAGTACAATAGCGTAGTATCCTGGCATTTATGAATTGTTTCCGTTCTAATGAATCTGCCATTAGTTGTCAAACTATGACCTGGTTCTATTCTGAGTCATTACTTTGAGGTAGTCATTCTTCCCCTTAAATGCAAGATACATTAGTGTCCATGTTAGAGTATCATTGTTACCTTTACAGTTGCATCTCCTTTGTGACATGAATTCACAGCTGTTTCCGTCAATGAACTGCTGGGCAGCTTCTATCAATCAACCGGTGGGACTTGCTGAACTCTGGATAATCCTTCATTTTGATATTGGAAGAGAGAATGTCATCCTGTTCCCTGAATTTTTTTTTAAATGTTGTTAGTCAAGTCTGTGACCTTCTCATCTGATTTAACATAGTTACTATCTACATACATCTCTTGTTTTAAGGGGAAATATAAGCTGAAGAATGTGGGGGTGGAAGTCACCATTAAAGATAGTAAATGCCACCTTCTTGGGCAAAATAAAATACTTTGAGAAAGATGCTCTTTATAGTGATATAATGGAATATTAAGAAACTAAAACAGTCTGTAATTAAGTCATCAGAAGTTTTTGACAAGAACAAGAGTGTTATGTAGAATAGTTTCTTACATCATCAGGTTTCCTAAAGTGCTTTACTAAGCTCTGAGTTAATGTGATGGGGTATTAAAAACCCCAAACTAGGATGGAAGGGTTAAAGAACAGTACTGGGCCCAGCTAGCCTCTCGCCTCCAACCCTGCAGAGCATTCTCCAGTTGGAGACAGGGTTGAAATCAGAGGACCCAAGCTCTGGAGGCTGCAGAGAAGTACAGACCTACCCTAAAGGCTCTTGCCAGAAGGGGCTAGAGATTCCTCCCTGAAGTGCTAGGACTATGCGACGAACCTGGTTGGGGTTGATGGGTTGGTTACCTTTTCATTTGTCTTTTTCCTTATCTGAGACCAGAGGTGGAGGGAAGTAGTGGTAGGAAGTGACCCAGGGAGAGTAACTCAGAGGGTGCCTCCCTCCCCGCCCCAGATGTCAAATGCTGCTAACTTTCTTAGGATCTTGGGGAAGAGCCTGTGGAGTGGTGGGCCTGGACTCCCCTATCATTGCCCCATTGAGTGGATGCTAACAACTAGTCCTCACAGCCCACTGACGATCCTATCGCAGTTACATACTAGTGGCAATCACCTTTTGCTGGGATGGTACTACACACTGCAGCAACCTACTTGTCTGTCTTTGCCCCAGATTCTCCCTATAGTCTTAGGAGCCTGATTCCCCCACTGATGTGTTGAGCATCTGCTTTTCCCACTGACTCCAGCAGTCGCTGGATCTTTGAAAATCAGACACCATATGATCAGCACAACGGGTGGTGGAATTTATTTTATTTGGAGTGACACTCGTAACTGCATATAACTTGCTGTCATACCACCAGTCCTGCTCCACACGCATAAATATGCACAAAACAAGCATGGCCTGTACTGCAGGACTTCACAGCAAACTTGGTGGCATGAAGACTTCTGGATGCCGTAGCAGCTCACTATGTGGCACAAGGCTTAAATGGAAGAGTGGCAAGGAGAAGGGAACAAGAAAGAGACGTAGGTGAGGCAAAGTTAGTGGGAAGGGAAAGGGACACAGTGAAGTGGGAGCAGGGAAATAAGCTTTCTAGAATCCCTTCTCTCCAGTGCTGCCATTGGTACAGTGACTGTGTGGGCAGACATGGAAACATAGTTCATACTGCCTTGGGCATTAGATCCTATTGTACTGAAAGGGAATGTTGGTCAGGACAGAAGTGTTTCCTACATTCTCCCTGAAAATGCCGAGCTATCTTGAATTTTCACATGGATCTGGAGAATCACTAAAGAAACAGGTACAAGTGACCTCAGTTTAGCAGTGTCTGAATAAGTGGTGTCTTTTATTTCTCAAACAGTATACTGAACAGAGGCATCCATTCAGGGATTTTACTTGAGTATTTTCCTGTCCACTACTGCTTTTTAAAGCCCTTTTTGTAAACATAATTTGCTTTCCTTTATCTGATTAAATAGTACAGACTTTACAGCTGTTCTCAGAGTTCTGTTTCATAAACTGTAATATTGATTTAATTATTTTAATTCCTTTTCCATAGCAGTATCTATTGTAGTGAGTCAGTGATTCTCAGTGGTCCATGAGAGGATCTCTCTCATACAGTGGTCCACAGAAGAGAAAATGCTGAAGAACCATACTAGTGACACACTAAGTTACTGTGTACCTGGTCTAATGCTACAATAACATTGCTTAGATCTTGTTCACGCAAGTAGAATTGTACCAACTAGAGATGGAAGAGACCTAGTATGTTATCTGCTTCAGACCTCTCCATATCACATGAAACACAGAGCAACTGATCTTTCTTTGTAGCTCTTCCACTACAAACTTAAACTTGCCACAAATTCACAGAAGGGGAAGGAGGAGAAGACTATACAGTCTCACTTTTTTTTTTTTTTTTTTTTTTTGTGACAGTTTAAATAAATTAGTGCTTTAAAGTTCTTTACCATTTTTTTTTTTTCCCATTATTTGACGCTGTTTGGTCAACTGACCAGTCAATTATTTTTGTACCGCGTGTGTGTGTGTGTGTGTGTGTGTATATATATATATATATATATATATATATATATATAATATTATATACGGTACAAAAATAATATAAAACCTGGAGTGGAAAACAAGATTGGATTACTCCATGTTTGTCCTATTCTGTACACCTATCTGAAACTCTGATACAGACCACTGTTGGAGGCAGGATACTGGCCAAGATGGATCATAGTCTGACCCAGTATACAGCTCTTATGATCATATATTACACACAGCAGTATATTTTGGGCCCTTTGCAGCATGTTTGGGAGATATCTACCTTGCATTTGGGTTGGAGTAAATTCTATTATTGGAGTATTATTTATCATCAGTGGTAACTCAGGGCAGCATTTGGACCTTTGGTAGGAAATACAGAGGTGTGATTTAAGCCAACTCTTTGCCAGTGCATGATTAATCCCTGTTGTACAAATTGCTTTTCTGACAAACTGCCAAAATAAGCCTGAACATGAACACTTTCCTTCTTTATTTCCTCCTGGCTTTAAATCTTAACCCAAGAAATACTAAATAGGACAGTGACGGTGTTTTGTGTTCTCTAACTTCTCTACTGCACTTAGGATTTCAGTTGTGGCAATAGTGTCACTTACAGTCTGACCTCCCGTCAACACCTATAACCGATTTCTGCTCTTTATGTGCCTTTGATAGCTTTCCTCAGGTTAACTAGAAACAATGTTCTTGTTAAACACAAATAGGGATTATTTCGTCCATCAATCTGGGATGACAAGATGGAACTATGTAGCTTCTTAGGAGGTGCAACAAATGAAGAACATATTGTGCTCATTTTGAAATTAAAGGGGAATATAAATAAGCAGAATGCAATTACTCAAGTTGGAATGCTGCCAGAATTTTTGAAATAAAAACCTTACTCCTGTAGAAAGTGCTTTAGGATCTCTCTTCTTCAGTAACCTGTACTAATTAGGTTATCAATTTCTATTTTTCATTTGAAAGACAGTACCTATAGCTGCATGGGTTCAGTAGTTTCTCTGAGGGAAGACTGCTCCCTCTAAAACCAGGGTCCCCTGTACAGTATTACACTGCATTATCAACACTAAGTAATTAGCCCAAGTGAGAGAGTAGCTGTTTAAACTTATGACCTTCTCATCCATAACTGATGGTGTTAATAAATGAATTGAATTGTTTTAGCACCAACAAGTGAGCCCTGCAATGAGGTGGGGCTTAAATAAGCTGCTTTCACATTTTACAGGCTTTGGGCATGCCTCTACTGCACAGTAAGCCCAAGTCTGTGGGATCTGTGTTTGTAGACAATGTCTCCAAGCCTGTGCTGGAGTGTCTGCATTGCATTGTAAACCTGGGTTTACAGTTGCTGGACCTAGGTCTCACAGCCATGCTAACATGTCAATACTGGACTATTCAAACCTTCTGACTCTGGTCTGCTGCTTGACCTGCATCCTCACTGCAAAATGACAGTACTTGGACCAAAGTCACAGTGGGATCTACTTCCGGAGCAGGGTCCTAGGACCTGAGTTCTGGCTGACTGAGGTTAGACTGATTTGTGTGGATGGAAGTAGAGTGTGGGCTCAAACCTGAGTCAGAACTTGGGTTTTGTGTGCAGTGCAGATATACCCTTGGAGACTAGCCATTGCAATGAATAGGCAGGTACAAACTGAGTTTCTTATAAGTCTGATCTTCTCCTTGAAGTCATGTTCACGTTGGTGTTGTGTTGATTTTAATTACATGGGTATTGTGGATTGGTTGTGTTGGGCAAGCAGAAGAGATTATCTTCTCCATATGCCCAAGAGGCAATTTCACTAGGGAGATTGATTAGGTTTTTAAACAAATATCCTGTCATACAACATGCCCTGTTGTTCATACAGCCAACTTGTGATGCTTGTTTGCAACATCATTGTTTGTGCTGTTAGAAGCCATAGGTAGGAAGAAGTTTGCTAAAGTAGATAGCTTGATGCAAGGAAACACTACTACTTTTTAGAACTGTGCACAGGGTCTCAAATTCTGTGTTCTATTCTCAGCTCTGCCAATAACCCACTTCGTTACTGTGGGTAACAAATATTACTACTTTATATGTCGATGTCCCTCAGTAAAAAGTAAGGGTAAGAGTTAACTACACCAGATGGTGGTTGAAAGATTTAGTTTAATAATGCTTGCATAGTGGCTTAATATCTTCTGACTTGCTAGAGAGCAAAATATTTTTTTAAATAGAAGCAAATTATCAAATCTTCCAAAAATAAACTAGAAAACAGTGCTGTGTCCAAGTGTACTGTCTTTAGCTACTCTTTTTTAGTTGACAATTCTTACATTGCACCTGAGAGTAATATGATTAAAATACTTTAGCTGCAGAGACCTTTACTCAATAAAAGGTGACTTTATGAAAAACAATAAAAAGCCACTTCTGTTGCATGATAACAGAATAAATTGTATTTTTCCCTTGAAGTAAGGGCTGTAGAAACAAGGGTCAAACATCTTTTCATGAATTGATGACTGTATGGGGCAGATATTTTTCCAGTGCTGCAGCAAATTTTCCAGTTTACCAGGTCAATGCAGAAAGAGAAGCAAATGCTTCCCATTCATATACTTGGGATATAAGGAAAGGGTCAGTATAAAAAGAACTTGATTTGTAGTGCATGAAATCTCAGAATGAAGTAAATATGAGGGTATGCTCTGTGGAGCAATAGTTATGAATGGCTTTGGAAAGCAAAAGTCTTCCAGTTGTTAGCAAGGTATTAATGTTTGGGCTTCTAGTGAATCCTAAATTGGGTGCTGGGGTTGCTGTTGGTACTGTGAGGTTGTCTTTTTTTTTTTTTTGTTTAATTTATATATAATATCCCCCATAAAGTAGTTCTGAGCATGAGGAAGGACTTGGGGAGCCTAGAAAGGTCTGCTAACCTCCCAGGGGGCTATATTAGATCTCTGAGTCATGGAGTCCTTGCATAGTAAGTGTTTGGTTACAAGCCTTTTATGGCCCACAGCTCAGCTGGGATATCAGTATCTGTATTATAGCTCCTATCTATTCTTAGGTGGCACTGCAACAGGACTGAGCAGGCAAGGCAACAAAGAAGCAACTATTGTGTTCTCAATATTTATAAATATTGTCTTTTTATTTTTAAAATCATTTTGTTTTATTTCTCTTTTCCCCCCCCCCCCACAACCCCTTTTCTGTAGAGCCTTTCTGGTGACTTGTGTGAAAGAGTTACAAAATGTCTTACAACGTGACTCTCAATGGACCTGGACCATGGGGTTTCCGACTACAAGGGGGAAAGGACTTCAACATGCCCTTGACCATATCCAGAGTAAGTGCTAGTGAACAAAAAACTTTCTTGCATTTGCTTAGGTTGGAAAGTAGCAGCAAAGGCATTGCTAAATGTACACTCTAACCTGGACAAAATTAAGAGATTGGTCAGTCTGCTTAAATAGAGGCAGAAGGGACTGAAAAAACAGAGCATTTTAGAGGAACTAAAAAGAATAGAGTGTTTTCTTTTAGCACATTTAAACTTGCTGACTCAAGGCATAGCTGATAATTCCAAAAAGCGACATCGTAGATGGACTGTAAAAGAAAGATGAAGCTGCATCTTTACTCAACAAGAGCAAACACCTCCCTTTAAATTAATGTTTCTGTCATGCTATAAAACAGTTTTATTTTCCATAATGTTGCTTCTTTGCTGTGGCCAAGAGGCCTTATCTACTTTGTTTGTAATGAGGTTTGGTGATGGAGGGAAGGAAAAAGAAGTGATCATAATAAATCAAATGAAGTTTCCAGAAAACAAGCATGTAGCTGCCTATAAATGTATATAGTTTGGGTTTTGTCAGACTTTTTTGTTTTGACATTTTTTTTCCCGCAAGGCTTTTCATCTATAGCCCATCAAGCTTTAGGACCTGTAACTATTTTTTTTTCTTACCTAGCACAGAATAGCATAGCCACATTGGCTAATAAGACCAACGTCAAAGATGATTTCAGTAATTCCTGTTTTTGAGAAGAACACAGTGGTAGGCTTTGGGCTTTTGTTGCTTTTTTTTTTTTTTTATTTTAGATTTAAGAGAACTTGCTGAGGTTTGTAATGGGCTTAAAATTACATAGAGTGAAGCAGAAGGCTCAACAGTGCTGAAAATATTGGCTTAAATTATACAGGTGCCTTCCACTTGCTGATGAAAGGCAATGAATGATGTAATAATTAATTAGTCAGTGCAGTTATTGAGTATAAATCCGTGCATTGGTTGCACTTCCACCTCTTTATTTCCTCTAAGAGTAATTTTTAAAGGCAATCCAAGGGCATGCTCTACTTATTACCTGGCCTATTGTACTAGTTTCCTAAAAGGAGAGAAGTGTTACAAAACCTCTCAACACTGAACGCTTTTGAATTTGTAGTTGGGAAAGATTTTCTCTCTAACCAGCAACTAAGCAGTTATTCAACCATTTTAATTTGGCAGCTGGAAATTTTGCTCCCTATTTGATTTTTGTGAAATCAGTCTCAAGTATTTCAAACTATTTAGATATAGAAGCAGAAATGTACAGTCCAAATGTGTTCTGATTCCTTCATAAAATTAGCTGCAACAGGAGTTCTAGTTTTTGTGGTGGAAGCAGGAGAGGTTACTTATTTAACAAAGAGATAAAAGAACAACAAATTGATCTGCTCAGATAAACAGGTTGATGGCAAATGAAAGAACTGTTTGGGATGCAACATACTATCGACACTCATCCGGAAAGCTAAATTTTATCTGATCCTCTCGCATTTGAAGCTTTTAATACAAAATTTATTATGTTGACTTTTGGAAACAAAACTGATTTTCTTTGCACCAGTCATGAGTCAAAGACTTCAACAAGCTTTTGAAATCCTGGGAAATGATCCATTTTAATCTTTATGCTATAAAGCTCTGTCTTATTTGCTCTTCCCTGTGTGTATGCATCATGTCTGTCTCTCTCTGTTCAAGGCTGAGTCTGCTTTAATTTCAAGTTGCTAAATTTATTTAAATTTGCTCTGATAGGAGGAACCCTTTCTTTATCCTCTCTGCAAAAGTGTCATTGTTCTGTACTGTTATTAAAGAAGGCTGCCCTTCTTCAGCATTACAAAAATATTGTCACAAAAATAAAAATTAATTTTTCAGTTTTAAGCTAATTTTAGTACCCTAGATAGTGTTGGTCTCCCCTTATCCCTCACAAGGTAAGGATGTAGACTGCTTATAATAAATTTGCTAATACCATGAAGACATACTTGTGACATTTTAGTGCCTTTTATTGCGAGGTCCTAATTATTATTTGTAGTGCCTAGATGCTACCAATCAAGGATCCAGACCCAACTTTGCTTACTGCGTATACACTTAAATGGAAAGACAGTTGTTGCCCTAAAGAACTTAAAATGTCAGGTCCTGATCACTGTGAGAGTCCCATTGACTTCAGTGGGACTTCAGAATGCATGTAATTTAAGCATGAGTGTAAATCTATGCAGGATCAAGGCCCAAAAAAGTATTCCAGCTCCCTCTGAGCACCCTCAACTGCCAGTGATCTCAATACCTTTGAGCCTTTCTTGAGGGTGACTTTCACTTGCAGTGATAATGTCAAATATGATGTGAGGCTGTTTGAAATCTTGCCCAGTGAAACATTGTTCTTAGTTGAGAATATTACTCTGGAACTGTTTGGTATCTAATATAAAATAACAGCAGATCATGGCCTTGTTTCAGTACATGAAAATGTACACAGACTTTCCCCCTCAGAGAAGAGAATGGGTGGGAAAAGGAATGTTTGGAAGCTGCATTATTTTTTAATTGGAACATTGTGTCCCATAGCTTTTGGTGATAGTAGTTTAATAAACCTTTTTTTAATATAAATATCCCAAAACAAATCAAGAGACTCCCATTGTCAGCAATTCATTTGCAGTCATAAGCGAGGCTAGCTGTGAACTCAGTCATATAGCACACACAAAAATGTTATTGCAGGAATAATACTGTACTTTAAAATTATGAGCCAAGTTCTGTTCCCAGGGAACACAGTGCTCCATGAATCTAAGTGCTGTCAATGGAGATTACACATGCTTATGTGATAACAGAACTTGACCCATAGAAGCATGTGATAGGTCCAGAACCTCCAACTCTTCCCAAAGCAATATATGCAAGTAGATAGAGCGCTGGTTTGAGACTCAGGAGTCCTGAGTTGTATTCCCAGCTCTGCTGCTGGATGATGTTGGGCAAGTTACTTAACTTGTTCTTTGTGCTTCCATCTCCCCTCCGTAAAATAAGAGAAACAAAAACCTTTGTTAAAGCCCTTGGAGATCTTACTGATGAAAAATACTATATAAGAGCTTTGATTACAATTTTCCTTTCTAAGACTAGCATTTACATTTTAAACAGTGGGCAATGAAGGAGAATTGCTCCTTGCCAAAAATAAATGGTCCAAGGGCTGATTTGTTTTTTAATGCTCTCTGAGGCACTATCATTTGTTCCCTTCTGGGAGGTCCAGGTGATCAAATCCCTGCCAAGTCTTCAACAGCTTGAGACACAGGAGTCCAAGTCAATCAGCTGAATGACAGGTGAAGACATATCTTTGTGTTCCCATGAAATGGAGCATTGTGCCTAATACCGTTCTTCATCTAAAAATAAGTGTCTGTGTGGTGTCAGCATTGGGGTAGAGGGGAAAGCAAGCACGGAAGATTTAAGGTAACCCTGCAGCTTCATGCTCCTTGAATTATGGAATGGAGTGTTCATTAGCAAATAAAAGAGAAACCTTTGTAGTTTCACAGCTTTTATTCATCCCCCTCCTCATAGCTCCTTATACCATGTAGGGCTAACCTTGCCATGCAGCAGGAAAAGCAAATGTCTAGGGTAGCAATTTGCTTGATTCTAAATTTCAGTAGATCAGAGAACCTGCATTCCTGTTTAAATGAATGGTAGTTACAGGTGCTCAGCTCCAGTGAAAACTGTTGCCAATGGCCTGATTGTGTGAGTGACTCTGGTCCTTTCTAAACTGACGAGGCCAGCAAAAATCCTAGTGCTGATGTAATCCATTTTCTTCTAAAGCCTGCATTGCTCTTCATTGACCGGTGGTGAGGAGGAAGAGGATGCTCTGAAACAATTGCATTGACACATGTAATTTCTATTCTTTCCTATGTAAAGAGGGGGCTGTGTAGATTAAACCTTTTTGCTGCTGGTCTGCCGTGTTACCTAAGAGGCTATCCTCATTCCAGTGCTTAGATACCATGGTTGACAAATGTTATACTAAAAATCTAACAGGTAGATTCTCTTCATGTTCCAATGAAATGTAGAATGCCTAGCAACACTCCAGAGAGAAACAAGAGACATGTGAATTGGCTTATACTGAAGCTGTAGTTTAAATTTGAGTGGAGAGATTTAATCATGCTCTGAGATGACCCTAGTAATATACATATAATGCCGTTACTTATGGTTGATCAATCTACCATATGTTCTTTCTAATTCATCCACCATTGTATTGGTTGGGCACTACTTATATAATATATAATTTTACTGTTACCTTCAGTGCCAACTCAAAAGCCAAAACTCTGGGGCCGGGAATAATGGCAAAAGATGTATGTGGTTTTATTTATTTTTTTTAAATGAAGACAGAGGAGGTGTAATGGGATTGTGAGCATCCTGGGTGAAAAGTGAGAAAAAGGAAACTGAAGAAATGGAACCTCCTCACCAGTTTGTATACTTATGCTGGTAATAAGCAAAACAATATGGGGCTGCTTAAATAAATCATTTTATGTGGCATTGGAAGGACATGAAAGCTTTTTTTTTTTTTTTTTTTTAACCTGCATCCTTCCCTTCTTACTACCTCTTCCATCCCTACCACCACACATACAGAGGTATACACCATCCTTCATGAGGAGATATTAATGTGACAGACTTCCCTTTTGAGGGACTATCATGTATATGAGAGAATTCCCCTGGCACTTTTGTTTAACTTGCTGTACATGGAGATTCCTCACCTTGCATGGTGTACTAGTGATGAATGATGGAAAAAAACCACCCCCCCCTTTGTTTTCTTCACTACTGAAGCCCGTGAAGCCATGGGTCATCTTTTGAAGCATCATCCCTTCCCCATCATAAGAGTGATTTGTCATGTCATTATGCTGACAGCTGAGTGCTACTGCATGTGAACTGCCTTCAAAAGGGCAAAATGTACCTGAATAAATGCATAACAGAAACTCTGTAGAGGAGCACAGAACTCACTGGAGGCATTAAAGGGGAAATGATAGCATAAATGATGAATTTGTTTTTAAGCTAAGGCACCTGACAAAACATCTTTTGGACAGCAGATGTCTGACTTTGTGTTTAATATGCTGACTTCATACTCTATCTCTGCCTGGTCTAGTGCAGAGATATAACCTTTGAAAGGGTAATGGTACCATGGCCTTTTTTGGTATGGAATACGTTAATCCCATTCCAGCAATTCCTGTACTGTTTCCATAACACACGAAGGCCTATCAGTCTGTTCTTTTCTCCCTCTTCAAAGATGAAGCAATCAAAATTTTCCTCTATTCCTGCTGTTACTCTGCCTAGACCCAAGACATTTTGCGTAAATAGTAATAAATAAAATTTACAAAGTTTAAGAGCATTAATCTTTGGATGCTAGGCTCTTCCCATCTCCCCCACAGATCATTCTAGCAAAAATAGCAGGATGACTTTTTAATGGCAGGTGTACCAGATTTTCCTGTTACTTAACTTTGGCAGTAATCAAGAAGGTTTGCGGAAGTGTGTTTGAGTAGTAGCTGTGCATATAACTTCATAACCTTTGGTCACACTGACTAATGACCAAATTCATTTAAAATAATATAAACCTACATGAAGCAGCATGTCATATGTAAGTGTGTGGTGTATGCATCCCATATGTGGAACTGATATTAGTAAGACAAATGGATAGAATGCATTTATTATACACCTTTGACCATTTCTGACCAACTCCCTGGATCTCTACTCATTGATCCATTTCTGCCAAGATTATTTCTAACCTGCTAAGGTGCTGTCATATTTAAAAATCAGACTTTCAGAGAAAATTCCTTGCTTTTCCCCCAAATGTGGAATCCTCTGCAATACCTAAACCTACAGCTCAGGAAAGATAATGGCTAGCACTAGACCACAGAGAAGCTAAAGGTCTGATATCTAGGAATTTCCCATTATTGGAAATGGGATCTTTATACCACTAATAAACAGAGATTTCTCCCCCCGCCCCTCCGATCAGACGCAAACAGCCCTTGATTTAGGCTTTGGAAGGTCCAAGCTATTGGACTTTAATGTCATGCCATTTGCATAGCTAAAAAAGCTAGTTTAGGTTATTTTCTATAGAGTTTTAAGTTGATTTCTCTCTCTCCTAGCCCCCCCCACCCCCAGTTGAACTGTCCTCAGTTAACAGGAATAAGGGATATCAAACAGCCCCAGTGCAATTTTTAAGAACACTGAGAGCATGGCTAGTTACATAACAACCGTATGTGTTTCTGATTCATGCTATTGGTGGTACAATATATATGGGGTGTATACAGGGTTTATCAGCACTCCTTTGGGATGACTTGCTTAACTCACAGGTGAGTTAGTGAGTAACAAAGCCATCTCAAACCACTAAAAGCCTTTATGCCACACAATCATGTATTTGTATTTTGTTTATGTATCATTATTATGGACAGCTGGAACCAAAAATGCTATCTAGGATCTCTCAGTACACTCATAGGACTCATAACTAGCATCTTTTTCCATGTTGGCCTTCTCCAATAATTATTCATACAATGCTGTATGGTTCTCCTCTTAGATAATTAGTTTCTCCACACGCTTCTCTTCTTTGTCTTTTTAATTGTAAGTGATTTTCAACTGCATAATGAACCTAGTATTTGAATCACTGATTCCCCTCCCACCCTGCCACCACATGCTGCAATACCATGGTATACAAAGGAAATCTTCTGGTTTTCTCCCTTGAGGAAAGCATTCTAAAAAAAAACAACACATGCATATTATTTGGTCTTAGACTAGGGCTTTGGGGATCCATGTTGTGCTTTGCATTTCAGTCCTTCCAGCATCATTGTGTAATGTTCTGGTTCTGTGTGTGCTTTGCATGTGAGCAATGTTGCCCTCTGCTCACTGGCCCACAGAAAGAATATGGGACCAACTACAAAGGCTGGCTAAATGGACTCTCCTTTAGATCACGTTGACTGTATGTATTTGGAGCCAAAGTACAAGGTATATTAATTGTAATTCACTTCTATGCTTATTGCCATAAGCTAGCAGTATGTAAAAGTTGTAGCAACTGTGAATATGCAGTAGAGATCTTGCATCCATTCTTTGTGTGGCTCATACTTTTCTTTTTTTTTTTCTTTTCTTTTTTTTTAATTGAACACCCCATTTCTCGGGTCTGGATGGGTTTTTAATTTCAGCTGACATATTTAGTATTAAAATATAGGCCAAAACAAATGGCACTGTTTCCAGTACCTGTTACAATAGCTAAGGCCCTGGGCTAAATGATGGCTGTGTGGCTGTATATAACAAAAACCTCCATAGCATAGCCCTTGTTGGCACAATCATACCAGTTATGTGCCAGCAGTCTTTCCTTTGTGTTTCAGCTGCATAATGCAGCTATTCCTTTTGTGTACTGAACAAGAGGGTCTCTGTTGGATCATCAATCTGTGTGTGACATCATCTGATACAACAAGAAAAACACTGAAATCACAGGTTCAACATTATGAAAATGGTTTTCCTGTTTGGTGAGAATTTTTCCAAAAACTTCCATTACTATAGCTGACAAAAAGCCAGAATTGCAAAATTTCACAGACTAACAACACAAAAAATACTCAGTTTGGGTTAATCAAAATATTTTGTTTTGCTATTTTTAAAACATTTCATTTCAATTTGTCTTTTTAAAAAACTTGCTTAAATCTAAATTTACTAAGTAGTGAACAGTTATTTTTACTCAAACTGAAACTTTCTGGTTCAGATTTTTTTCAAATGTTTTTTGTGTCTAGAGATTAATTGCAGCTGACCCAGTTTCATAAACTGTTTCAGCTTCTGACAGGCATTTTGGGGCAGAAAAATGGTTCACTGAAAATTTCCATGCAGCTGTAATTATAATGTTAGTGTAAGAGATTGTAAGAAGATAAAATAGAAAGGAATAAACACTGGAGTAAATCGTTATACTCAAATGGAATTTTGTACAGGGATGTTTTACAGCTACACACTACAAATACAAACTTAATCTCATGCATTTTCCTATACCAATGCCCACAAGGCTCAGTGTTCAGTTGCAACCTTTGACTCTCATTAAAAGATACGGAAAGATGATGAGGAAATTGTGGGGGGGAAACTTGGCCTAACATGCTGAAAATAGACTCCTGCAAGTCTTGAGTCACTGAAAAGCTTAATTTGTGACAAAATGTTTGAGATGCCACCTTTTATATCAATTAAAGGGATAATATTAACTGAAAATGGATGATTTGTACTTGAGAGGACAGCATGTAAAAGGACAATTTCTTTTTATTGGATTATAATTAAAGTCTGCATATTAAAGAGGTTACCCTAGGAATTATGAATTAGATCTTGTACAATCTTTTAAATTCTTCAATTAGAATTTAATGTGGAAAACCATGGTAATCTTCAATAAAAAGCATTTAGTAAGAAACTGAATTAATGCCTATACATGGATGGTAATACTAGATTGTTCATGGTATGCCATTCAATCACACTATTTGTATTTAAATACATTGAATGATGTAAAGCTCAAGTGAACACAAACACAGTGATATATTCTTCAAAATGTGTCAAAACATAACTAGCAGAT
Source organism: Dermatemys mawii (assembly GCA_007922305.1). NCBI lineage: Eukaryota > Metazoa > Chordata > Testudines > Dermatemydidae > Dermatemys > Dermatemys mawii. The sequence goes on from ML677335.1 coordinate 32,449,881, forward strand.
GATAAAAACAAAAAAAAAATACTCTTCATTGTCACTGTCACAACCTAATGGTCCAAATCAAATGAGAACTTTTTGCAAAATAATAATAGCAAGGTCATATATCCTCTAAGCATGGCCCCAAACTCAGTCCGCTGTTAGAGACGGGTATTCTTTGGGAACAGCATTCAAACGTTATCCAGTTTTAAGGCCCTAGAGAAGATCTCCTTAGCTTTGTCATAGATTCTGAGTCTTGTGGGAAAAGGAAAAACCACTTCTATGTTCTGTTGGGAGGTGGGTTTTTTTTTTTCAGAAACATAAATAGTCAGCACTTCATCTGTGTTTAGTTTTTGTATCTGAAACTCCCTTGCCCTTCAATTACTTCCATACATGCAACTGTAAAAAAAATCTCCATCCTTGTCTCTGGGATTGAGTACCATGGAAATAAGTACCCACCAGAATATTAACTAATAGCTCTAAATGGCATCTTGAATTGTTCAATATAAAATTATTCCTGTTTTTCAGTAATGGGGTAGTTGGCAGTCATTTTTTCCAAGGCAGCAATGAGATCTCTCCCTTCTTCTCCCTTCAGGAAAACTTGACAGGCAAAACACGCTGTCATAACTGTGCAAATCCATCTGCAAGGATGAAGTTACCTTCTGCACCACCCACACACATAGCCAGGGCTGGTGGCATCTACAACAGAGGATGCCTGTACTGAATACTGTGAATAAATAGGTTTTGTTCTTTATTCAAAATAATTCCAAACCCATTGATTTGTAGCAATGGCAGCTGATGGATTAGGAAGAATTCTGCCTTTCATGATACTGGAACTATGTCATCCTGTCTGCCTTGCTCAGAGTCCAAATGCCAGTTGCTGAGCTATTTTGGCTCCCTCGCTGCTGCTTTTGGTTGGCCTTCCTTGCTGTTAATACTGACCTAAGCCTTTTCTCTTAAAAGATCATCAGCTCAAGGCTGTAAATTAATTATGAGCTCCTATAGCTTATTGATGTACAGCCAGTGTTAGTTAGAATTACTATATAACTGGTACCTGGACCAGGTCACAAGTACACCCCTCTAAAGCCTCAGTGGGGACTGACAGTCTATATTTAAAGCATCCTGTAACATAGGAAGCTATTTTGAACTGGAGCTAATGCTCCATTTACTTCACACCTCTGGAATGCTTGCTTGGGACAGGGCATCCAGAACTCCCAAAATACATCTTGTAACCCCAGATTCTTGCACATCTTGCCAAATCCAGAATGCTTTGGTGTTAGGGTGCATTTGGGCTGCCTTCCCTTCATCCTGGGGGGTCAGTTAGAGCCATCCTCTAGCATTCCCTTCTAGCCTAGTCACAGCTGGTTCCAGAATGATAGAGAGCAGGTGGTACTGAAGGGGATGGGGTTTTTTTGTGTTTTTGTTTTTTGTTTGTTTCTTTTTTTTAAAGAAGACAGCTAAACCAAGGGAGGATCTTTTAATCAGAGCTGGATGAACTTGGCTGGACTAAGAAACAAACTTAATGTGCTTCTTGTAGAACTTTAGTTAGAAGTTGCAAGAGACAAATACCTTTCTGTTCCCTTGTCCAGTTGCCTTTGTCACAAAAACCTTTTTGTGAGGTGATTGTTTTGTCAGAGTTTGAATGTAGTGGCCCTCTCTGAAAGTACTGATCAGATTTCTCCAGGCCCCTTCTAGTGTAAAGAATTATTTGGGATAAACTCTCTTTCCTAACTAAATGTGCTGTTCATAGGCGAGATGGAGGTAGAATATGATCATGTTTATCCTTTGTGTATTCTGATGACAATGTAGGTCTGGTCTGGCTTCCATAAATTTCACTGTATGTACTTCTTTATCTTTTTTGTACCGGTGTGATTTAGATATGCTCTCTTAAACATTAAAGAAACCATGTGAATGATCTGTTTTCATTGATTGTTCTAAAGTTAACATTTAATTTTTGCATACCACTTATAGAATTAAAATGTATGCCTTGTAAAAGTCTTATGGCCCCAGTTAAAGCTGTGTGTTAGCTCAAGGTTACAGTGAAAACAGGTAGGTGATGGTAAGGAAGTAGTTGAGGTTGGGAAGGGGAACTGATGAATGGAGTGAAGAGAGGTATTCAAATGAGTCAAGTGCTTATGTCCTGATGTTTACTTTGTGTCTGGTGAAATACACAGTCTAACACCCTTAACCCAAATGTAAAATTTATGTTTCTGTGTCTTGTTTTTCTGGGTGTGAACATCTCATTTTTAAATTGTGTCTCGATTGACAGCCAGCTACATGGATATATATCAATATTACTGTGTTTATGCTCTTTTTTTAAAAAGAGCTCTGGTGTCTCCTATTGGCCTCCTTTCCCACCCCAGCACCCAGCTTCCTCCTTCTGGCCCCATGCATCCTTCCCTTTCCTACACCCTCAGCCCTCCACTTATAGAAACCTATTTCTCTGTGCTGCCATCTCTGCCTGCTTCTCCTAGCCCTGATCCTCACCACATCCCTATTCCGCAGCATGTGCAGTCAAGGAGCACCTCTTCCCCTCATCTGCCGCTGGCACTGTTCTGTTAATTTAGATGGAATGTATGAGCCTCAAGAATTAAAAAGATTAATATAACCCAGTCTCTGTCCAGTATTTAAACAGTGTTAAAGAAGGTTCAGGGTTTGGTATACAGTGACCTCACTCTGCTTAGTGCTGTGGCAAACACTGTAAAATTCATGCCAAAAGTTAGAAAATTATTGATTGACACACAAAAGGAAAAGAATCAAAGCAATGTAAAGAACATTGAAATTACAATTAATTATCCAAAACAAACGTAATCAAAACTGATCAAAGTCCTTTTTTTTTTTTGGAGTCAGTGAATACTGATTAAATTCTGTCTTCAGCCAAACAGTCTTTTTTGGTGGGTAAGAAAGGATTTTAGTTCTGTAGTTCAGTTCTGTGTTGGGAATTATAGTCACTTTCCTGCTTAAGACTAAACAGACAGATGCAGAAGGGAGGGGGAAAAACAGGATAGTAAAAATGAGGGAAATGCAGCTTTTATTAATATGGGAGGCTCGTCAGTCAAGGGCAGATGCCTTGATCTGGCAGATAGGCTATGACAGTTGTTGCTGTAGGCCCTGTCTCACCTCCCAGATCAGAGACATCATCTGGTTGGTCTGGTCAGGTTCCTCTCCTTCACTGCTCCTCAGGCTGGGCAGAGCTGAGTGGACCATCTCATCCTGCTGTACTGGTACTGTGCAGTACTGTTGATTTCAGGGTCAGATGAAAAGTTTTGAAATTGAGGACAAGAGGAAGATGGTAGGGGGCAGCCAGTACACAAACAATGGGTTAATGGTTGTGGGTGGGAGGGTATGTGTGTGCATATATACATTTTATTAGAAATATATTAAAAGGGTGATTTTCATATTCACATGTGAATCAATGCAGGTCTAATCCAATCCCCAATGAAGAGACTCCCACTGACTTAAATGAACATTGGATTGGGCCCTAGATCACGGATAAATCTAGTGTATGAAATATATTTTCCTTTATGTAGCCTGCACAAAGAAGCATTCCATGTTATGGGAAGCACAGAAGCACAGTAAAATGTAAAAATATCAAGGAAGCAAAAGTTAAGCATGCTTTTGAGAGCCTTTAAATTTGGTACTGTTCCTACTCTTTCTGGTCTGGTTCTCACCCTTTTTTTTCATAACTGAAACAGGAAGTCATTGGGAATGAGTAGTACACTTTCTTGTTCAGTGCATGGGACTACTTTGTGATGACCTCATCAAATTGTGTCAAAGAACATTATGGTAGGATTTGTAATAATTAATGTTTGTATAGTTTTGGAGTTGCAGTAGTTGTTTCTGCTTGAGAATATTCATAGGGAAGAGCAAAAAGTGATCATTGTTCCCACAGTACTGAATACAGATTTCCAACTTGATTGACAGACTGAGATGGTGGGATATTTTCCTTCTGCATATCAAGGGGCTGGCATTGAATGAAACCAAAACTAGAACTGAGATGCTTTATTTAGCCACTGAACAGGTGCAGTGCAGGCAACTGCAGTGTGAGCTTTCATCCCCTCCACCCACAGTTCCCTACAATTAGTGTGTCCTAAAGGCTTACCCCGGAAAGGGGCAGGATACTCCCTTGTACAGAATTACATTTATATATATATGTGTGTGCACGCACACACACACACACACGTCTGAGATTATAGTGAGGAAAACCAAGGCCATACCAGAATCTCATGCTATTTTATGAGGTTTGTGGGTGTTTTCTCTCTCCACTGACCTGAACTTTTGGTTAAAACATTTAATCTTAATTTTTCTATATTTATCTGTCTAAATATGTTTACTCCGTTAAATGTTGGGTAAATGAGGAATCTGAGGCAGAGAAACCGTTTTAAAACTCATTTAATAAAAAAACCCTACATATTATGTCTTTCTCTTATTAAACAGTCCAATTCGCTTTAATCTGAGGTAATTTAGGCAAGAAGAATTTCAAGAAATAAATTACTTTTGCTAAAATAAGGCCTGATCCAGCTCTCATTATCCTCAGCAGGAAGTTGGATTGGGGCTCCAAAATAAGCATTTCTGAACTTAAACATCTACATCCATATTTAGGCTCCCAAATTTGGAGATTTTGGCCCTAGGTCTAAAACTTCTCACATGAGAAAGTTATATTAGTGGGCTATAAACCTTCATGCATTAGAATATAAACCAGCTTATAAATTAAAGGGTAGGAAGAAACTTTCTTTGTGGCCAGGGTATTGTAAATCATCTACAGGCAAGTCACATCTTAGGCACATTTAACATGCACGAATTCAGCTTTGCAGGGTCGGCAAAAACAGGAAAAAAAGAAAGAAAAATAACAATTTAAAAACTGCATCTGTGAGTGTTTCACAGTACGAAGTTTTCGCTTTACATGCTAACCGCAGAACGGACCCCCGCGTAAGATGAGATTTGCCTGTACTCTGTCTCTTAAATGAGCAAGAATGATAAGGTTCCCTTCAGCACAATTTTTTCCATGTAAACCACTATTTAAAAAAAACAACAACAATGTTATGTTAATCAGGGACTGGAATAGAAAGGGCTGAATTTGTAGGATGGGCACTTTTAGAAAAAAGGCACAACAGCAGGATATGTGTTCTCTTGTGAAATTCTTGTGTCTCTCTTACCTTGACACACTTGCATACTAAAATGAAATTCAGTAGAAATTAATTTTTTCATGCTTTGTATCTTTCTGACTGCCTGTGGCTTTAAGAGGTTAGGGTGACCATTTTGAATATGTAAAAGTTGAAATGTATTTTTTTAATAAACTACAACATTGAACCCTCCAAAGCACCCAGATTTACTATTGTAGAGGAAAGTGAAGAAATAGAAGTGTAAATAAAAGCACGTGTTTGGAAAGACCGCAAACCATTAGAGTAAATGGATGATGCAGAGGGTAGTTTTGACTTTTGGTGTCTTTGGGATATTTTCATTTTGGTTTTAGTTTCACATTTTTGGTTGGCATCCAAGAAATGTCCCTCCCGCCCCCCAAAATGAAATGTAAATCATACAGCAACTGCATTTTATCTTGTGATTTAAATGGGTCATAGAAACTTCTCCAGCTTTGCTCTTGTATCTCTAGATGAGTCATAGATCCTCTTGATTTAAAATGTACATCCTTGTCTCTTATTTTGGGCTCCATTGTACATTACTCTTCATTGCTATTTTCTTTTCCTTCAGAACAAGAATAAGTTAAACACTTGGCCTGTTCCAGTGGTATAGTTTTTGTTAGATTACAGTTCATCTATCCTGTCAACTGATGCATTAGTTATAGGGTGCCTGGCTGGGAGCCTGGTAGGGTGACCAGACAGCAAATGTGAAAAATTGGGACAAGATAATAGGAGCCTATGTAAGAAAAAAACCGAAAAATCAGGACTTTCCCTATAAAATCAGGACATCTTGTCACCTTAGAGTCTGGAAACCTAGGTGCTGATCTCAGCTCTTCTACTGACCTACTCTGATCTTGAGCAAGTTGCTTCATCTCTGTGTCTCTTTCCTTATCTCCTGTTTCTTTCTTGTTTTGTTTAGACCAGGGATCGGCAACCTTGGCACGTGGGACCACAGAGTAAGCACCCTTAGCGGACCCCGCTGGTTTGTTTACTTGCCGGTTCGCCGACCACGGTTCCCACTGGCCCCGGTTTGCCGACCCAGTCCAGTGGACCAAGGACCACGTATTATCTAGCTCATCCCTGACAGGAGTTTGTCAAACCTGCTCTTAAAAATCTCAATTATGGAGATTCCACAGCTTCCCTAGTCAATTTATTCCAGTGCTTAACCACCTTGACAGGAAGGTTTTCCTAATGTTCAACCTAAACCACCCTTGCTGCAATTTAAATTCATTCCTTCTTTTCTATCCTCAGAGGTTAAAGAGAATAAATTTTCTCCCTCCTCCTTGTAACAACCTTTTATGTACTTGAAAACCGTTATCATGTCCACTCTCAGTCTTCCAGACTAAACCCAATTTTTTCAATCTTCCCTTGTAGGTCATGTTTTGTATATCCTTTAATCATTTTTGTTGCTCTTTTCTGGACTTTCTCCATAATTAGGAGTCTCATCATAGTTAAGATTACATTGGAACTTTCACTGAAATATTCTGCCAACCTCCTTCCATTTTCACAAGCTTTTTGAAATTTCTGAATTCTGTCAAGTACTGACACACCTAGGGAGCGCGATCAAGACTAGGCAAACAAAACTAACATTTGAAGTGGAATAAGCATTCATGGAAGTGGTGGTGTTAGCAAGTCAGTTGTCTGCTGCTTGAGACTTGATTTCGGATCCTAGCTTAGACTGTAAATGGAAATGACCTTGATAATTCGTACCCCACATTCTAATGTTCATAAAACCATCAACGTTTGGCAGTCAGACCACACATTTTCTGTTAGGACTGGAATATTTTGTGGAGGCTTAGAATGGGATTGAGGTATATTAATAGACATGTGAGAACCTAGGTCTGAAATTGCAGAGAGTACTGCACGTCAGGAATATGTGGTAATAATAGAACCATATCGAGGCAGTTTAAATTCTGCTTCATCCTAGCTACTAGTAAACATCCCTTTTTAACACCAACTTCACCTACTATTTTATTTTAAACGAAGTAGAAAAAGTGAAGGAAAAATAGCCTTCTCTTCCTGTTTACTGCTCACTCACAATATCTGCATATTGACAGAGAATGAAATTGATTTTTAAGCACTGCACCAAATATTATTTTAAATAGTTAAATAAAAATGAGTAACAGGAAAGGAACACTTCCACATTTTATTAAGGTAAATTGTATATCAATTGAGACTGAGACCAAATTAATCCTTTGTCTAAGGAATTTCAAAACAATTGGCTTCAGTGAAATTGAATCTGCTTATGTCCTCTAAGGGCCAGTCCAAAGCGCACTGAAGTAATATGAGTTAAGAACACAATACGCTTGCATTGGCTTTATAGGGTTTTGGATTGGGCCCTAAATCTTCCTGACGTGCCATGTCACAAATGTCACAGCCCTCACACAGAACTTGATATACTCTCCTCTTTTTCTTTTATCAAGGTACAAAAATATTGACTCCAGTAAGCTATTGTTGGCAATCCTTCGATGGGCACTCCTGGAATTTCATTGCAGGAGCTGTGACTTCTGTTTTATTTAATGTCTCACTGGCTCTTGATGACAGACAAGCTCTGTTTTTAGCATTGCACTGAAGGTCAGGCAAATGTTTCCTGAGAGCAGTTGAAGGTATAGGGCTAAATTCATTCCTGCTATAACTCTACTGGCCCTGTGGAGTTACCCAAAGAATAAAATTCGTCCATGGAGTTTCGTGGACAGGGAGACATTTTTACTGTTCACAATAACTTGGGAAGAAAGGTAGGAGATGAAGAAAGTTGTATTTCATATAAAGTTAAAATTCCTTTTGTGAGAGGAGCATTATATTTTCCAGGACTAGAGGGCCATATCTTCAGCTGATTCAGTGTGCAAAACTCCACTGAAGAGGTTTGTACCATTGAACACAATGGAGCTATGCTGACTTAAACCATCTGAGTATCATACTTAAGAAGCAAGAGATGGGAAAGATAGGACGAGAACTATTAACACACTGTTTTCAACGTTATGTATCCCCTATGGATTACCTAGGGCAGTGGTGGGCAAACTTTTTGGCCTGCGGGCCACATGGGGGCTCAAAATTGGGCGGAGGGCCGGGTCGGGAACGCCATGCCTCCCCAAACAATCTGACCCCCATCCACTTTCCGCCCCCTGACTGCCCCCCTCAGAAACCCAACCCATCCACCCCCCCATCCCCACCCCGCTGGTTGTCCCTTGATCACCCCCTCCGGAGACCCCCCCCCCCGCTAACTGCTTCCCCCCCCAGGAACCTACCCCCTATCTAGGCCCCTCTGCTCTTTCTTCCCCGACTGCCCCGTCCCAAGACCCCCCAACCCTAACCATCACCCACAGGAACATCAACCCCTATCTAAGCTCTTTGTTTTCTGACTGTCCCCTCCTGGTCTCAAGCCCCAGCTTGCTGAGCTTTTGGGATTTAGTCTTGGCTGTCATGCCACATGGACTTACTGAATTAACAGGGAATGCAGACTTGGGTGGGCCAGCCTCAAGGGTTCCATGATGTGCTTCCTGATTGGCTAATGATCTTGACCTTGGTTGGCTGGTGACCATATTTAAACTTTTTGCTGCTTTTCTGGCCTTGTTTGGTTAACAACTTAATAGTCGCTACTTGGATCCTCCGGGACCATGCCTGGCCACCTCTCCTGATTCTGTCTTGCCACCTCACCTGCTTTGCTGCCTCTCCCAACCCTGCCAGCTGCCTTGCTGTAACCTTCCTCTTGGGCTGGATTTCCAGGCTATCAGACCTCTTGCATAAACACTGACCACTTGCCTGACCGCTGGACATTGCACAGAAGAAGTACTAATGACATGTGAAATCACATACTCTGATACCACAGTAATAGGCGCAGCAGAAGGTTCTAAATAGATAAAGTGGGTCCATATGCTACCCTTCTTGGTATCCCAATTCTTTGGATATGAAATACCAGATTCAGTTTTGATTGCCAACTTATGTGAAGGCAGGACATAGCAGAAAGATACTAGGTGATTTTCCTATAAAGAGGGTATTTATCAATCAGTGTGGAATAAACACATAGTACACCTCTGGATGTTGGAAAAAATAGGCTCAGTTATTCTTTATTTACAGCTCTGTATTTATTTTAGAGAATTTATTTTTACCACAATCTGTTATGTCAGTGTTTTACTCTCATTCCCACCTGAAGCTCATACCAGCTGAGTTTTTGGCTAACAGGTAACACACATTTTCTAGCATATAAAAGTGCTCATGGTGAATATAAGTAATAAACAGCTGTTGCTGTGCTAATTCAGGATTTCTTCAAACTCCTTCAGATATGAGTCTTTCACATCCATGGCTCTACCCTTCCAGATCATTCAGGACATATGTCCTTTTTACACCTGCACAGAACATCACCAACAGTGTGCTTGCTCCATATCCTACATTATAATGTCAAGGCAAATTTATGCACTGCCATATGGTGCCTCCCAGGACACATTGTTCAAATACCTTACAGTATGCACTAAGCACACGCCTGTACTTAAGGGCCTCTCAGCAGATCTGTGACAAACCTCACTTCGGAAAAATGTATAGCTTTCCCCAGAATGAATCAAGAGGCAAAACATCATAATTCATAAGGGAAATTTGACTGTCATTTGCTGCTTGGAGTGACTTGAGCTGATGCCTTTTGAGGTGTATGTATTTTTGGTGTATTGAGGTGTATGTATTTGAGGTGTATGTATTTTGAAGTGTATGTATTTTTAACCATGAAAGTTGCAAATGATCCAGTAAGTGCCTAAGAGAATTAGGCTCCTAAATCCCATGTCACTGTAGGGCCCTTAGGCCCCTTTGAAAATCCTAGCCTATATTTTTAAATTTTGAGTACAAACCATTGTATCATCACAGTTTAAGTTATACTGTATGCTTATAGCAAGAAAATAATCCCAAAATAATGGGAAGAGACATGAATACCACCTTGCTTTATTAAATATTCTTTGTGCTTCAGATTGCTCCTCAAAATATGTCTTGCTAACATCAAGTCACTCCAGATTATGTATAGTATGACTTCTACCATCTAGTTATTGATATCTTCATACTGCAGACTCTCAAATGCTTTGCCCATAATTCACAACAAACTACATAGGAACTGCATCATATGGTGTGCTATATGACATTATGCTTGGATCTGAGATTCTGCAATGTCTTAGTAAATAAGGACTGAAGCTTTTTTCCCCAAATAGAGTTGCTTTTGTATATTACATAAAGCTGAAAAAGAAAACAAAATTTGGTTATCAGGAAAAAAATAAATAAATGTGATCGTTTCTAATATATTCTCCCGTACCCTGGAAGCTTCTGTAATCTTCCTTGCTCTGTTGTAATCTGCTGTTGAATGCACCTTCCTAATCTTCAATGCAAGTGAAACAGAATCTCTTTTGAATTTCATTGCATACATTTAGTATTTTTATGGACATCAATTACTTCATAGTTTCAAGCTGATAATACCGGCTTCTTTAAGGGGTTTCTGAACAGAAGTTAAGGGAAGTCTCTTCCCCTGATTCTGTGAACCATTCTCCTGACTTGCTGCTGGCAGCATACTTGCTAGCTAACTTACCTGTGTCTTTCTGAAAACATGCTTCTGAATATGCTCTGAACTCTTTACCGCTCAGAGTTTGCCATTGTCCTTTTCTACTCCCCATCCCTCCAAGTTCATCATTCTAAATTGTTGGCCACTATTTTGTTTCTGTTTTGTTTACAGCAATGCCTTGCTAGCATTTACCTTTCATCACTATACATCAACTGGTACTGGAGAACAAGGACTGTAGAAACCATCTCTGAAGTTCAATTAAGCTACTGTGGGAGATTTACGCTTGACATCTGTAATGTTTGTGTAACTGGTTTAATAAAAAACATACTGGACTGCTTATGGCCAAACTGATTGTCCATATGCTTGTTCTGCTGAAACACTGCATGTTCTGGGGCAGTCTGAATCTAGGAGATAAAATTAAAATTAAATGTATATTAACTTGAAATTTTTAGCAGGAAGAGCTAAATTAAGTTTTGCCCTTAATATTTCATTTCTTGACATCAGGTTTTGAAGGTGATTAAATCAAAAGAGAAATAAGGGGTAGGCTGGCCACAGGACTACAGGAATAAGCACAGTAGAAGTAATAGATAGATCTGGCCCTCATTGCATCAGCCACACTGTATGCTGTGCCATGTGCTTGTAGCATAGCATATAACCCAGTCAGTTCTTCTAAGAGAATTGAGTTTTCTGTGGCCTCAGCCTTAGTATATGTTTCTTCATGTTTCAAAACAATGGCAAAATATGACAGAGTTGCCAGTTATTAATTTGGGATTAGAATACCTGAGGTATTGCCATATAGGACTTGTGTATGGGAACACTCTGCCATGGCTGCCCACCCTCCTTGGCTTTAGTCAGAGGTATGAGTCCTTCATTTCCACATGCGCTAACGTTCACCAGACAAGGTCCAACATTTCAAAAGGGGAAACAGGAGCCTTTATAATCCAGGATAACACCATTGATATATTGGTGGAGACTGGAGATACAGAAATTGATTCTCCATAGCCCTGGAAGCCTGTGCAGTTATTTATATATGGAATTTTTGTTACAGTAAAGTTTTAATTCTGAAGCTTACACTCAAAACAACTATGACCTTCCTACTGAGATGGGAAAGGTCTGATTTGGGGTACAGGAGGAAGTCCCACAAGGAATTTATTTCCTGCACTGGGAGATTTTTTTTTTGCCTTCTCGAGTGTCTATATTCCTGAGAATCTTAACTCAAAACCTACTTGATGATATATTTTCAACCATGCTGTTCCAAATTCCCATAAGTCCATAGCTCAGAATTACCCTTTGCTTTGTCTCCTCTGGAAGGATTTAATCACTTTTGACATTTAACTTTTAGTTATTCATTTTGGTCTTTTGTGATGACTGATTATCAGATACTTGAGCATAAGCACAAGACCTAATTACATGTTGATTTGTACAGACAGCACATTAACTTCTTATCACTCTTTACATAATACAGGCATGGCTCGCTATAATTTCTGAATGGCAGCCAGGAAAAGCCCATCTTGACAGCCCAGTGCCTTTTCTCTCTGGACTATCACGTTGCACATTCTTACAGGGTCATGCCTGATAAAAAGGGATAAGGAGCCTCCCGAGGGACATAACTGATATCTCATTATCTGCAAAGCTTTGACCTCTAACTTTCTCTGGTTCCTTCACTGCAAATTCACCTAAACCAACAAGTCTTTACAAAAAGGCGAGTGTGAGGAGACGAAATAGGGTTACTGCTTATACGACCAGCCAGGGGATCATAGTTGGTTCTGAAACAGATGTCCTAATCTTTGAGACTGTTGCCTTTGAGGTCAACACTGTCAGTTGAGGCATATTAGCACCTCAAAGTGGACATCAGAGTTAGTATCCTGATCCCCATCATATTTAGAATCTTGTCTTAGAAGAACTTTTTTCTCTTTTGCTTAAGTCTCTTAATTTCTCTTTTCCCTTTATTGTTGGACTATTTTCATTTAACTTATTACCCATGTGGCTTCTTTATACCACTGTTTTTGATATCTTATCTTGATATATTGTCGCTGTCTTGTATTTCAGTCTCTAAAGTAGTGGGATTCCCCATGTATATTTTTTAATTAATTATTTGTATCACAGAAATGCCTGGAGGCCCAACGTGAGATCAGTTGGCCAGTGGGTTAGGCCCTGTACATAGACAATTTCTGCCTTAGACAATTTTCAGTATAAATATTCAAGACAAATTATCCCCATTTTACACATTAAAAACTGAAACACAAAGATTAAGTGACCTGCCCCAGGAAACCTGTGGCAGAATACGAAGATGAACTCAGGGCTCTTCTCAGGTTCCAAATTAATGACTTAATCACTAGCATATCCTTCCTCTCTTTCCCCTATTAGCTCATTTTTAATGTACATCAGAAGTCTCTTTCTAGTTCTGATTTTGGATAGCTTTCAGATAGCAGCATTGCTATGATATCTGACTTACTGCTTTCTGTTACAGAGTGATGACATCGTACATTTGTGTGGGACAGTGCAGATTTCTGTTGAAGTTATGTTGGGTGGGATTTGACCAAATGTGTTGAGACTACCTGGAATCATGAGGGAGCTCTTTCTTGTGGAATTTGTGCTTGGGAAGTGGAGAAACTGGCAGTACTATATATGAATTCTATTTAATCATGGGCTACCCTGTCAAGATGGACAGATATTTTTGGAGTTCCTGTAATCAGCTGAATAGACCAGATGGGACACTTCCTTGTATTGTTACTGAACTAATATTTAGTAAAAGCTGTGGGAATGTCCTTAGATTTCATTATGCAGTAACATGCATAATCCATATGCTGCTCAAATGTGGGACACTATTGTAATTTTACAATCCTTGGGAGAGCTGCATAACTCATAAATAGGAGTCCAATGATAGGATATAGGCAGGTTATTGATATTACTCCATTTGTGGAGCACGTGTGTCTCTCTCAAGAATCTCCCCAGTTTCCTTCTTGATTTTGCATATCCTTTCCTTCCTTTGGGACATGAAATTGTTCAATATGTTCATGTTGACTGGTGAGAAATACTGTTCTCATGCTGCCCCTGGGCTTGCCAAATTCTCAAAATGTTGCATATTAAGGCCCTGTTGCTGAAGATTATTGAACATTCTTCCTGCAACTACGATTCATCAGATTGAGCAATGTTCCCTCTGCTCTCTGTGCCTGAAAAAGAGAGCAGAGAAGAGAGAGAGGAGTAGGGAGGATTCCAGCCAATTATTCATTGGGTAACCCCCTGAAATATGGGGACCTGAGAAAATGAGACCTTGACATGGCCAAACTTGACTAATGTAACACCATCAGTTTTATCCACACGTAGATCTATCGCCGTAGAAAAATATTTTGTAAATATTCCTATGCCAACAGATGGATGAGTATGGGAAAAGAACACTGCAGGTATTGTTGCTAAAATATAATGGACTGGCAAGTCTGCTGTCGTTGCAATATGATGAGTTAATCACATTAAGGCTTTTGCTGTGTTCTTCATGGTGCTTCTGCTTTACCTGCATTTTTAATCATAATTTAAAAACAAATTGAGAAAATTCAACTGAGAGACTGAGCATCACACAGAGCTCTGCATTGGGTCTCTTGCAAGCACAGGCTGCAGTCTGTGGTTAAGTGTGCCCAATGAATAGATGCTTTTATGCTGATAAGTGCAGCATATTTTTGACTGACTCCAAGATTTGCATAGGTGTCTCGGAGGGTATATTAATCCACCCCATCACTCACAGCCACTTGTAGTTTTGATTCTTTAAAAACATCTTTACTTAATGCAACTCAAGTCCCAATTGTCATTTTAATTTAACAATTCAGTTTCTTATTTGCAAGAGATAATGAATGAAACCCATTGTCTTGCAGAAATTTCACAAGGCACTCATTGGAGGATATACTAGTGGTGGCTAACTGATTTTTTTGCTTATCTTTCAAAGGGTTGTGTTGGTTTTTTAAACAAGTCATGTGAATTCGCTTTTGCAAGCATCAGAAACTCAAATTGAAGTAACTTTGTTGGATTCAGTCATCTGCTCTATTCATTGTTCTTCAATTAATCATTTAATGCCAGATGAAGAGAAAGAGACATGCACAGAAAAACAAACGGCTCCTTCCTCATCCTTTCTGAAGAGCTTTGTCAGTGGAACAACAGCTTTCTAGCTGTTACCTTTGAGCCTCGTTGCATTTACTAGAATGGCTGATGTTGCCAAGAAGAACAGCTTTTAAAAATATTGAGGCCAAATTCTGTCCTTGACTGTATGCATTTCATTGGCTTAATAAGATATTCAGGCATATTCATTTAAGGACTGAAGCGAAAAATAAATGGATAGAATGTCATCCTTAGTTGATCTATTTGTCTCCTATGTTGGGCCAAGGACCTCACTAAGTCAAACATCGTGAATTAACAAGCTCTGGGTGGTCAGATATGTGCCTGTGCTGATTACTGTCTCTGCTTTTGGTGTTTGAGAGAGAGAAAAATGCATGTTGTTGTCATGGAAGGTATCAGAAATAAAAATGTATGTTTTGAAATGGGTAAGATGTACCCTGTCAGATGATTCTCTTACACCCCCTTGTATCTAGCCTGATGAGTTGCAAAGTCTTTCGGATCCCAGAGATATGGAAGGTGCAGTACAAAATCACAGCCTTCTAGACTTTTTTGACTGTGTTGACTCATAATGAGCATCATTCTGAATCCAAGGAGCATAGGGAAGTGAATAAACACTGCAAGAGGAAAATGAAGTTAAAGATAATTAAGTAGCAGATGTGTGTTTGTGTGTGCCCAGAGCAATCCGAAATGTATATTGCTTGACAGAGCTTTCTCCCTAGGAAAACTGTAGTTAATAAAGTTGTTCTTTACTGTAAAACAAATGATCAGTGCTTGGGAAATACAGTGAAAAGCATATCGACAAATTGCATTGTAAAAGGATTGCAAGGTTATGTTGGAAGTTTCCACTGTATCTGCTGCTTCACTTGTTCTACAGATACCTAGTATATTAAAATTATATACTATCTAAGAAATCGGAATGTGCTGTTAGCTGAGAGAAAAAATGGTCTTTTGGTTAAGGCACTAGACTGAGCCTTGGAAGATGAAGGTTCAGTTCTTAGCTCTGCTGTAGACTTCCTGTGTGATCTTAGTTAAGCCATTTAATCATCTTGAGCACCAGTTATGTAAAATGGTGTAGTACATCCTTTCTTGCACCCTTTACCTTTGACGAGACCTCTGTAAGGCCTTCAGAACACGGACCATTTCGTCTGTGTCTATAATGTCCAGCCCAATGTATTGTGATAGTATCTGAGCTCAGTTGCAGCCTGCAGATGCTATCATAATACAAATAATTAAAAGTAATAATAAGCTGAACAACACTTGTAAAGTTCTGTGCAATACTAAGTAGTGGTTCTGCTGGTTTTGAGGGACATCTTTGATTATTACTTTTTAAATGTAAGATTTTTAAATTGAAAATTGTAAAACTTCCATGGTTGCTTGAGACTATCAGATGTAGCTAAGTTAGATATCTGTCCCTTTTTGGAGTATCATTGATTCAGTTTGTATGAGACCAAAGTGCTTATCTTACATTGCACTTACTGTATTTCATTCTCTCCCAAACAGCACCATGAGTTGATAAATCTGCACTCTGATGTGGAAAAGAAGACTTTGGGTGCGTGTGTTAATGTTGTATCTGGAGCTGGCCAGAAAAAAAATACTTCCATTCTGTGAAACATTTTGGTTTCGATGAAATGGCTTTTTTATTGGAAAAAAGTTTAGGCTAAAATGTGTTGACCAGCCCTAGATGTATGTGCTCAAACCTTCTGACTTTATTCCCCAGATAAACAATTAATTTAATAAATGGTATCTTTTCCATGAGGTGTTTCCGCTGGCAGTAAAAGCCAATTGAGGTGATGTGAGCAATCTAATGGATAAATGTAGGAGTATAAGGTCATTTTCAAAAGTAATGTAAGCACTTAAGAAATCTAATGGAGTGGCTAGGTCACTTTTGAAAATGGGATCTGTTCACCTCTCTTATCCTCTCCCTTTGACTGCAGAATCAGGCGGCTCAGTATGTGACAGTTCAGTGAACACAGGGCAGACTTCTCTGCTTTCCTCAGAGTCTCTTTCTGATCCACCAGTTGTGCAAAGCCTTTGCTACCTGTGTATGGAGAAATTTCCCTTTTTTTCCCCTTTTTTTCTTGGCAGAATGTAAAACCTGTTGTCAGAGGTGACTGTGTAGCATAGGAGGGAGATAATTGTGCTTAGACAAGCAGAGGACAAATGCTGGCTAAGTAGCATTACAGCGGCTTGAAACTTGAGCAGAGCTACAAAAATAGCCTAGCTCCTCCATCAACAGCATCAGTGCAACTCTCCTGTTTTAACTCTTGCACATAGCAATATTTCTTTCCCACAACGAGCTACAGGAATATGCAGCTAACTGAGCAAGCTGGTTAGTTGTACATGCTTTGTAGTTACAGGTGAATCTCCAAAGGTTTGGAGTTTGAATGTATCCTTTCCCACCAAAAAACGGCTCCTTATCCAAAGTTTCCTGGGCCGGCTTGTGCGCCTGAGCTAGGATGGCTATCTTGTGCGTTCAGGCTCCTCTTTTTGGGATGAAATGCCACCAGAACAGCTTCTCGTGTTATATTTTGGAATATCTGAATCTAGTCCCAATCAAAAACCTGGATTTAGTGAGATGCCTCAAAAGTAAGTGGTATTATGACAAAGGTGAACAATGCATTTTGGAGCCTCACAAAGAGGTCTCTTCATGTGAAGATCCATTTGTGAGGTGGGAGGTTTATTTTATCTCTAGATTAGTTTAAATCTTAGTGTTAAGGTGCTTTCTAAATGTCCTGTTTCAACACTAGGTTATGGCTTATCAGAGGTATGATACATTCATATTGAAACCTAATTTCAATGGCTCCCTTTCCTTTTTCATTGACCTTTATCTTGAAGTGACAGTATTTTGAGTTGTGCTTGCAGTGTGTGCTCTCTTTCTCTGTGCCCATGGGGACTCTCAGGTGGGAATAGCTTTTTCTCCTCTCTAAAGTTCAAAGAGAGTTTGTATGTTGTCCTCCCTGGTGCTTGCCAGACAGGAGGCAAGGCTGGGAGATCTAGCTGAAGAATTCCACAATCTTGTCAGTCCAGGTTATCTTTCTTTGTGCTGACTGTCACAGGGTCCGCGCAGGTCTTTATGTCTTACCCCTGCGTCCTGTGTTCTGGCTGGTGAAAATAAAGGCTTTCACGCCAACTTTCAGTGCTTCACCCAAGTGTCCTTTATTTACAGAATTGATTCCCCAGTTCCAGTGCAACAAACAGTGCTCATCCCGCCGATCCTCCAACAGTTACCCTACTGTCGTGGTTCCTGGGTCTCCAGTCCCTTAAGGCACCTTGCTAGCAGTGAGGAGACACTGTTACAGTCTCCTGTTCCCTGCCTGGCCTCCTCACTGACTGTAAGTCAGGGCTTTTCTAGCCCTTCCTGCTCCCTGCCTCAGCTGTGGTCAATTTGTCCAGCCTGGGGCTGCGAGCTAGCCCCCATGTGATGTTTTAGATGCTGCTTGAAATTATTAAAACTGGGAGTCTGTAGGACAGGAAACAGGAAGGAGGGGGAAGGAGTTGAGCCAAGCTGAGTTAGAGCTACAGAGGGGTGCAGCAGCAGCTTTGTAAGAGGTTTCACTGTTGTCAAATAAAGTCTATTAAAGTTTGTTAATACCTTGCATGCTTGATACAACATTTTGGCGATGAGGATGGACCTTCTGCATCTGAACCCACCTGCACCCTTTCTGCAAAGCCCAGGTGAGCCTCCAATTGCTTTTACTGTCTGGATCATATGTTTGAGACTTATCTGCTTGCAATCAGTGCTACAGAGATTTCTGAAGAAAGCGTGCTCTGCTAATCCACTGCCTTGGAGCTGAAGGGCAGCATATGTTTTTACACTTTCCCCCCTGCAGATGATAAATATGCATTAAAGAATTTTTTTGTGCCAAAAGTGAATGTAGTACCTAATCGCTACAGATTTCGCCAGCAAGAGCAGAAACCAGGGGAGACTATAATGCAGTATATTGCTTCTCTGAGGAGTTTGATTGTAACTTGTGACTTTGGGAATATGGCAGATGAGATGATTAGAGACCAGCTCATTGAGAAAACAACTATGCTTCATTTAAGAGAACGCTTACTTCTAGAACCACAACTTACACTAGAAAAAGCAATAACCATTGCTACCCAGATTGAGTCAGCTATAGCAGAAACCAAAATAATGAGCATGGATACAGGAGGTACAGTCCAGGCTGTGACTCCTTTGCAGAATAGTTCACTATTGTTGCAGACAAACAATTACAAGGGAAAACTAATGAAAACCCACATAATCAGCAAATGCAAAGTACAGTAAAGGCATGCTTTCGCTGTGGATCCCCACAACACCTTGCAAGCTACACAAGATGTCCTGCGAAACTAGCTCAGTGGAATCATTGCAGAAAGATTGGGCATTTTGCTAAAGTATGCCGTAGTAGCCAGTCCAATCAACAGATACATGCATTTACAATACCAGATGTTACTGTGCTGAGCGTGGACAAAATCACCACCGCACATATTCCAGAACAGATAAAGTGCACTGTAAATGTTACTGCCATACCCTCAGGAAAACCACATTCTATTCAGCTAATGTTGGACGTTGGCTCAGCAGTATCCATACTACCCGATTCCATCTATTTGCATTACTTTGAAGATGTGCCTCTTACTGAATCCAAACTTTGTTTCGTGTGCTGTTTGAAAAACCAAATTCCAGTACTTGGCTGCCTGCCAGCAACAGTGACTTTTGGTGATTGTTGTGTAGCTGCAGAGTTCTACATTGTCCACAAAGGCACTCCTATCCTTGGCAGAGATTTACTGGCTGCTTTAAACCTCAGGGTAGTTAATGGATGAATTGATCTTCCTCAGGAAAGCACTCTTGCAGTACACACACCAGCTTCAGCTGGAACCCAAGATCAGGTTGAGGAGAAACTCGGCTGTGCTTATGGGTTTCTGCATAAAGTTAAAATGTGAAGTAATGTGATGTCTGTACGACAGAAGTTACGGCGCTTACCATTTTCAGTCAGGGAAGCTGTTTCAGAGGAACTTAAAAAACTTGTTCAAAAGGACATTATTGAAGAGAGTGACTCCTCGGAATGGGTTTCACCTACAGTAGCGACGCAGAAGAAGGATGGAGGCATTCGCCTTTGTATGGACTTAAGGGAGCCAAATAAAGCTATCGTGATTGACAGCCACCCTCTTCCTCACATAGAAGTATTTGCAGAACTCCGTGGAGCAAAGATGTTTTCTGCTCTTAATTTGCAGAGTGCATACCATCAAGTTATGTTGCGTGAAGATAGCAGAGACCTCACAGCATTTATTACACATGAGGGACTATTTTGTTTTAAACGTGTTCCATATGGTCTTGCATCTGCCCCATGTGCCTTCCAAAAAATGATGTCAGTGATTCTGAAGAATCAACAGGGAGTTCAGTGCTATGTGGATGATATTATCATGTTTGGAAATACTTCTGAGGAGCATGACAATAACCTGCAGTCTGTCCTAAAATACATCAGCACAGCATGCCTCAAGCTCAATAGGTCTAAATGCAAATTTAAACAAACTGAACTCTCCTTTCTGGGGCATACAATTTCACCAACTGGACTAAAACCTGATCCAGATCATATCCGAGCAATTTCAAATGCTCCTCCTCCAACAGATTTGCAAACCTTACATTCCTTTTTGGATCTTACCTCCTGGTATGGAAAATTCATTCCCAATTATGCTTCTGTAATTGAACCATTACAAGAATTACTATGGAGAAGTTCAGCCTTGGTGTGGACAACGGATGCACAAGCCAGTTTGGAAACTGTGAAAGACTTGGTTATACATAGTCCAGTACTTGCACTATTCAGTCCTGCATTGCCCACAATTGTGACCACTGATGCTTCTGATTATAGAGTTGGGGCTGTCCTCACACAGATTCATGAGGACGACACAGAGAGGACTGTTGCATTTGCTTCAAGGACACTAAGTGATGCTGAGAGAAAATATTCTACAGTTGAAAAAGAAGCAATTGCTTGTGTCTGGGCTACTGAAAAATGGAGAACTTACCTGTGGGGCTGTACGTTCAAGTTGCGCACAGACCACAGCCCTTTGACAACACTGCTAACCACAAAAGGACTGGGAAGAGCAGGAAATCGTATTGCTAGATGGTCTGCAAGACTACTCTCTTTCAATTATGAACTGGAATGTGAGCCTGGAAACCAAAATGTGGTAGCTGATTGCCTTTCTCGCCTGCTTCTGTCTTCACCAGATGGTCCACCAGAGGATGAGGATGAAGTAGTTGCACTTATTACAAGCACTCTTACTGCAGTAACAAGAGAGCAATTCCAAGCTGCTTGTTCAGCATGTTCAATCCAACAAAAGCTACTGGAATTTCTGACAAAGAGATGGCCCAATAACCCTAAAAACCTTGACTCAGTTTTGCTGCCTTATTTTAGAGTTCAGGATGAACTTTCTTTTCTTGTTGGCTGTGTGCTACGAGGTACACACCGGCTACTTGTGCCAGAAGAATTACAGTCAAAATTCATACACCTGGCACACGATACTCATCAAGGAATTGTCAGAACCAAATGACTACGGGATCTGTATTGGTGGCCGGGGTGGATTCCCAAACTGAAGCAATCATAAAATCCTGTGTCACTTGCCAAATGCATGATAAGACAGCAGTGACATGTACCCCACCATTACAGCCTGTTCCTCTTCCTGATTCAGCATGGGAAAAACTTGCGATTGACATTATAGGACCCTTTGATACTGCTCCAAGTGACTGCCATTATGCCATCACTTTAATAGACTATTTCAGTAAATGGCCTGAGGTAGCGTTTACATCGCAAATCTCTTTTGCTACAGTAATTAAGTTCCTCTCTTCAGTTTTTAGCAGGGAAGGTAACCCCAAAGCACTGGTTTCAGATAATGGTAGCCAATTTACATCCCGGGAATTTGAAACTTTTCTAGCAGAGAGGAACATTTTACATAGATCATCCTTTATTACCCTCAAGCCAATGGGGAAATTGAACGGTTTCACAGAAGTTTGAAAATGGCTAAACCGGAAGGGTGATTGTGGATACCCTTCACTACTGATTTCTTGCAAGCATACTGGGCTACATGACATGCCACAACGCAGAGATCACCCACAGAGTTACTGCATGGGAAACAGATGAATACCAAACTGAACATTGCTGGATTGTTAAAGGCAAGACCTGATGCCCCAAATGAGGATGATGTGAGAAAAACAGTTGAACAGAACCAAGCAAAGTATAAGGCTTTCACAGACAAACGGTGGGGTGCTAAGGAACCAAAGTTCGAGTGTGGGTCCTTTGTTAGAATAAGAAAACCTGGACTTTTACGCAAAGGGGACCATAAATTCACAGCTCCTCTTAAAATCATAGAGAAGAAGGGGCCTTACACCTATCGACTTTCTGATGGGCGGGTATGGAATGCTTCTTATCTTGCACCTTCCTATGCACCAAGAGGAGATTATGCCAACACCCAGTCTGCATTGGATGACTTCACTGTAGTACCAACACAACAAGACATTGCACTGGAACCGGGGGTTGAGAGGCGGTCTGTCAGACCCAGACGACCACCTGTCTGGACTAGAGACTATGTTATGTAGTACTTACAGTGTTTTCAGTGTAACAATTCTGTCAACAGTATAGTGTCTTGTTCAGTATTTGTTGCTGTGATTAGAATTACCATGGTTATTTTAACTGAGAGAGTTTCTTAAGAGAGGAGGGAATGTGGTGTTTTAGACACTGCTTGTAATTATTAAAACTGGGAGTCTGTAGGACAGGAAACAGGAAGGAGGGGCGAGGAGTTGAGCTAAGCTGAGTTAGAGCTGCAGAGGGGTGCAGCAGCAGCTTTGTAAGAGGTTTCATTGTTGTCAAATAAAGTCTGTTAAAGTTTGTTAATACCTTGTATGCTTGATACAACACCCCATTAGGGCTTCCAGCTGGGCTTCTTGCAGGCTGCTCCCTGCATCAGCACATGGCCCTGTTATCTACAGGCAGGGTTTAGCCTGCAATGTCAGGGCATTCTCAGGGTTTTTACCCTTGCCCTGCCTCACTGACACAGAAAGAAAAAATGTTGATTGTGTAGCCTTGTCTGTATTGGGGGCAATTCTGTCAGAGCTCACTTGGCATTTTCCTTTGACACATCAAAAAGTTGCTAGGTATGGGGTATAATGGGGATGAGAAGTTGCATGCAAACAATACTGCTGCATCTTCTCTGTGCCTTCTTATAATGCAGGTGGTGTATGAATGAATTAGTGGTGTGGCTTAATGACATTCCTCCTTTATTCCCAGCTTACTCACTGGCCTTTTATCCTTGAATCATCAAAGACTTTGGAAAGAGAAATGCTAAAATTCTTTGTCTTTATAGATCTTTAAAATATCTGATTTCAAAGTAGGAGGTTTTTTTGTTGTTGTTTGAAAGCCTCAGACTCTTCCTAAATCATATTAAGAATGGATACTGTACTGCGTACACAAGCACAGTGAAATCCACTGGGTCCAAAACACACAGCATTTTGGGGAGATTTGGAGCTTAATATTGCAAGGTCTCCTTCTGAAGTCATTGTGGAACAGGTGAGGGCACTCATCATTTCACCGGAAGCAGTTAGCTACTTGCGAGATTAGGCTCATTGTGTGTGATATGGTATTACAACCTGGTAAATGATATGTAACAAGCTCACACAGAGACAGTATTTTTACCCTGAGAAAACTGTTGTTCACTTGTACTTCGTTAAATAAACATTACCTGTTGTAGTAAATCAGTCTGAGACTCAGCAAATTTTAAATGAGAAAATTCTAAGTTATTGCCAAGGCAGATTTATAATGGATGTATTTAAAATGAAGAAGAGCTCTGTGTGACCTCAAGGCTTCTTTCTTACCAACAGAAGTTTTTCCAGTCAACGGTATTACTTTACCCACCTTGTCTCTCTAATATATTCTGTGAGAGAGAGTCTCTCTCTCTCTTTTTTCATACTGCAGCCAAAAACAACAGCAGCAACACTGTAAAAAGTAAATAGTAGCCTCTGCAATATCTGTACTTCTCATTATTCAAGACTAAGGGAACAGATAAAGCAACATCATTTTTGGGCTAGACAGTTTTATTTAAGTCTAAACTGTTTTGCTTTTCATTTTCTTTTGTCTGCCTTTTCTGTCCACAATAAAGACAAATTCAAGTATCACTGAGGCAAGTTACCTCTCTTCTGTTTTTTGAGGTCCTGCATTCTTGTCTTTTACACAGATGTACCTCTCAGTGGCTTCCCATCACTGTTAAAATAGGTGGGGCACTTATACACCTGAGAGCAGAATTAAAACAGCATTTTTAAACCATGAGATTTTTCATTTTAGATGACAGACATTTTCATTTACCACCATCTGGCTACTGAACCATTTGATGATATATGTTTCTGTTGTGACATTGGTGCTTATGTGATAAATCTTTAAATTTCCAAGGACCCTGCCTTCATGTAGGGTTATCTGCCATTTTGTGAGGCAAAGATGATGAAGCATATTATAGAGATGACTCATACTGTGCTTTCTCATGGGGACTTCACTTTTATTCTTTCTTGTTTCTCTTAATTGTAAAACAAATCATGCAGTCCAAGTCTGGGAAAATAGCTAGGCGACAGCAAAATCTGAGAGGGCAGAGAGGAGCTAGCCAGTATAGTACAGGGGAAATGCTTTGCACTATCCTATGGGATATTGGGAATATTCACACTCCCCTGGTGCACTGGTAGATCCAGAAAGTGCAGTCTCACATGGAGCTCACTCTTGGCCATTGTGGCTCATACACAGCCTTGAACATGAGAATAATGGCCAGGATGCTGAGGTTCTTTCTTGGGCTTCCCAAAATGTGCTTTAGAACCCTTAGACTTCCACCTGTACAGTGAAACAATGAAATCATAGTTCTTTTGGGTAATGTTCATCACTAATTTGGCTCCTGAGCCACTGAAGTCGGAATATCACTGGTTTAATGTCTCCAGCCACAGACACCAGCTTCCTCCTTGCCCAGGGGGGTGCTCAATCTTCACTCCACCCTGCTCCCACTCCGCTTCTTCCCACCACTCCTGCCTGCCTCTTCCATCCACATTCCGTTCCCTTTCCCAAGTATGCCCTGTCCCTTCTCCTCCTCTGTAGTGCCTCCTGTATGCCTTGAAACAGCCGATTGCAGCAAATGGAAGGTGTGAGGAGAGAGGGAGAGGAAGAGTTGATCGGCAGGTGGGAGGCACTGTGTGGGAGGAGGCGGAGCTCGCTAATTTTTTTCCGTGGGTGCTCCAGCCCTAGAGCACCACAGAGTCAGCCCCTATGTCTGAGGGCCCTCTTTATGGAAGCTGGTCTTCAGCCAACTTCCAAGCCTTCCCAGCCAGATTCTACCACTAGTACCTTTGTCTTGGTGCGCAGCATGCCCCTGGCACTGGGCTCTGCCCGGCACTGCTCTCCATCGCTAGTGCCCAAAAAGAAGGCCAAGGAGCATGTCTCCTCAGCACTGGGCAAGAAAGGCCATGGGGTATTGGGCAAGGACCCAGTTTGGGCCGCCAGCCCACACCAAAGCCATATGGACATGCCTCCCCAATTGAGACTGCTAGGGATCGCCTCCCAAGGGATCTGCTACCTACTCCCGGGCGTGGTAGGGACCCAGACTTGTAGTGGGGCCAACTCCTTCCCAGGCTCTCCTGATGCCTAGAGAGCAGAGGCCTCTACCAGTGCTTATGGTACCGCGTATGCCTCAGGCAAAGGTTTACGAGGGCAAGCCATCTCTCAGGACACCCCTTAGGGCAGTTGAGCACTATCGATCCCCAGAGCCGAATCAGCACTCTCCAACGCCATGCCACAGATCTCCAGCCTCACAGCCCAAGTCCTCTGCAGTTCGCCCACGATCACCAGCACTGCCATCATGGTCTCTGCCTTCTTGATGCGGCTTCCCCAGGGGGTGTGGGGCACCATTCACCATATCGCTGGCACAATTCACCCTCCTGCTGGTCATCTTCTCCCAGGTCTAGAGTGACCAGATGTCCCAATTTTATATGGACAGTCCCAAGTTTTGGGTCTTTTTCTCATATAGGCTCCTAATACCCCCCCACCTCCTGTCCCGATTTTTTCACAGTTGCTGTCTGGTCGCCCTACCCAGGTCTTCCACCAGTGACCATGACTGCCTACTCAACTAGGGCACAGGCATCATCATCAGCCTTTCTGGCATAGGTACCAATCAATGAGCTCTGTCAGGCCGCTACCCAGTCATCCATCCACATGTTTACATCTCATTATGCTCTTCCCCAGCAAGCCCAAGACTATGCTGGCTTTGGCAGAGCAGTGTTGCAATCCATTTGGCCCTGGCTCCGAGCCTACCTCTAGGGATACTGCTTGTGAGTCACCTAGAATGGAATTGCCATGAGCAAGCACTCAAAGAAGAACAAAGAGTTAGCTACCTTTTGTAACTGTTGTTCTTTGAGATGTGTTGCTCATGTCCATTCCATTACCCGCACTCCTGCCCCTCTTGTCATAGTTGTCAGCAAGAAGGAACTGAGAGGGCGTAGGGCCGGTGGTGTCTGATATTCCGATGCATGAGCACAGCACTCAAGAGGGCACCACAGCTGACCCTACAGGTGCTGCTAAGGCAAAAATTTCCAAAGGCCGTGCATGTGAGCTCATGAACACCTTGAAGAGAGTGGACATGAGCAACACATTTCGAAGAACAACTGTTACGAAAGGTAGGTAACCATTTATTTGTTTGTTTTTTGGCTATGCTGGTTCTGAGTTACAGATCTAATACATTAGTTTGGATTAAATTTTTATATTTATAGGCTTAGTAGGTGTCTGAAAAACGATTCAGTAAGTGCTGGAAGTGCTGTACTTCAGTCCATTTAAAAAACAGTGATTTATATATGGATGAGACAAACTGGTTAGAAAAATTGTCTCTGAACACTTTTACCTCTGCTACTTCATGACTTGGGAGAATGCAACATGACTAGCAAACTCTGCTCAGAAGAGTCAAAGAGCTAGAATAACTGGGATAATGAAGGCCAAGTGAAGAGTGCATTAGCGAAGCTGTACAGGGCCCCAAGACTGGAACAGACAAATCTGCTGCAGAGCTGTATGGAGAAATCTTGCACAGAGCCTGCTCTCATTATTTTTGGCTCAGGACTTGGCTACTAATCCCTTCATTTTTGTAAACATTCAGTTAACTTTCAAATGAAATGGATGCCATCAAAACTGACAGGCCACAATTTTGACCCCTTCCCCAAAGAGCAATCTTTCTTTTAAAATATGGTCCTACTTTAGTTCATGGTCTCACAGATGACTGCGATGGTCATAATATAGAGGTTTGTACAGAGCCCTGTGCAAACCCAAACACATTCAGGAATCTTTAGTATTACAAATGCCTATCATGTGGATGGGGTTGATTTAGTTAATGGGTCAGACATTCTCTGCTTGTGTAAATGATTGCAGGTCCATTGAAATAAACAATGTTTAATCCATTTACACTAACAGAGAATTTGGACCTTTAATTTTAAGACAGTTATAGCCCTCTTCTATACCAGGGCTTATTTTAAAAGGTAAGGCCTTTATTTGGGGCTGCGTGAAAGGAAGATGTGACCTGTCAGCCAAATTTCAATCCTCTTTATTGAGGTGTTTAGCTCTTTTTGACATACTATTAAGTTCTTGTTCCCTAGGATTATTTAGTAGAGAGGGAGGGCAGAGTGGAGAGGTTTATGTGTTGAGTAGGCATTCCAAAGTTAGGCTAGCTTTTTCAGTAAGAGCTAAGTAAGAGGCTTAATGTTTATCAATGAACCTTTTTTCTTGATGAGCACAAGCAGTTGTGCAGATTACAAAGAGTCCACTGGTTGAAGTGTCAAGGTGTCAGCAGCACAGCACAGTTAACGTTTGTATGACAAGAGCATGCATGTTTTCTGTGCAAGGGAGAGTGGTGTCTTACAGATGGCTAGAGATTTTTTTTTTAATAGCCTTTTTCAGTCAGGCTCATATCTTGCCCTCTGACTGCTTTGAATGCCCTTTAACTCCTCTCTTCACTGAAAGGAAAGTAACAATTGAAGCCATGGTGTTCAAACTGTTATTTAAAAGGAGTTCTACTAGATCAGTTGACTCTGAACTGGCTGTTTGATCTCCTTTCCATTCTAAGTGTCTCCCAACCTTCTAGTTTATGTCTTATTATATCTGATGATATATTTTGGGAATTGAGAGGGGAGAGGGTCTTTCAGTAATTGGATTATTTGGAAAGTAAATCTGATAACTCAAATAAATTTATTCTTTAAAGTGTGTATGTGTGTGTGTGTGTGAGAGAGAGAGAAAGGGTAAGAGAGAGTGTGTGCGCGCATGCATGTAACAGGTCAGTGAGATGCATAGGAAAGCAGAGAATGAGAACAATTCTCTGGTGCTGTTCAATGAATTGCAAACTGTAATATGAAACAGACTAGATCTGGTGTTTCTTGTATGTCCCTACTTAAGAGGGCGTGGATGATACATAAAAAGTGCAGGATAAGCCTTTTTTTCCTAGAAATTGACATTAACTTTTTTCTGTATCCTATGAAAATAGAAAAGTATAAGAAAGAATGGATCTATATTATTAATGAAACCTTTAAATCACATGCAGAGAGCTTTAATACATCTTTGGCTATTGTTTTTTCATTCGGAGTACACACAGCTATTCTTGTAATGCCATCAAGGCTATCTCTGATAAGGAGCAAAAAATGTTCCCTGTTCTGGTGTAAGGTTGTCAACTACAATCTTTATGCTGGAGTTTTAGGTGATTTATTTTTTAAAGCTATGCTGTGCCCAGATCATTGAGTGCCTAGAACACAGAGAGTAAGGGACAGATTTTTAAAATAATGTAGGTTCCTAAAAATGAAGAAAGGTGCCTATTGAGATTTTCAAAAGTACCTGGTGGCCTGACATTGAAATCAATGGGAGTCAGGAGCCTAGGTGCTTTTGAAAATCCCACTGGGTACACTGGTCTGCATCTTTAGACACTTAACTACCTTTAAAGAGCTGGCTTTAAGACCTTGAACTTGATTCAGTATTCTGTGGGAAGCCAGAGTAAAGAGTGGAGGACAGGTTTGATGTGCAGCTAGTAGCCTGTGTTGCTGAGGAATTGTGCTGCAGCATTCAGTAGTAGTTGGAGTTTCCTAAGGGCTGATGGCTCATGCCTAGCGATATTACATTGCTGTAGTTCAGGTGAAAGGTACAAAGTTGTGTGTAACTTAGGCCAGGATATTTTCCACCATGATGAGATGGCATCTCCTAGCCAAGCGAAGATGGTAGAAATCTTTATTTGTGGATGCTGCTATAGGAGAGCTAAGTGTCTATGAGGAATCCAAGAGCATTCCTAAACTATGGATAGAATTGACCAGTTGTGGGTGTGTACCTTCAACCAAAGGGGACTGCTCCACTGTTCCCAGTTCAAACTAATAAAGCTGATTTTGGGAAAGTTCAGTGGTAAGAGAAAGAGTGGCAACAAATGTATTAATGTGTTCTGCACCATGCATAGCAGTGCTTGATCCTGATTAGGGCCTATAGGCACTCCTAACCGCAATACCAATAGTTATAAATAACCATAAAATGTAAGGCAACTTCTGATGTGAAAGTAAATGCACTTTCAAACACATGTAGAAACGAATCCAATTCTGGTGGTTATTACACAATAGGTGAACTTCCTGCACTCTCTCCATGCAAGGGAGATGGTACAACATGCCTTTCAGTGGTGAGAAATACTTTTGAATCTAACTGTGTATTTATAATGGACTAGATCTTCAGCTGGTGTAAACCAGTGTAGTTCCATTGTTTGTTTCGGCAAAATCCAGGCCAATGTTAAAAATATTTTAATTGCTTTAGATAACTTTTTATGAATAACTTGACAGTTATCTGAACCTGTTGAGTAACGTGCATCTTGGGTTAAATGGGAATTTTCAATGTATACAGAAAATGCAGGTGGGTCTACTCTCCCTTATTTGAGGGTGACGTTTATCCCTGTTGAGAGGGGCCAACACAAGTTTATGAACCACTTAAGGCCAAAATAGGGCTTAAGTGAAATAAGGACCTTGTGTTGGACCTCTGAAGAAGATGAATTTCACCTTTTGTGTCTAGCTGCTACTAGTGTCATTATTTGCAGGGATCAAGGAGGGTGAGGAATAAACCCCTTCCATAATAACTCTGGACTGAACTTGTTCTCTGAAACCATTTCATACAAAGAATAAAGTCTATTTTTCTTTTCTCTCTCATAGATCACCCCTGGCAGCAAAGCAGCCCAGTCACACATGAACCAGGGAGACCTTGTTGTAGCCATTGATGGAGTCAACACAGATGGCATGACCCACTTAGAGGCCCAGAACAAGATCAAATCAGCCAGCTACAACCTGAGCCTTACCCTTCAAAAGTATGTTGAGATAAGTTAATATCTGCATGAGCCACAGAATTGTTCAGAGAAAGTGGCAGACCAAGGGAGTGATAAACATCAGAGTTTTGTCTGTTAGGTTTTCTTCAAGAATGTGAAGATTTGGCCATAAGATTGAGATGAAGGTTCAAATTCTGCTCTGATTTACACCATGTGCAACTTTACTGAAATCAGTGGGGTTGTACAGTGTGCTAGTCTAGGTGGAATTTATCCCATTGAATGTAAAGATATGCTAATGCTTTCTCAGCTGCTTGGGAAATTTTTAAAATCATCCTGTTCCAAAACAATTCTGTTTATAATTGATTTAATTCTTGCTTATTCCCTGGCTGATGTCAACAAACAAAATAGTTTGACATCATGAATGTCTGCTGTGGAAATAATCCCCTCAAATGTCTGCTGGGACTTTTCACCTTGTTCAGGTGAAGAACAAGATGAAAAGTCCCAGCAGACATTTGCATCAAATCTCTTCAGTGATGGCTACAAGTGGTCTGATCCTTCTTTCTGCTGGTAGCAGCAGGATTGTGGAGGAGGGTGGAACCTAGTTTCATCTGAGAAAGGTGTGGTGTGAGCACAGACCTGGGAGCCAGTACAACTGAGGAGAGGAGAATCTCCCTCACAGATATGGGGAAGAAGCTTCCTTCCCTTGGAGAGCACAGAATCACTCCACGTGATAGATCTCCTGATTCCTCCTGGCTGGCATTGCTTCCTTGCACTGCATAGGAGATGTTTAATTTTTGAGAGCCTTGTTCTAAAATGCAGTAACCTTCTTTGACAGTTTGATTAGATTTAATTAGAAAACTTTCTTAATACCTGTGTTAATATTTAAAGCTGTGGAATGATAGGAGTCAAATAACTGCTACTTACGTTGTATTGCATCTTGGAGGGAATGCTTGGTTTAAAGCACAGGAAGCAATCCTTGGACAGGTTATCATGTGTAAATTGTAAATGTGCACAATGTGTTATGTGCTGAGAACAGAAGAAAAGCTCTGTTGTGCCATTGCATAGTTGAGCCAGTTAGCACCAGGAGCAGACTAACTCCTAAGGAACACAGATCCTGGGCTGAGGTTTTCAAAGCAGTGTCGAGGATTCTAATAGATGATGTGTGGCTGAACTTTCTGAAGCTTCCATTTTTTAAGCAGATGTTCCTGCTAATGCATAAAATAAGTAAATGAAAATAAAAGGCATTAGGAGAGAGTTCCTGACGTATAGACTGTGTCTTAGGTTTTCATGTGATGTCAGTTGCTCTTTATAAGTTACATTGTATGAAATGTGAACTGGAAAAGAGTTAAATTTAATAATGAAAATAGCCTAAGCCCTGAAAAAGGTTGCAGTCCATTTGTCTTAATTTTTCTTCACCCCAAATCTCAAAACATCAAGTAGGGGGGCATATAGCGTTATTTCCATCAGTCCATGGAACGTGGATGTGTCTCTCTAAGGTCCGCAGGAAGGGGACTCAGCCAAAATTAATAAAGAGTCAGACCAAAGGCCTGATACAAAGCCAACTGAAATTAATGGATTCCCATTGACATCAGTGGGCTTTGGATTAGGCCCCAAGCCAATAAATTGACAAAACTAATTTTATTTAATCCACAGCCCCTTGGGCTCCCAAACTAATGCTACCCCCTTGTAGAATAGATCCAGGACGGTCTATGTATCTGTCCAAGTGAATTCCCACCTGGTCTTCTCATATGCTATACATGTGCAAGCGTGCAACTTCTAGCCCTTGCCCGCTAAGGAATTCATTGTGCTGCTGTAGTGGATGTGAATGGATTTCACACAGATTAATTTTGTGCTTTTTAGAATAGGATTTAGACTAGTCTGGATTCTTCTTTGCCTTTTGAGGGAAGGGGGAAATCCTTCCAATAAAAAAGTCTCTCTCTTGGATTCTCATGTTTCTTGCTGAGGGTTTAAATCTCTTGAATAATAGTAACCTTTTTAGTCCTCAAGTTAATTCAGGATAAGCAACATTTCCTTCTCTTTTTCTTGGCATTATTGTGTATATGTATTTTTTTCCAACCATCTGTAGTACTTTTTACCCTACTTTTTAATAGCAGTGCAAAGTACAATAAATGTTAAGCTTTTTTAAAAATGTATTTCACTAGTGTGGAAATATAACAATATTTTGGTTTCTGCGAAAGGAGTAGATGGTCTCAGACTACTTCAGAGAGTATCCATATCACAAACCCAGCAATACAGCTGACACCTTTGTTGGCAGTCTTAGCAGAAAAAGGATTGAATAGACATGGAAACAACGCTAACATCTTACAAAAATGGGCCAATTTAACTAGTTTGTTATAAAGGACATAAATGCATCTTATTTTCATAAGTAATAAAATAATAATTTTATATAAAAACCTCAGAAAATGGTTGCAAAACCATTGTTGAAGTCAGTTGGAGTCAGATACACTAAGCAGGATTTCACTCAGCACAGTCCAGTA
The DNA here is from genome assembly GCA_007922305.1 of Dermatemys mawii. Taxonomy (NCBI): domain Eukaryota; kingdom Metazoa; phylum Chordata; order Testudines; family Dermatemydidae; genus Dermatemys; species Dermatemys mawii. The sequence goes on from ML677335.1 coordinate 32,482,424, forward strand.
CAGTTTCCCCTCTCTGGGTCTCTCTCTGTTCACCTCAGCTATGGGATGAACACAGCTATGTCTTTCACTATAACTATAAGATTCTATCAAGTACTTTAGTCAGTAAGTTTACCTTCTTTTTATCACTTGGAGGGCTCTCAGTAGTGAGTGTTGGCTGGGTGCTTTCTGATATTGTAAGCTTCAGCAGAGATATCAACTATGGGAGAAAATTGCCTCGGGGAAGAGGTTTGGTTTCTGAATCCTTTTGTTGATTATGGTAGATGCTGTTCTATTGATGGTTATAAGGGATTTATTCCTTTCTTTTTTTCTTTTATTAAAATCTTTCTTTTAAGAAGCTGACTGCTTGTTTTCCATTGTGTAAGATCCTGGTTTTGGATCGGGCACGCCTCGCAGGATCAGGCGAGGTTTGAGTTTTCTATTTTCTCAAGCTTCCCAGGGAAGGAAGAAGTTTGGGGGTTAGTGGAAAGGGAAAGAAGGGTCTCAAAGTACGCTAGACCTAGTTTGATGGTGGCAGCGTACCAGGTCCAGATACAGAAGAATTTGTGTTCTGGGGAAAAACATTTTAACCCAAGCTGGTAAAATAGGCTTGTGGGGGGGGGTTATTTCTTTTTTTCATGCGGGTCCCCACATCTGTACCCTAGAGTTCAGAGTGGGGAGGCAATCCTGACATGGATGGAGACCCAGAGATCAGCTGCTGGAAGTGGGCCTCACCCTGCCTGATTGAATTTACCTTGCTCTCTTGCCTGCATATTTATACCTGCGTCTGGAGATTTCCACAACATTCATCTGATGAAGTGGGTCTTAATCCACGAAAGCTTATGATCCCTAAGATCTGTTAGTCTGTAAGGTGCTACAAGACCCTTTGTCACTTTTGAAGATCCAGACTAACACGGTTACCCCTCTGATACAGGGTTTAAGTGGCTTTCATCCCATTAACTGTGGAGTCTTTCAAGACTTGCATATGTATTCCTGTTCCCCTAATCTGCCTGGTCATTTTCTGGAGGTTCCTGCGTTTCTTACAAGATTGAAGGTTGAGCATATGCATCACCAAGCTTAATAAGGTTAATTCAATCTTCAGAAATCACCATGGAAAACTTACTTGCCCAAGTACAAATCTACTCTCCCACTCTCTAATATGATTAATGTGATGAAAAACTCATGATATTTAGTCACCTATCAAAAAATTACTCATTTTGAACAAATCTGACAAGGCTGGATTAATTGCACAGGTGAGTGGAAGAATAATTTGATTGTATTTCACTTCTTTTCCTACAAGCTACCCTTTCACTATAGAAACTGATGGTTGCTTTGTCCCATCTTCTCTAAAAGGAGAAGCAACTAATCTTCAAAGTGGTGGATTCTGGTATTGGTAAATGCTGAAATAGCAGGGGTCAAGTTACTGTTCCAGCATTATCCTTTCCTAGTGGTAGTCACGGGAGATAACTGCACTCCGTTAGCACTCTCCTTTAGGTCTCAAAAAAAAATCTTATAGTTTTAAGAAGACTGAACATAAGAATTTCGTTAAATTCTTTCCCCCTCAGACCTTAATCAGGACTTTAAACATTTGGATAAACAAAGCAGATTAAGAGTTAGCTGCTAAACTCTCCCATCAGATTTCCACAGCTGTTAACTTGGACAGTGTAATATTTGGTTTCTACCATCCATCATTCCACTGATCCTGCAAACAATATTACCCAGATTCACAGAAAGTATTGTTTGGACTCTGAGAGTTGCTTTCACAAGATGTACTCCCACTATGCTAATCAAGCTGTGGTTTTTAATAGCTGGCTAGAGAGAGAGAGTGGGGTGTGTAGAGAGATAGAGAGAGAGTGGTCACAATGGCTTTCAGTGAAGTGAGGTGCTGATGCTTAATCACTTTTTAATTGTAGGCTATTATATGACTCTGTTTTCCGTGCAGATGGGCTGAACTTGCTTTGTTTTTTTTCAAATGTATTTAAAGGTCCAAATGCCTTCATTCCACATTCTTTCCTGGACATGACTATGGTCTCTTCGTGACTATACATTTTTGGGGTGGGCACTTACACTGCCAGGTTTATTAAGGAATCCACATCTTTCCAGCTATGCCACATCACTGGCCAGCTACATGACAGAAGATCTCTGTATTCCTCTGTTGCATCAACAATGCGTAGGATACATGACTTGATATGATATACAGTGGCAAATACTATATCCTCAAAAGTGATTCTCACACCCAAAGTAATTGCCCAGTGCCCTTATTTAAGGGAAAGGAAAAGAGATACTGACCTAGGGGAGAAAGGTGGAAACTCTCTCTGAGCAGCAAGAGAAGGCAAAGAAAGCTTCCAACCAAACCAAGAACCAAAAGAGAGAGAGGAGAAACCTCCTCAGACCTAGTAGCCAGTAAGTGACCTCTGTTAATTGAAATATCTGGGGCTATACCGCCACATAGCCCTCTTCTAGCCATGGCTTGTTTGGAGTGAGGCTAGCGTGGAAAATCTTAGTACTGTGGATAGGAAATGGAAATCAAGCTTTTCCTCAAGACTTTAAAGAAAGATGGGAATGGGGATGCATCAAAAAAATTTTGATAGGCACATTAAAAGTGAGAAATCTTGGGAAATTTCTTTTTAAAAATTATTGCTTGAATAGTTTATTTTTCTGTTGCCGGGCTAGCGACTTTTAGGGCTTCAGATGGAAAGGCCCTATCTCTAGATTGATATTATTTAGGACAGTAGTGCATGGCAGCAACATTGCTCTATAGAGAATGATCCTTGGTAGTGAAATTCCCAAACTACGCCAGGAAATGAATAGTTTTGTTTTGCTCTTCAAGCACTGTTGATCAAACGGAGCTAGCTTGTTCACTTCCTCTGCCTACAATGCCAGAGGAGAGAGGAATCTCATTTTTAAGCAATGAGATATGAAATCTAGACATTTTCACTCCCAGACAGTTTTTTTAAATATGGCTCTTGGCTACAAGAGCAGTGACATTTTCTTTTATAGATCTTGGCCCTGAAGGTTTCACGACCAGTGTTTATAACATGGCACCTCAGATGAAGTATGCTGCCGCTTACTTTTATTACCACGCTTGTAGGCCTGGTGGTTTTTTAGTGTGGGCAGGTGGCTGTTTTTTATTTGATTATCTAAGAAATTGTGCATTCTGGAAACAGTTGTGCAAGACATCAAATCAAACTGCAAACATCAAACCTCACACAGCGCACTCCCCTTATCCATTTTGATTGCGTGCTTATACCAAGGTGAATCTGAGTTCCTTCTGTCTAAATACACATAAGTGAAGATTTTCTTCAGGTTAGATTAATCCAAATTGTTGAGTGTTCAGTTATTATAAATACCTTAATAAGGTACTTCTTGTGCCAACCCTGATCAAAGTTCCATTTGCATGATTTAAGTGGTTATTCCTGTGCTTCCACAGATATCCCAATAATCTCTAAAGAATATTGGTATTTCGAGTCTTTATCTGGTCATGAGAAACTTACTATAAGTTGCAAGTTCTTCGTTGTAGCTGGAGCAATGAGATAAGAAAGAAATTGCAGGAACACAAAACTCCAATAAATCTATGGCATACCTAATTATCATCATATTTCATAGGGATTTGTGATGTTATTGGGAAGAAGTTAGACCATTATTTTCTTTGGGAGGCCTTTGAGGATTTTCATCCATAGTTTCCTAGCCCTATATTCCTGCTCCTAGCAGGGCTAGATGAGGTTTACTTCATGGACCTTCAACACTGCTTATAGAGTCACCATTGTCCTACATATGCACTTTCCCCCCTGAACTCGTATCCAGTGAGAACTGTGGACATAAATGATATTAACAGTGTTGCAGAATTTTCTTGGGGGGGGGGGGATAATCGATTTGCTCAACTTTGCTCTTGATAAGGGGAAAAAACTCCTAATGTTATTTGCCCCCTCTCGACTGTGTCCCACCCCTGATGACTGAGGGATGGAACTTTGTAAGCTACAGTGTGACTTCTTTCAGCACCTCACACCACATGCGGCATGCCCGTCCTGCCAACCAGAGAGCGCTACCTGTCCATGGCCTTTCTGATTGGTACAGGACCACTAAGTTCCCAATTTTCCTTCCTCTAGTCCCTGCATGGAAAGTTAGGCCTCATCTTCATTTTCTGGCTTTCCAGTCTCTCTGGTCTGCCATGGAAGTCACAAACACAAGGGCAAATTATGTTACCAAAGTCTGAGAGGGAGGCAGGGCACGCAGAGGTGGAAGGACGTGGTCATAGATGGGACGAGATGTGGGGACTTTCAAAAATAGAGTCCTGTCCCAACTTTCCTCCAGTTCAGGAGGCAAAAGACTTGGCCTGGCAATTAAACTCTGCTTTCTCTTGTGATACAGAGAACAGAGATATGTGTGTGGGGTTGGGGTGGGAGGAGCAATAGCTTTTTAACATAGTTTAAAATTAACCAATGGAACTCAGTGCTGCAGGTTATTATTGAGGCAAATGGCTTACTAAGTGCTTAATTTTTGTAAAATATGATTAGATGAATATGTTTCTCACACACTTGCACTGGACTGAACACACAGAACTGAAGTTCAGTGCTAATTCTAATAGGCAGTGGCATGGAATGCTATAATGGAACTGTAAAGTCCCTAGAGCACTGGTCAAATGAAAATGTTACTGCTTCAGTTTTGGTATCCTTGTGTTTGCTTGTCATTAGTATAGTATTGAAAATGATTATCAGGCTCTAACAAATTATTTTAAAAAAGGCCCCACAATTTTACAACCAGACATTTAAAGTACATGATGATTCCTGACAGCTTCACTGACATACAGCCAGAAATTTATTGCGCTGCTATTTGCAAAATATAGATGAAAAACATAAACCTGGACAAAATCTATTTGCATTCAGTACAAATTGGTTTCTTTTCCGATTCCGAATAAATGCAGTGCATGAAAGTGTAGTATTTATCTGTCTAAGCACTTCCTGGGAAATCTATACAAGGACTTGGGTCTTCTCACAAGGAATCAGGTCATGGTCTTTGGAAAGGATTCACCAAATGCTCAGGTTTAGTTTTGGAAAGTGCAGTAACATGAGAGTACCTTATTCTTCTCACACACGTTCTCAGAACACTTTGCAAAATGTTGCTGGAGTTGAGCGAAGGTGATTCAACAGTTTCATTGCAGTGTACATAAGAACATAAGAAAGGCCGTACTGGGTCAGACCAAAGGTCCATCTAGCCCAGTATCATGTCTACTGACAATGGACAATGCCAGGTGCCCTGGAGCGAGTGAACCTAACAGGTGAGGATCAAGTGATCTCTCTCCTACCATCCGTCACTCCCCTCTGACAAACAGAGGCTAGGGACACCATTTCTTACCCATCCTGGCTAATAGCCGTTAATGGACTTAACCTCCATGAATTTATCCAGTTCTCCTTTAAACGCTGTTATAGTCCTAGCCTTCACAGCCTCCTCAGGCAAGGAGTTTCACAGGTTGACTGTGCGCTGTGTGAAGAAGAACTTCCTTTCATTTGTTTTAAACCTGCTGCCCACTGATTTCATTGGGTGGCCCCTAGTTCTTCTATTATGGGAACAAGTAAATAATTTTTCCTTATTCACTTCCTCCACACCACTCATAATTTTATATACCCCTATCATATCCCCACTTAGTCTCCTCTTTTCCAAGCTAAAAAGTCCTAGCCTCTTTAATCTCTCCTCATATGGGACCCGTTCCAAACCCCTAATCATTTTAGTTGCCCTTCTCTGAACCTTTTCTAATGCCAGTATATCCTTTTTGAGATGAGACGACCACATTTGTATTTGTACATACTGACACATGCTCCATTTTCCAGTGCTGTGACTAGCTGTTAAATTGCATCTGGACAAATTCAGACTGGAAATAACATACACATTTTTTACAATGAGGGCCTTGACTAATATATGCTGGTACACCATATATATTAGTATTCAGTAAGCACAAATATTATAGCACTTATATAGTCAAAACTGGCCTCTGATTTTTATATAACCCTGCTCACTTCAGCTAAGTATCTGATAATCTCTTGCATTCACTGAAGTTTTGGCTTGAGCAAATAGGGAAGCTGTCAATATCAAGACAGATGAGTGTTTTACTGTAGCAATAGAAAGGGAATTATTCTCACAGGACTGTGCTGTAATGTCCCAAAGGAAGAGGACAAGACAGATGATTGTTTTATGTCTTAGTACAAGCTGGGAAATGGACCAGTACAATGGACCAGTATCTGGAATGTTAGTATCCAAAATAAAGTTAAGGAAGGAACAGTACAACAAGCTAGGGAACTGGGACAAACTGATGAGTTGGATTTTAGTGATGTATAAAGAGATGTTTAACTTGTAAAATCATTATATAAGTAATACTAGCTTACATATGTAAGTGAATGTATAAACACTGCATGAGAGTGCTTCTATCATATAGAACCTTTTTTCTGTACTACATTATTATTAACTTATCACAATAACCCTGACTCACATTGGTTATTTGGGTCTTGAATATATTTCATAATGAACCAAAGTGTGGCCAAGCAACTGAATATACAATTTATCAACAGAATCTGGTAAATTGTTGTTCCCTTCTTGAAGAATTAATTGTTTACAACCACTGGGCTAATACTTCTCGCAGTTTTTTTTTCTTGTGTAAGCCATGAAAGCCTCCTCTGCTGTCCCAGAGTTTATAGTCCCACACTGGCATCAGTGTACCGTAATGGAATATTAAGACATCTGGGGAAAAAATAATTAGTTTTTTGTCTTTAAGAGCGTGTGCAAAGTACACAAAAGGCCTATAAACCCTTCAGAGCAGTGAGCTGATTCTGCTGTATACCTGTATAGAAATGTCTGTTAGAAATCCATATATAATTCCAGAAGGTTCACCTCTAGCTAGTCATATGGCAAGAAACACTCAGGAACCAAGCTTTGGTCCATGTTAGGATTCCACTTTTGTGGCTACCCTGAAGTTGAAGAGCCATTTTGGGACATGAATTTAAATATATTCAATATAATAAAAATATATTCAAATATGATAAAAGTTGGCACTTCTCATTGTCCTTGTGCATCATAAGCTTTAATCCCCATAGCTCTCTCATAGAGGTGTTAAGTAAGTAGTATTTCCCCCATTTTATGGAGGGGAGAGCAGAGGCAGATTCGTTCAAGCGCATATTTCTCACAGAGAAGTATTGGAAGGCAGGCCACAGCTCTGCTGTGAGATATGTCAGTTTGCTTAAGGCCACAGAGGGAGTCACTATCAAAAATGATGTTAAGTACTTGAGAGCTTCTACTCTCCACTCCTGTATTCCTATCAATAGGCTGTGCTTCTTTAGTACAACAGAACAGATTAATGTTAGGGATGGATCAACAGTTGGGGCAGAAATATGAATCCACTCGAATCTGACATGTTAAATCTATTGAACTGAACCTGAACATCAATAAATTTGTTCCATAGTCAGAACCTATCCCTTGGGAGCCCATCCGTGGATTAAAAACAGAAGTTCAGAGTTCTACGTGTTCATCAGTGACAAAACTCAGTCCTCATCTCTTCCTGGTTCTCACTGCACTCTGACTACCCACCACAATCTTCACAATAAGAAAGCTGGATCCCTGGAATCATCGTACTGTTCTGGAATGTGGGTGTGATTCCCAAACCCAAGCCCTTGCTATCCATACTGAGAATGCTGCAGTAAATTCAGACACAGCAAGTTGGGAAGTACCTCATTTCACACCACAGCTCATCCTCTGCCATTTGTTGGAGAGAATCTTCCAGTAATCCATGGCCAGCATGATGGTGGTTCATAAAAGATAGGGGAAACGGGAGGATCTTTAGGTCTCTGGCAAGGATGTAGAGGAGTCTCTGAGTCTTTGGACAAAGGAATCTGTAACTTTAATGTTAGACTGGAGTGGGCATGTATCCTATCAGAACATATTACTTACCAGTTCATAAGATATTCATAGACATTCATAAAGCAATGATGCCCATATTTCAGCTTAAATTTGATAGAATATCGCTTGTAATGATACAATGATTATTGTAATCTTTACAGTCTATTGTAGTTCTTAAGAGTTTTATTTAAATCCTCCTAAGTATTAATATAATTCTGTTTTTATAAAGAAATATGACATAGAAGATATAATGTAAATAATACATAAGAAAAATTAAATACAAATATTTTTTTTTTAAAAAGAAGTTGCCTTCTCTAGAGCTTTCTACCTCAGAATTCAGTAGAAACTTGTATTTAAACACAAAGATTATGGCCATCAACAAGTTAATAAAATTAAGGAAACTTTGGCTGAATATTGAGGGGAAAATAAGCAAACTGGTATATGTATTACATCTCCCATGTGATGGTCTCTCAATGGAATTATTTCGCTGAAATAATTAAGAACTGGACTGATCAAAACATTGAGGAAATTATAGACTGTGTATGAAAGAATTTTCCATTGATCTGTTATGAAGCTGCTTCTGCAAGTGAAGAGAGAATATTTTCTTCATTTCAGTTTATTCAACTAGTTCAGTTCACTGACTAGTTCATTCAAGTTAAGAAACCAATTCACAGTTGAAAAAGCAGGAAAGCTTTCAATCTATGAATAAACACTACATCTGCGAGGATGAGATCTACTAGTTCTAAGATCTTGAAAGACCTGATGACCAGAAACAATCCATTAAATTCACTAACTATAGATGATACTTCCTTAGTTTAATAAATCTGCTGTTTGCAGCTGGAGGACAGTTACGTGTGCAGGAGTAATGTCTTACAGACAAAGTTGCCGGCATATGAGTTCACTCTGGGGGAACAGTCTCCAACTGCACAATATAGTTAAAATTCTGGAATTCTGGTAAAATAAAAACTTCCTGTGCTAGTAATAACAAGAATTGTTTGGTGGCTAAAGAGGACCACTTCTAGTATGGATCTAGGGAAAGTTATTTTAATTCACCTATGTTCTATTTCACACCTACATTTCCTGTGTTAATAAATATACATTTTTTTCATATTTTGTACAATTTTTGTAATGTAATTAAAAAAACCCAAAGTTAAAATGACTAAAGAATGTTTTATAGGCAGAACAAGCTTATAATGTAAAATACACCCTGGTGGGCTATACTAAATAAAGTAAGGTTGCACCACCCTGTTCATACTTTTAGCCTAATATTAATAGTAGTTCAAATAATTACAAATTCTGTGGTCTTGGGACTATGTTCCTAAGTAGATAACTTCACAAAGAAAGCACAAAAGACAAAAAATATGATGCAAATAAAACAAATATTAATATAAAAAGAAAAACAAAAGCGATGAAATGCAAGTTTGGCTTGAATGAGAAATTGGACATGGCTGAGGCCTGGTTTCTTGGAAGACAAGATTAGAGATAAGACGAGAGAGACTTTGTAGCACCTTAGAGACTAACCAGTTTATTTCAGCATAAGCTTTCGTGGGCTATAGCCCACTTCAATAGTTGTACCTCTCCTGTCAGACACAGATATCCATTTCAAAAGGTACTTTTTTCTCCTGCTGATAATGGCCCATCCAAATTAAACAGCCTCTTAGAATTGGTATGCTAATGTACAATCTTTTTTTTTTTTTTTTGCTTTCTGTGTGTATAAATGCATCTTACTTCTGTTCCATTCTATGCATCCGATGAAGTAGGCTGTAGCCCATGAAAGCTTATGCTGAAATAAACTGGTTAGTCTCTAAGGTGCTACAAAGTCTTCCTCGTCTTATTTATGGATACAGACTAACACGCCTGTTAATCTTAAACCTGTCAAGATTAGAGATATAAATGAATCAGCAGGCTGAAAACAGAATGTCTGCACAGCTAAGATAAGGGGGAATACCCAGAGAACCTTTGACAATGGACAAGGTAACACTGGATAAGATCAGTAATTAATGTAAAGATGAGGTTAAGAGTAAGTTGTACATGGGCTGTGAATGGACAAAGCAAAATGTGCCATGCAATATATACTAAATGTAAATGTATATAAAGAAAAAGGTTTGCTGTATAATTTTGGATATGGCGGTATCCTAACCGCTTAGGCTTGGGTCTGATCAATTCAGCATTTTGCCATATGCCAGATAAAGGAACCTGAGTGAGAAGACTGGAGTTGGACTGAATTCTTGGGGAACTGAGTGTAAGAGGTCTCAGGGGAACCCTAACAAGTTGCAGTCGTTACCGACTTTTCTTTAGGAAAAATTGAAAAAGTACAAATGACAATTAAAATCAGTGATTTAAATCATGATTAAATTTTATTGAAATTGCTTTAATTTAAGTCAGTCCACTCTGTGTACTTTATTCTTCTTAGCCAGAGAACAGACTGACAATTGACTCTAGAGCTCTGGAGAGCTGTCTGCCTATGGCACCACCAAGTTTCTACCGAGTGTCTGCTGTTGCACTGTTCTGAAGGCACAAAGAGCACATCCAGTCCCCAAACTCCACTAACAAATAAAGAATTTTCCTGCACCTTGCCAGTTTCTCACAGGCAGAAAAGATGCCCCTCCCCCACTTGGATTTCCCCTCCCAATGTTCAGTCCAATTATACATTCAACTGTCTCTGAATTAGATCACACTGAGAAGATAACGTATTTCATTGTTACGTGGCAGATTATAGCCAAGGCAGTGTTATGCATTATCATCCTGGGATAGTAGCATTCATCAGTTAAAATTAATTAGCACTTTTTCCATTGAAAAAGAAATAAAATGTCAACACTGATCACAGCAATGAATATTTATTTTCCTTAGATGCACAGTTTATATGAATTGGCTGATATTTACACAGACTGCATAGAATATGTGTTTGTGAGTTTCAGAGAAGAGCCAGGAAACCATGGATAACTGCCATGTTTTTAAAGGGCAATGCAATCTTCATTGCACAGAAGATCCCACTTAGAACAGTTCTCAGAGTGCACATCATTTTTTGATTGTTTTGGTGTGGTTTTTTTTCAAAATGTCATTTTAGAAGTAAAACTAAATTGTGAAGAATAATCCCTGGATGGGTTTAAATTAATTTCCAGGTGAGTTGTTCCACAGTATTACATTGCATTCACCATGAAAAGTTCATGATGGGATTACTGGTACATCTCATTTGAGTTGATGGGCTGACGCAACATACTCAATTAACATGACAGTTATAATCTTTCAGACAAACAGTTATTGATTACATTCTGCAGCAAGCAAGTTAATGTTACCCATAATGTTGTTATAGATGAGATGGCCACCATGTTTTAAAGATAGAGCCTTTTCTCATTGATTGGTATTCATTAGCTTGCAAAACTGACTCTTAACTGCAAATTGCACATTTGGTGCTAACTAACAAGAGGAGCCTATTGCAGTCCACTCCAATAATGATAACATAGCCACAACAGGAGTGGATATTTAATAATGGTGAGAAAATACTTGTCTGTTTTCTTTCAGTTACTCAGCAAAACCTGTGCATTACCATTTGAATCAGATGAGGTTTGTCTTAAAATTCCAGAATGGTGCAAAGTAATTACAGAATGATATATTTGACTTCTGACCCAGTAAAAAAAGTAATGGAATCAGTATTAGGCATGAAATGGTGCATTATTTAGATGAAAATAGGATCCTAGGTACTTGGCCAGCATAATCAGCCAGAATAAATGGAGTTAAACGTTACTGATTTAGAAAAAGAATAAGAATGGCAAAGAGTATTGATCCAGGCACAGTTTTTTAAGTGGTATTTCAGTAAAACTCTCTATAAGATTCCTCCAACCCAGCTAGATGAATAAAATATAGTTATCAGACATCTATAGTATTATAGATTAAGATCTGGTTAACTATTAGGATACAGCAAGTGTTATAGACAATGAGCCAGATCTCATTGTCAGTTACACTCTTGCACCCACATTGAAATCGATGACAGCTGAGTGTTTGCAAGAATCAGTTCACATAATTATTAGTATTGCACCTGTGGGGACGGGAGTTAACCTAGAGCATGAGTGAAAAGTGGGCTGCTGGTTTCAAGTTAGTGCAGTCTCTGCAAAGAGCCGCTGAGGGTTGAAACAGCAGGGAGTGCTGCAAAGTAAGATGAAGGGGCATTGTTTACACAATGCCTATGTTCATGATGACTACCTCTAGCTGCCACTCTTTATCTCTCTTTCATGAGTACTAAAAATTCATCACGAAAATAGTTAATTATTCTTTTGGTAGAATAATATCAGTCTCTGTTTGCCTTTTTCAGGGGGAATACTCACTATTTTCCCTTATTTCAACATTTAGAAGAATTGATGAAGAAAGGAATGAATAAAGATTCATTCTGACATGCTTTCTATTTTGGAAATAGAGAAAGAATTCAAAGGCCCTGGATTAACTGAAGTGCAGCTATAACATAATTATCCACATTGGTGAGCTTTTTTTGTCCCACATATGCCAAAGATAAATGCTCCATATTCCAAGTAGAAACTAGAATGAAACCAGCTAAATAAATATTCTGTGTTAAAAGCCACAGGATATTGAAGAATATAATTTGTTGTTGAGATGCTCGGAGCACCCTAACCACTGCTCCTGCAGTTAATGAGATACAGACAGAAGTATGAGGATAAATGGATTCCATCTTTGTTAACGAATGATTAGAAATTCCTTTGGAACCACAGTATTATAGCTTCTGTTTGTGCAATAAAAAGCTGTGTCAGTTGGATCTTACATTTTCTTGTGCCTTATGTTGCCTTTTTGAAATAGGCTAGATGCTTTTAAGGTTTGGTTGTAACTCTCTGACTCTGGAGGCCAGGCCCCAGCTTACTTTAGATCAGAATGGGAGTTGCTATAATCTATCTCTGATGGCTTTGGCCCCCAAGAGGCTGTTTGCCAGCCAGGAATTGCTTGTTTTTCAGGGACTTCCAGGAGAAACTGTGTAGGAGCCAGCTGTACTGGTTCTGTGCTTGCTGGGACTTTCCTATACTAGGAAACTGGGGAGCTCTGTCTGCTTCTCATCCCTATGATTTCTTTGAAATACTTATAAATCCTCACTTCTACTTATTACATCTGTTTCTTCCCACATTATGATTATTTATTTATATTACAGTATTGTCCGTCATAGACTAGGACATTGTTCTAGGCACTGTACAAACACCGAGAAAAAATATAACCCTGACAAAAAGGGCTTATTATTTAACTTAGTCCTCCTATTAGCTGCTAACACTGTGGGGCAGTGGGAGGGGGGTTGAGATGAATATTTTCCCCCTATATTAAACTGTGACACGTCCATAGCTCACAATTTTTGTTCTATTGTTCTTGCATACGGCACTACTCCAGCTGAACATGTTTTCTCTCTATTTCCATACCCAGTATACTTTAATTGGATTTCTTCTTAATATCCATTTATAATCCTAAATAATGAATGTAGAAATAATTTCTCTAATCTTTTTTTAATAATTTGGGGTGCAGTTCTGTAAGCCCCCTGTATTCTGAGCTACCAAAAATTTCAGTGGAGATTGTATGTTTGAAGGGCATGCCAGATCAGGCTCTGAGATCCTAGACTGCTTATTTTATTGTGGTTGCCCTCTGGTGTCCCACCTTAATTTCTACAGTAACCTCTTTTTTAGCAGCATGACCAGCGTTCTGCACAGCATTCAGATACATCCTAGCTAGTTCATTACCCATTGCGAGAATAATAGTCTCCATTTTATGTTTGTGTCCCTAAATTCTTACAGCATTGTGCTGAAGGCAGCAGAGTTTTATTCATCTTAATGTTTCTGCCAGTATTTTAAAGGAAGGATTGAGGTAAATGTCATTGTTCTCTGATCAATAATGGTGCAAGGAAATGTCTTGTTTGTGGGAGAGTGCAAAAGGGAGGAAGATTCCCTATTCCCACTCCCAATTTAGTTTTTTTATATAGTTAAAATATAATTCACTTCTAAATACCACTCTCTTCAAATTAAATTAGCATAGGTGATCAGAAAAGCCATGTAAAACTTCTTCAATAAAACCAGAAGCCTAAAGAAACCCTCCTAATTTGGATTTAAGTTAAAAGTTGAACTTCGTATCAGATTTATGATTATGTCTAATCATAGGCCAATGTTTCAAGTAAACCAGGACTGATGTATGGTTGACGTACATATGTTAGGCATATGGTTGACGTATCTTTTTGGGTTAGGACAAAAGAAGGGTACAGTAAGATAGAGACATAAGAGAGGGTGAGGGATGCATTTAATAGCAGAAGAGAGGCAGATAGTTAGAGGGACACACATGGGAATGAGCTGAGTGGGAAAAGGAATAGAAAGCCTAATGGGAACAAGAGCAGAGTGTGGGGGAGGCTGTTTCAGAATTTCCTGATCCATATCCTCACTCAAAAATCTCTCAAGATTACTCTCGGGCTTTCCCAAGCTCCCTACAGCTTCCCATTCACCTTCTTTCCCATAACATCTCCTTGCATCATGTGGGATGTTCTTGTCTCCCCCACCATTATCTCTTGTTTCTGAAATAAGGCAGGGAAAAGACATTCCAAAATGAGTCCACTTTTATATAGTTGTATTTGGCTGGGCTCTCTTTTGTGGACAGTTTATGCATAAAAAATTCGTGCCTATATCTCATGTGGGTGCAAACATTAACACTTGGAAGAATAACTGCCTGATTTGTAATCCAGCCAAATATTGCATGTTACCCCAGCGAGTTGGTGGTTCTCAGGTAAAATAATGTGACTTTACATTTACACACGTAGTTACAGACTTAGACAAAAGATGAACAAAAAAATGCAAATGCTTTTAAATTCCCCTCCTTCCTTTGCAGCATATTAAACAATAAGGCTGATCAGAGAAACTTTGGTGGAACTGTATTCTGGAATATGCCATTCCATCCAAAGCGAAACATTTTGTGAAATTGAGTTGATTTTGACTAAATTTGGTTCAGTAAGAAAACTGTGGGAGGCGGGAGGACAGATTCCACCAATGTCATGTTTTGATTTTTCATTTTGAAAGAACTTTTAATTTAGATTTTTTTAAAATGTATATTATAATTAGAGCTGGACAAAAAAATGTTTGGACAAAAAGTTAATTTGCTAAAAAGGCAATGGAAGGCTATTTGTGAATTTGACACAATTTTTCAGAGTAGTTTAAGCCAAAAAGCCCACCCTTGTTTCGGTTAGAGTTACAAGAGGATAAGACACCATTAACAAAATGGCAGCAAGAGCAGATGGTGGTGCCTCACTTATAACCTTGGCCCACTTGGGACGTGGTGGCAGAATTTGAATCCAGGTCTCCCCCCTTACAGCTGACTGCCCAAACTGTTGGGTTAGAGATTATAAGGAAGGCAACCTCCCCTTCATACTCCTTCTCTGGGTGTTTTGTGAATCTAGTCTTTAAAAATGCTCAGAAACAGAATCTTTCATGTTGAATGAAACATTTTATGTGACCCAAAATTGTTTTGTTGACTTTTTCAATTTGCTGAAATTTCAAAAAAAAAAAGTCAGGTTCAGTTATCCTATACCAATTGTTTATTTTCACAGCTGCTAGCTAATTAAAAAACAAATTACTCATCTAGCTTTAATTATGATACAAAACAAACAAACAAAAAGTTTAAAATGAAACAAAATGATTTTGTCAACATGAACCTTTTCAGTTGATCTGAAACAGTTTATCTGGAGGATTTTCTTTCATGGAAAATTTCAGAATTTTTGGTTTTTACTCCAATTGTGGAGTAAAGCCAGATTTCAAAATCTCACAGTCATTTGCAAAACTGGACTTCTGTCCCATGCACTGCATAGTGAACAAATAAAATACCCCCGGGATCTCAAATATTTAATGGAATATAAGTATAGACTTTAAAGTTACAAATGCATTTGTATTTGAAAGCATTGAATAGCACTGTGGTTATTGCTCTGTATCACTGTGTGAGAGACTTATGCTTGATTTTTGAGGCCAGCTTTCCTTCTGTGAGTGAGCAAGGACTAAAAGCAATGTTCACATATGTTCACTGGAGAGAACACCTCATGTCACTCTAGTTACTTCTTAGTCAAGTGTAAGGATGGCACTAATGGGTTACTGGGGGAATTCCCATTCACCTCCTTTCATAAAGAAAGAATTCTGCAATGCAGGGCCTGGAGGAAGCAAAGGTGAGAAAGTGAAAACAAAGCATAATATGGGTTGCGGGGGGCAGTGACTCCTGGTGTGCCCAGGGGGCCATAAGACATACAAAGAAATAGTTTTAAATATTCTCAGTTCAGTTCCCCCCTCACGTTTCAGCTAGGCCTTAAGTGAAAGATGTCCACCTTGCATTAGTTGAAACAGACTCCAAACTTAGCTAAGCAAAGGAGGAGTCATTTGAGAGTAGGGATGGACAAGGCCTGTTAGTTGATGGGAATAAGATTGTTCTTTCACAACGAGTATTTTCGTAGTGCATTCATTTTTCTAGTAGTACACTTTTCTGTTTGTTGTTTGCACTTTCATCAACGGCATTTGCAGTTGAAACCTAGCATACTTATCTCAAGATTTATAAATGAAAGGGAGGAGGAATTTTGTTTTAAGATGAATTATTCACAGGAGATGTGGAGGCCATCTTGTCCAACTGTGCTGCCCAGATGCCTTTTGAGGGCCATGTGCATAGGTTTGCCAACCTTCCATGGTTGTCCTGGAGTCACCAAGAATTAAAGATTAATCTTTACTTAAAGATTATGTCGTGTAATGAAACCTCCAGGAACATGTCCAACCAAGATTGGGATCCCTGTTTGTGCAAATGTCATCACCCTGATTGATCTGGGAATCCTAAGAGACTTTTTTCAAAAATATAACTTAGTCTTTCACCTACTCTCAATGATCTGTCTGTGGTCCCTACTTGAACCGGATGGCAGAAGTGAAAGGAAAGATAAATGATCCAGAGCTACTGAACTCATGTTTTCAGTGCATCTCATGGAGAAAAAAACTGCAAACATGTGACTCATTCTTTCTGTCTTATTCTGTGATAGAACAAGAAAGAAGAAACACTGTGAATAAAATAATGTTGCCATTGATGGAGTAGACCTTAGACTTCAACACACAAGTGTACAATGGTAATTTCTTCACTTTAAAAAATAGAACAAGTCATGAACGTAATTACTAAGACTTGACTATCCAACAAGAGGGGTTTGAGGAAGATAGTGCCTCTGAATTTAGACATTCCCTGAAGGACAATGGCCTTCTGTGAACGGATGAGTTTTCATTTCCACTGAGGGACTTCACTTCTTCTGTCCACCCCGCAACTCCAAATATGCTAAATCCAGCAAGTCTTTGTGTTCTGTAATAAATGTCAGAGCTGTAGTTGTTGAGTGCAGAGTTATCTAGATACCTTTTTTTATTTTAAAGTGGCGCTGGTGTCTTTGAAAGCTTGGGCAAAGTTAATGTGAAAGAAAAGTCTCAGCTGGGCAGCATTATGAAAGACAAATGCAGCATATCAGTAATGTGTGGAACAGACGATATAGCATGTTAATGACATCCTTTATGGTAAGGTGGCAACTAAAAGAGACTAAACTGTGAAAGTGATGACGAAGTTTAATCAATGAATCCCTTTGCTACAATACAAATGTTTTCCAGAGGCGCCTCAAAGGGATGTGTATGTGGTTTATGACTGCTTGCTGTATCTCTGCAACTGACATAAAATATTTGTACTGCTCACTGGGTCTTAAACAAACATTCATAGTCCATACATGTGTACCAGATATGATACTCAGTGGACAAGTGAGCACATAATATTCAGCGTGAGGACATAACGCTGATCTATATAATGGCAGTACAGTATTATCAGTATTATTTTTTATTCCATCTTTGGCACACTCCAGTATTTTCTATTTTTTGACCACCCACTGTTCATTGAGCAGAAGATTGCACTGAGTTGTTTTATGCAATCCTATCTAGGTTCTTATACCACCCCCTTCTACATAGCCTCTGAACACCTTCCAGCAGTTCATTAAGTGGCATAATTAATATCTGTCAAGCATGGTTCATTTTCTCTCCCATGCTCTCATTAGGGAGAGAATGTGTGTGCAGTGCAGAGTTTTATTTTGTTAGGGCTTTGTTTTTAAATGTACAAGATGCTCTGTGTTTGTTAGAGAAAGCAGGTCAAAGAAGTGTTTCTTGCAGATGGAGCAGAAGGTGTTGTGGTTTGTGATGGTCCTTAATTCTTGTGTGAACTGTGAGCTGTCCAAAATGAAGCCCACAGTCCCTCTCTGAGGAAAAGAGGAGGATTTGTAATATGGCATAAGAACATAAGAACAGCCATAGTGGGTCAGACCAATGGTATGTCTAGCCCGGTGTCCTGTCTTCTGATGGTGGCCAATACCATGTGCTTCAGAGGGAATGAACAGAACAGGTAATCATCAAGTGATCCATCCCCCTGTTCCCCATTCCCAGCTTCTGGCAAACAGAGGCTAGAGACATCATCCCTGCCTATCTTGGCTAATAGTCATCGATGGACCTATCCTCTAGGAACTTTTCTAGTTCTTTTTTGAACCTTATTATAGTGTTGGCCTTCACAACATCCTCAAGCAAAGAGTTCAACAGGTTGACTGTGCGTTGTATGAAGAAGCACTATGTTAATTTAAACGGTAGGTAACAAAAATCTGTTCAGGTACACGATACTGAAGGTCAACATTTACAACAGTGTCCTATGATTTTGAGATGCCTCAAGTTTAGAATGTGCACCTTAAGACACAGTGGACCTGATTATCAAAAGTGCTGAGCACTTCCAGCTTAAATTGACTTCAACTAGAGTTGTTGGTGCTCAGCACCTAGGCAATCCGTATATCTAGCTCTGGGCACCCAAAATTGAAGCTTCCCAAAATCATCTCTCATGACACTTTTGAATATTTTGGCCTGGCAGCAATGCTAAAAAATTAAATGTTTAATTCAGATTTCCAAGATCTCTGTAAACAAGGGTTGTCTTGGAGTCTCCAGGAATTAAAAATTAATCTTTAATCAAAGATTATGTCCAGGAATACATCCAACCAAAATTGGCAATCCTACTCTAAAAGCAGAAGTGAAGATCTTGCCTATTGGAGACACAATGTTTGTGTTTGGCAAGAGGCTTGGCTGGATTCTACTTATGGCTGTCATTCTAGATAAAGGACAATTTTTCAGTGCAATATAAAAGGTGTTTGAAAGGATCTAAAAAATAGGAGGTGAGATTGTTTTGATTAATAATATTTTTTGGAATGTTTTGATCCACAGATCTAAACGCCCAGCTCCAGTTCCAACAGCCACACCTAAAATTGACTCTCCCAGGCCTGTAATTCCCCACCAGAAGGTAGGTAACATAGTATCTCTTTAGTGCTTCTTGTTATTTGACTCTAACATAAATCACATAAACATAAATTGGTATCCGATCTAATTGTCTCCGAGCACCTGGAGCATTTCTGACTTTTGTTTTTTATTCTGTTCTCTTCTAGGCATAGGTAGCTAAGCTTCCCAAAATATACAGTTATTTCCCAAAGCACTTGAGGAAAAACCCCTTTAGCATACGGCTCAACTCAGCTAAAAATTGACTAAAACTGACAGTGTGTTGACTTGGCTAGACTATATGACATTAGGGCATTTTACAAGCTTTATTGGTAGCTGTGCCTTCTTGTTAGATCAGTTAATAAATGTCACACCAAAAAATAGAAGGTGAACGGTGAATGATGGGGAAAGTGGATGGCTCAAGTTCCATGGACTAAGTCCCTCTCTTAGGACACAGATCTCCAAAAGCCATTACCACCGCTAGCATTCACTGTCTAGTTAGCAGCTGTGTCTGCTGTCTGTAGGGTGGCCAGAGACTATGAATGGCTGCAATTGTGTATCTTCCTAGATATGAGAGGTTATTCTTCCAGGTCTGAAATGGGGGGACGGATGGACATGATAACAGTTTTCAAGTACATAAAAGTTGTTACAAAAAGGGAGAGTGAAAAATTGTTCTTGTTAATCTCTGAGGGTAGGACAAGAAGCAATGGGCTTTAATTGCAGTGAAAGAGGTTTAGGTTGGGCATTAGGAAAAACGTCCGAACTGTCAGGGTGATTAAGCACTGGAACAAATTGCCTAGCAAAGTTGTGGAATCTCCATCATTGAAGGTTTTTCAGAATGGGTTAGACAAACATCTGTCAGGAATGATCTAGTTATTATTTAGTCTTACCTTGAGTGCAGGGCACTACACTTTTATGAAGTGCATTGGAAGGACAGTGTGAAGGAAATTTGGACTACCGAAGCCCAGGCTGTATTCCTACTGATTGGATAAATAGGGAAGTGCAGTCCCTACTGTCAATCTTACCTACTCTGTGAGGGCTCATTTCACACATGCACATACACACACACACTGACGTAAAATAAGAAACAAGACAAACCATTTCAAACCCCAAATCTATAACAGAGTGTACATGTCAGCTTCAAACATTTCTTATAAATACTCTGCATTCCAGATTCTGAGCTCAGGAGATTTGTGTCTTCCCTGCAGCATTTTGTATGAAAGTAACATACAAGATATCAGCTTGGGGCAAAATGTTTGGCTTTTATATATTATTACTTTTGTGAAAATTTGAAAGAAACCCGCTTGGTCATTTTTAAGTCAAGTCCGAAACAGTATTATGTCACTCAAGTGCCTTATGGGTATTTGGGCAGGGAAACAAGAAATATCAAAATTTATCCTGCAGGGAATTATTCCCATATATATTGTGATGGAGTCAGACCAGAAGGATATAAGATAGTGCTGGAAGGCAGGTATATTAGTCTCAGGATGTGCAGGTCCCTGTTCCCTGGATAGCCAAACAAAGGCTACTCTAGGCCAATCAAGACACCTGGGGCCAATTAAGAACCTTCTAGAAAGGAGTAGAAACAGCTAGCCTAATTGGGACACCTGAAGCCAATCAGGGACTGGCTGAAACCAGATAAAAACCTCCCAGTTAGTCAGGTAGGTGTGGGTGTCAGGAGCTGTGAGAGGAAGTTGTGCTGTTGGTGAGACTGAGTGGTGGACAACATATCATCCAGAAGGAAGGAGGCCCTGAGGTAAGGGTGAAGTGGAGTTTGAAGAAGCGGGGACTGCTGTGGGGAAGTAGCCCAGGGAATTGTATTGTGTTTTGTGCCTGAAAGGTCAGCCATCTTAGCTGATACTATTAGGGTCCCTGGGCTGGAGTCCGGAGTAGAGGGCAGGCCCGGGCTCCCCCGCTTTTCCATCTTCCATACTGGCCTGTGATGAAGGTAACTCACTAGGTGGTGACTCTTGCCAATTATACTGAGAAAGAGAGGTCACTCTGGGGCCTAGATGAGTTTCTGAGGCCCCTAAATCTGCCAGGAAGCGTAGGACCCACAAGTACAAACTTGGAGCTTTGTCACAATATATAATATTTGAAGAGTACAGAGGGCACCTAGGGAAAGGAAAAGGAGTCAAAGCGTATGTCCATTTGCTTCATCCAAAGAGATGATGGAAATGTCTGCCCCTTCTTGTACTAGAATATTCTGGGGCTCACCAGTTGAGACTGTTATTTTGTGGGGTAGAAGGTTATTGGAGAGGAAATACATAATATTACTATGAATTTTTATGGAAAAGAAGAACTTTCCATTCTTTTCTTTAAAACTGTCTCCCACTTCGCCAGCCCAGTAGGAGAATGTTTTGTTCTGTATTTCCCTGAAAGGAAGTTGTCAGAGAATTTTTAGCCTCCAACGTGGCCTGAGTGACCTAGTAAACTGTTCATCTCTTCATGTACTGGACCGTCTCCAAGGCTTCTACGTGACACACTGACTCCCAGGAACATCGGCATGGATGTGACAGACAGCCATAGATTCAAGAGATCACATTTTGATAACTCCATAATTAACTGTACTCCATGTCTGGCAAATGTCAATTTAGAAACCTCCTAAAGAGTCACTTATTTTACCAAAGTTTTTTTCTATATGGTAAATATGTAAGAAGGGGGATGAGGAAGGTTAAATAGATATTATCAATTCTTTAAAATATTGTTGGTTTAAAAAACATCATAAAGATATCTTTGATATAGATGCTGGAGTGTCAGCTCAACTTATATTTTCTGTTTTAGCCCTTTATAGAGTTATGGGAATTAAAGATCTTAGATTGCCAAAGCATAGACATTTAGTTTCTAGGTGCACGTCACCTTAAAACTGAACATTCTGTAGGTGAGGGAGTAGGTTAGATGTAGGATTATTTTGGGGGTTTGCTAGGGGGTTTTCAAAGAGCTGGGCTGTGGGTCTTATCCCATTTCCAAGTGTGCTAAGAGGTTTCTCACAGCTGTGAGTCAGGTTGTCTGGATCTCTTCTCTGGGAGTATGGTGTATGGTTAGTGGCAGCTAGGAGTGGAAATGTTGTTGTTGGGGTAGCATTTCTGACAGGACTGAAGAGGATTTTACACCTCAGAGGTGGGTCATGGTATTTGTCCAAGGTGATACTGGAGGTCAGTTTAGGGTGCTTGTCCAGGGATTCTGGAAGACTTGGATGACTGGGATGGGAAATGATAATGCATGTCTTAGAGAAAGGCAACTGGGGATCAGATGTATATTTAGAGGTTGTGAGGGAGTTTAGTCTCTCTCATGTTGGGCTAGGAGGATTGCAGTAGATGCATGCCAGGCAGGGTGAAAATAACTTAAAGGACTTGCCAGTACTCTGGAGTCCTGAGGTCAGGGCGGGGCCTCAACCAGAAGAGGTGGGGCCTTTAAATCCCCAGACCCTTTAAATCACCCCCTGAGTTCCCAGCTGCAGAGGTGGCTGGGAGCCCCAGGCCCTTTAAATTGCTGCCTGGGGAAGACGGTTCGCCCTGGTACGGCACACTGGCTCTTGCCAGCAGGGGTGGCAGGTTTTTAGAAATTTTGGTGGTGCCCAGAACCAGTCCCCACCCAAACTCTGCCCTCCCAAAACTCCGCCCCCCACCTGCCCAAGGCTCTGGGAGGGAGTTTGGGTTGGGGAAGAGTTCTGGGGTACTGGTCCTGGGCTGGAGCAGGGGATTGGGGTGCAGGAGGTGTGCAGGGTGCAGGCTCTGGGAGGGAGGAGTTTAATGGGAGGGTATGCGGAGGGAGGGGGCATAGGGGCGAGGCTGGAGATGGATTTGGGATATGGGAGGGAGCTCAGGGCTGAGGCAGAGGGTTAGGGTGCAGGAGGATGAGGACTCTGGCTAGGGCTGGAGATGAGGGGTTTGGGATGTTGGAGAGGCTCAGGGCTAGGGCAGAGGGTTTGGATATGGGGGAATGAGGGCTCTGGCTGGGGGTGTGGGCTCTGGGGTGGGGCAGGACTGGGGATGAGTTTGGGGCGCAGGCAGCGAACTTCAGGACTGAAGCGAGAGAGGAGGACTCCCCCCAGCCATCTCCCCACTGGCAGCAGCGAGCTCTGGGGTAGGGACCCTCTTCTTCCCCCCAGCAGCACACTCACCTCCACCACTGTCACTGCATGTGCTACTAGGGCAGGAATCTCCCTTGTCTTTGCTGATGTTGGTTGCCATGGGCGGTGCGGGGAAGCTGCCATCACATGTGTGCCTCCTTCCCTGCTGCTGCCCCTCACTGTAGCCTCACTGGAGGTAGGGGATGGGGCTGCCCCTTGCCCAACGTGGGGCAGGAGCAGTGACTGCGGGCAGGAGGTGCAGCTGTACTGATGGAGGGTCCCTCCAGAAAATGAATGGGTCTGAGGGGGAAGGGCAGGGTAAGAGCAGCCTGCTCTGCCACTATTGGATGGGGGGCACTAGGACCCTGCAGCAGCAGTTGATGCAGAGAGGCAGCATGGAGCTCAAAGGGAGAGACAGGGATGCTCTGCTCTGGGGCCCAGGGAGGTGCACGGGGGTTGGGGGGGGCCCCCCCCCGGCCGGGGGGCCTGGGGCCCCCCGGGGGGAAGCAGGTGAGGTTGGGAGGGGAGAGACAGCCCCGAACATTGGTGGAGCCGGGCCTGTGGCCCTCAATATTGCTGGAGCCACGAGCCCATATAACTCGCCGCTGCTGCTTGCTGGTACGCCGTACCTGAGCATACCGGTTTCCTTTCACCTCTGATGCCAGGTCACGTGGTAAATGTAGAGGGAAACTGTCAATGAGTTCAGTAGCTGAAATGAGTCCTCTTTAAGTGTGTATTGGGAGGGAAATATGGTGGAAGCATGAGTGTCTTGAATCACTAAAGCAGAGATCCCAAATGTGGTATAAAAAGATATTTCTGATGTAAACTAGGATTTCTTATATGTTGAGGTAAGGCATCTTACAGTAAATATATTGTTAAAATAAAGTTTTGTTTAAAATAAAGCTTGTTACTTCTTAAAAAAATCTTAGACTAGCCTTAGCACTGGAGGACTGGCTGGTTTTGGGGAACTGTTAAAGGGACACAGAGGTAGGTCTCTAGTTCCAGTTGAGGTGGGTAGTGTTAGAATCTGATGGCTACTGCAGTGCCCCATATGAAATAAGCCTGATTTCATTTCAGCTCCCAGAGTGCAAGTGGCTACATTACAAAACCATCATTGCCAAGCCGTCCTCTCACCAGTAGGAGTAGTCTTTCCGAGTCAGGGATAATGCATGCAGCTAAGGACTTTTTCATGTGCAGACAAGTTCAGTGGCTGATACAAACATTAAACATTATTTCTGCTGACCCAATTGTAATTTCTGCTAATTTGCAAGCATGTGTTTCTTTTCAAGTTCTGTTAGCAGCTGATTATATTTTAGTATAAGAACTCACGTTAGGTGCAACTTCAGCCTATTGAAAGACACACTCAACAGGTTTTTTTGGTTGGTAGGAATGCTCCCATGTCCCCAGTGAAACCCATTATCTCCTCATTTTCTTCAACTAATCTGTGTTTTGAGCTGATGTTTTTTGTGTGAACATCTGTGATACATAAGATCAGCTGGGCTCCAGGGCTGCTGAGAGGAACAAATGTTTGAGTGGGTCACAGTTACACTTTTTGCTTACCAAACAACTCAAAACAAGATTAATCATTTGAGAGTTCAGTGAAGCTGTTTCTATAACTCTAGGCATGAAATATTGAAAGAATGATGGATATATCCAAGACTGAGAACATTTGTGATTAGAAGTCATTCAAAATGGAGGAAAGAGAGATGGAGACTCTTCCGGAGAATTGAACTAAAGGGTCATAAATGCTCTATGTTCACGCAACATTATAATTAAGCATCTACAAGTGAGGAAGTATGAATTGTAAGGGTCAACGCACAGCCTCAACTCTCTCCTTTTGCGTATAGGCATAGTGTTTATTTATTTGATCACATTCTGTACTATTTATGAAATAAGACACTATAAAAGTATTAATGAATATGCCTATTATGGTAGCTCTCAGTGTCCCAGTAAGAATCTGAGCCTCCTTGTGTTTATGAATAATGTATTCTACAAAACTATGAACTTGTATATAAAATAACTAGCAATCATAGTTGGAGGAAGGATGGTTTTGTTGAATAAAAAACAGAACAGCAGATCTGTGTTCTATTCCTGACCCTGCCACAGACTGCTTGTGTGATCTTGGACAAGTCATTGAATTTCTCTGTGCCTCAGTTCACCTGTCTGTAAAGTGGTGATAGTAACAACTAGCTTCTTAATATGAGTGTTGTAAGGTTAAATTGATTTATTAATGTTTCTAAAAACTTGAAATCATTCTTGTAGACATGCAAAGAATTGATATAATATTCTAATTAAAGACTGTATCCCAATGCATAATAAGGTCACAGTTAACATTACCTTTCATACTTCCTGACTTGAGTGCTTAACAGTGCAGTCTCAATATTGCATTAACACAGTGCCCTGCTGCGGGTCCCTATACCCAAATGTCCCTTAAGTCCCACTTTTGTTCTAGAGCAGAGTTCACATCATGGAATGAATCCATGCAAGTTAATGTTCATTCCATCAGCTCTTGTTCACCCTGGTCCATCCCTCCCCATTCCCACATCCCTAACCCCACACAGTGCCTGTAAAGAGACTTCTTCGGGGTGAGGATGAAAGTGGAGCAAGTTGACAAACTGGCATACTGTTTTGGTACCTCCCACTCTAGAAGCCAGTGATGCCCATCTTGAGATTCCCCTCCTGTTCCACAGGTGAAGGGGAGTGTACTGCCCTTAGAGAAGTTAGATGAATATTAGAAGTTAAAAAAGGTTTTACTGAGAACAAAGAATGGGCTCAGCTAATGCTTCATAATAAACTCCTTTCACCCTTAAATGTTCTGTGTTCTCCTCCACATAATCATTTTTAAGATCATCCCCTGATGTGGTATCTCACTGTTACACTGGGAATTAGAATCCATGTAGCAAGGGATCTCAGCAAGGTGACAACATCTTTCTCTAGGGAGGAAGCCAATGTCTAGTGTTAGAGCCTCCTCTTCTGGTCAGCAGAAAGGTAGCATCAGACTTTTATAGATGAAAATGTTAGCTCATTTTTCCAGCCACAAGGATAATTTGATGAAATGGAATGGGGGGAAGATGAGGAACCAGGAAATGCTAGTCACTGCTGACTACTTATAATTTCATTAGATATAATGGTAAAAGATGTTCATTATTAGAAGCCTTACATTCAGATTTCAGATGTGCAATACATTTTTCCTTCATTGGTCTGTTCTTGCCACTAGACTGAAACAAACAGAACAATAATTTAATCTAAAATCTACTGTTATGAATGACCCAAGAAACAGGTACTTTGTCAGTCATAAGAGGAAACAACCAAATAAGCTGATCAGTGGAAAATGGTTCTTTTATGAACTTATACTGATGCTGAAAGTCCATATCCCCATCTCTCCACTTTGCCCCACAAATTGACCCTTGTCTCCAAAAATTCCCACAGTCTTAACTTAAAAGCAACAAATGCTAACAGGTTTCCAGTGTAAATTGTAGGACATAGTTCTGTTTTCCTATGCCAATAATCAGGTTTTACAATAAATCAATGCCAATTTGCAGTTAAGAAACCTAGCTAGAAAATATTTGACGAATGTAACCAAAATTTCCCCAAAAGCTAAAGAATGGCAACCCTGCCAGCCTTTATTTTCTGTCCCCTTACCCACAATATTTCCTTTCCTATAACCTTCCCTTTATTTAATGTACAGTTCTGCCAAATATTATTAGGTTGCTTTTTATTGATTAAAAATGTTTCTCTCTTTTAGAGCTCATGCTAACACCACCTAATAATTTCCCCCCAGAGTACCCTTCCCTATATCAGAGGTGAGAGGAAGGAGTCCTGCATTAAATTTTCATTGATTCTAAAATGTTTTTTTCTAGTTAACCTATAGATCTAGCTCCATCAGATGCTGTCTGTTCCTTCTGTTGTTATTATTGTACGTGTTTTACCTTGATTTTTCCATCCTGCCAGGATGTACCGCTTTCAGAAGGAAAACATCTATATAATTGGTGACTCATTATCTGAGACAGGATTGTGTGTTTGTCCCTCTTTAAAAATATATATTTTAGGTAGAAATCCTGTTTTTTATTTGTTTAATGATATTTGGAAACCTGTAATAGACAATTACCGATGGTTATTTGCAGACTTTTTTTGAGGTCAAAACATAATGACTGAAGTGTGTGATTAATTACAAATACATTTTAAAAAATGGACAAAATATGTAAAAAGCAGTAGTTTGAAATATGCTATTAAGATAATCACTTTCCATAGCATCAATGGCGTCACACCAAAAAAACAACATAGTGGATAAATAGATCCAGTGCGAGTAACTAATATTCATTGACAATGACATTGTTTCCCACTCTGTAAATTTCAGTTTGAAGGCCAAACTCTGCTCAGGCTTACACCCTCTGCAACCCCATAGAAGTCAGTGGGGTTACACATTTGGGATGTCCAAATATGACCCTGCAAGCCATTATAGCCCTGTATGGGGCACAGTGCTGCTAAGGGTCACTGCGGGACATACACTGAGTAGCAGCTCCTTCAAGACCTTTGAAAAGTTTAGCCTTCAACTCCAGTCTAGAGTAGTGTTCTTGGCCTTTGCTGCTGCATGGGATATGCTCCCCTGGGATGTGAGTCCTGGCAGCAACACTAACAGGCATTCCAATTTTGTGCTTCCAAGAATGTGGTTATTAATTATGGTTTCTATGTATCCACATGCACGGGGTAGGGGAAAAGTGCCCCCCTCTGCAGCACTGAATCAAGAGCTGGTGCAAGAATATTTTGTGCCCTAGGCAAAACTTACACATTGCATCCCTCCCTTCCCTCTCCCTCCCTCCGGAGCATCGCTTATTATAAACTTTCAAAATACTTTCAAACATACACCCTTTTTAGTCATGTACACTTCCTTCCTTCCTTCTTTCATATCAAAATCTACTACATTTTATTCTGCCTTTAGAATATCCAATTATTATTAATAAAATTTATAAAATTAGAATGGCAGATACTCCACCATACAACAACTGACAATATCAATATGACAAATTTCAACAACCTACACGCGCATGTTCGCACATAAACATATACACTCAAATACTTAACATACACACACAATTGACACAAAGTATTAGTGAAATGAGGCAGCAGCACTTGCCAGAGTCTTAGATCTGAAGCATCTCAACAAAAATAGTTAGCTTCAGTCGACAAACTCCGAAAACTAGTAAACTTAGCATTATAAACAGCTTGTCAGAACAGGTAAAGGCTGTGCGCGACGAGAAAAATGACGTCATTGCCACTTTGTACTGTAGTGAAGCAGTACGCTTGTACCCACAATGCAGAGCTGGCGTAGGTGATAACTGTAATGTACTAGAGAACGACAAGTTAAAATGCACGTTCAACGAGGTTTCTCTTTTCTTTATTCATTCGTTTTCCAGAAATAGTGTAAAAAAAAATTTGGGGCTCTGCTTTTTGGCACCCTAAATCTTGGCACCCCAGGTAGCCATCTCATTCTCTTAGTGGTTACACTGGCCCTGACTGAACAGGGTCAGCGTAAATTAGCTGTAAGTCAGGACTCTAAGCTTCTGGGATAAATTGCAAGTAGTATCACATATAAAGAGGGGTAAAAGTAAAAATTGGAACTTACTGGTACGGGGCTGGGTTGGGGCCGGCTCAGGCCCCAGAATGGGTGGGACCTCGGGCAGAAGTGGCGGGGATGCGGGGTCAGAGCCATACCTGGCCCGCTCTGTACCAGTAAGTGACCTCCTCCTCCCCACTGGCTGGAGTAGCAGCGGCAGCCGGGAGCTCCAGCAGCGGTTTAAAGGGCCTCGGGTGGTAGCTGCCTCTACTGCCCTGGGCCCTTTAAACTGCTGCTGGAGCTCCCGGCTGCCGCTGCTACCAGGGCTCCCTGTCACTGCTCCAGGGACTATTTAAAGGGCCATTGCAGTAGAGGCAGCGGGAGACCTGGGCCCTTTAAATAACCCCCGAATCCCCACAGCCGCTACCCCAGATCTCCAGCAGTGGGGCTCTGGTGGCAATTTAAAGGGCCTGCGGCCCCAGCTGTTGCTGGGAGCCCCAGGTCTTTTAAATTGCTGCCTGGGGAACCTGGGCCGCCTCGGTACAGTGCACCAGCTCTTGCCAGTATGCTGTACCGGGGAGTACCGGCTTACTTTCACCTCTGCATAGACACTAAGAAATCCACGAATTTCCCCATTCATTCAAATGCTTCATCTAGTGCCTCACTACACACTGGTATGCAACAGATACAACAATGCCTGAAAATGACTGCTGCTGTCCTGTTTTGTTCAAATCATATAAACCAACAGAAGGAAAAAATAAAGCTTACAATCTAAGTATAGTAGAAGGATTTTACAAGAGGTACACACACTTAAGATTGAAATCTCTTTTTGTTATGTGTGCCTAACACAGTTGGGTTCCGGGTTCTAGGGCTCCTGAGTGTTACAATAGTATATATAATAATTATGCTGATTTCTCCTGGATACTCCATTATCAAGTGAGCTGCCAAAACATAACATAGAAAAAAATCTCACAAAGACACCTTGCATGGGAGAGTTTGAACTATTGAGCTGAGGTACTTAGCAGGCTAAAAGAATAAAAGGAATGGATTTATTGGAACTAGCTTTGGTTTAATAGCAAAACAGGGGCACAGAAAGTTGGGCATTATGAAGCCAAGGGCCCACTGAACCACTGGTGTGGTGGATTTATGAGTTAGGGTTTTCAAACACAAATTGGAAAACCATGGTCTTAAGATCTAGATGATCTTTTATTTCAAATTAAGGAGAAAACGAAGAGACTACATAAATTTAAAATGCCCATGAGAGTTAAAACAGAGCATCTTTCTCTTGCTCTGTAAGATCCTTCACCTTTAATCTTCTTTCAGCTGTTCCCTCTAGCAGACAGAAAGACTTCTTAAAGAAAATACAAAAACTAATATCCAAGTTATGATGCACCACAGTGAGACAATTATTTACTTTGATGGAAGTATAGGCAATTTAGTTGGATCTCAAGGTTCCGTCCTCCCACGTACTCTGTATGTCCTGAGAAATGCTGGATGCCCTCAACTCCCACTGACTTATGTGGAGTTACACCTGGGGTGAATTTGTACTCAAGGGATACAAGGCAATGATCTAGATCAAGAGTTCTCAAACTTCATGGCACCTCGATCCCCGTCTGACAACAAAAATTACTACATTACCCCAGGAGGGAGAACCAAAGCCTGAGCCAAAGCCCAATCCCCACCGCCCCAGGTGGAGTGGCCACAGCCAAAGCCCGAGTCTCACCGCCCTGGGTTGGGGAGGCCAAAGCGGAAGCCGAAGGGCTTCATCCCCAGCAGGGAGCCTGTAACCTGAGCCCTGCCACCCAAGGCTGAAGCCCTCGGGTTTTAGAAAGTTAAAATGTGGTTCTAATGTGAGGCACCAGCAGGAGGTCTTGCATATGTCTGATATCGGGAGTGCTTCTTGAGACCCTCACAAAGACAGTATTCCATGGTGTTCTAGCCAGGAAAAAACATTTAAATCACAGATGTGGAATCATACTCCTAGGGTGCAAATTCCTGCTATATGTCTGTTTAACTTCTATTCATTTAAATGGAAATTATGCACACACATAAAAGAGAAACTATACCTTTTGGTTAATACACCTTCTTGAGTTCTTTCAGCCTACTTGCTAACCATGTTGCATGGCCTTATTAGCATGACCTTGAGCCTATGAGAACAATGCATATATGGGCTTCATTAATTTTAGGACTGTTCATGAGAAATTGAATGCTGTGATTTCAGAAACATTAGGTCTTACATTTCTAGCTAATAGCATAGCTTTTTATACTTGTATATTATTGCCTCAAATGGGACTGACCTTAAACCATTCAGATTACCTTAATTATCACAGGAATGAGTGGAAGATATAGTCTGTCGAATGATATCTTCAGCTAATAACAGCTCTTTTGACATTAAATTTTAACTTTTAAGTTTCAACTAAAAAAGAAAAGCCTGTGTAATCCCATGCTATTGAAAGAAGATCAACTGAATGTTCTGTTTTATCAAAAGGCTGTCTGCCTTGGCGACTAATGTTTGTCTCCAGTGTATGAATATATGCAGAAGGCAATAGATATAGATATATTCTTTTTGCATGTGTTCTATGATTGCTCTTTTTTTCTTTTCTTGGCCTGCATGTTTGCTACTACAGGACCCTGCTTTGGAAATCAGTGGCAACAGAACAACCTTCAGTCCTCTAACTAGCACAGCGACTGGGCTTTTGGGTAGTATTTTAGCCACCAATGGAACGTTTTCAGGCTACCTCAGCAAGCAGGAGATCAGCTGTTCAAATAGCTCTTCTTTCCTAAAGACTACTACAGTTAGAACTTCCACGGCCTCTCTGTCTGTGACACCTGACATTTCACCTGCAAAGAGTAACCTAGGTTCAAAACTAAGCCCTGTGTTTACTGATGGCAGTAGTCCTAAACACCAGCTGAGCCCTGCAAGGCAATATAACAACCCCATTGGCCTTTACTCAGCAGAAACTCTAAAGGAAATGGCTGAGATGCATAAATTAAGTCTCAAACGAAGGGCTTCAGAAGGTGGACTTCCTAGAGGGTAGGTAACATGGTGATTAATTTAATATTTCAATAAGTAAGTAATTAGCTGAAGAATGAAGTGTAAAACCAGTTACTATACTGTGAATTTGTCTTGTAATTATCATTAATGATGTCCTGAAAAATAGTTATTAAACCTTTTCCCACCTCACAAGGAACACATGATACTATTTAATCAAAATCTTGGTCTTTGGTATCCTGAATTGTATTACAGATTGGCTACTGGGTATCCTGGCATGAGGAGGAACACTGTGGTTAAGGTACCTGTGACTAAACCAGCGTGTTGGTATTCTCCAGTTTAATTCTCTGTACTTAATCTGGTTGACCTGAATATCAAATACAGGCCTGTATGGAAGTTGCTGTAAAAGGGATCTGAAACTACACTTCCCTAAAGAGAAATTGGCTGGAGCATCTAAGATAACAGTCTTAATGTATTGTTGTGAACTTCTATTACTCCTTCCTCAGTGTAGTCACTTTCCGGTGCAAATTGAGATTGAATTGTTATTAGTTCGACCACTTGATTTGACTGTCCTCCAGCTCAAATCTAAGCAATATTCCACTTGTGTATAGAAATAATCAATAGTTATTATCCACCTGGTAAGATGTAGAGATGATCCCACCTAGTTTGACTTCAGAATATGAAGTTGTTCAGTGCTGTACTGTATTTGCAGAGCAGGTATTTTTGCCACAAGCTTGGATTACATGACAGACATATTGAAATAAATGATGGCCATGGGAAAGAGTTACTTTCTAACCTTTCTACTTACGGTTTATTAATTTACAAACAAACCTCTATAAGTCAGTTACCCCAAAGCTGTCTGAAATGAAGTCACATTCCCCAATGTGTTTTAGGAAAAACAAGAAATTTTTAGCACCCTTATCTGAATAACACCCATGTTTACCTTTCTATTTGAATAACTAGGTCTGAGTAAGGAAAATAATATTTCAAATAACAATGCAGAAGTATAGTAACAGGTAGGTAAAGGGAAACTTCTCCGAGACACATTTTAGTCACCAAAGCTTTTCTGTAGCTCAATATAATATACAAAATGAGGGGCTTAGAGCAAGAGGAGAAAAATACAATAGGGGCCTGATTCTCCTTTGCCCAGCACCTTGCAAAGTCACTTACATGAGAGCAAAGTGGATGTGAAATGCTATTATTCTGAGTTAACAGCGTTTTACACCATACAACAAGATGCAAGACAGTGAGCCTAGCGCTCACTAGCTTAATCAAGCCCTAGCACTGTAAACTCAAAAGTGCCATCCACATTTGGTTATAAGAGACTTAAATTCAAAGATAGTTTTCAACAGAAACAGACCCAAAAAAGGCCTTTGTTTTTATTTACATTTTTCTTGAGGAAAAATATTATTTCTCTACCTGCTTTAGTGGTCACAGCTTCTCAATAGCACATCTTACCCTCCTTGTCTTGGCCTCCTCACATTCCTCATTAACCTTTCTCCTTGTATTTTCCTTTAGGTAAATTTTGGACAGATGAACTGCCTGAGTATTCCTACTATGTACTACTACAAAAAAATACACATTATAGGGCTGCATATGCGCCTCATTGACATCAGTAGGAGCCTTTCCATTGATTTCAATAGGCATTGTTCAGGCCACATAATAGTAATAAGCACATTTGTGCTTAAGGAGGCAGACAAAATATGGACAGAGAACCAGCTTCACAGTAATCCCTCTACCTTGTAGCACTGCCTTCCTATATGTGCCACTTCTTCCCACATGTACAAGCACTCTCACAAAATAATTTAAGCTTCTCTTGGTCCACATCTGTGGCCTGCTGGTAATATGCCGAGACATAGCATAAATAGGCTTGGCAGAATTCGACTTTTATTTTTTTATCATTTGGATGGATATTGATATTTTTAAGCATTTTAATTTTTTTTTTCAATTTATAGTCACCATTATGCAAAATTGCAGGAAGTTGGGGCAGGGCTCTCAGACAATAGTTATTTAATGACCCTTGGCATTGAGATTCAAAAATGTAAAGCCCTATAACCGTTAAAACACAAATTGTCAACACACATGTCAAAATATACAAAGGAAATATCCTTAAATCAAACTCTAATAAGTTCTCAAGCAGTACTTTTCTTTCTTACATTGCCAAGCTGTAATCTGGATTATTACTAATGGAAATATTTTTTGCATGAGGGTATATGTGTACATCAAAACTTACTGACATTTACTAATAAAAATGGAATCTTTCCAGTTTAGGTGTAAGACTGCCAATAATAAAGCTAAAACTT
Organism: Dermatemys mawii; assembly: GCA_007922305.1. NCBI lineage: Eukaryota > Metazoa > Chordata > Testudines > Dermatemydidae > Dermatemys > Dermatemys mawii. The sequence goes on from ML677335.1 coordinate 32,516,508, forward strand.
TTATCATGGTACCCTCACCTGAGATTTCATTCTGAAATTGTATATGGTTTTGGGGTGCTTTTGTATGAGTAGCTGTAATATATTCATAAATTATAGCCAATTCTGCCTCCTTGTTTTACATATAAACAAATGGGGCAATATGAAAAATCATTTATAATTAATTGACTCTTCCCTGGGAAAGAAAGAGGTGTTTTGATAGCTGTTAAGCACTCAGCAAAGTACAAACAGCCTGAAATTACTAAGCACAAGTGTCTCTGTAACGGTAGCATGCTGTGAAAATTCAGTGTTCCCGGGCCCTCATTCCTGTATGTTATCCATGAAGTGACAAGACCTGTGGATTGCAGTCTAAAAAGGAATACTAGCTTTCTTAGGACCTGCTAGAGCAGGGGTGGGCAAACTACAGCTCACAGCCCACATTCAGCCTGAGGGATCCTCCTGCCTGGCCCCTGAGTTCCTGGCCCCGGAGGCTAGCCCTTGGCCCCTCGCCAGCGGTTTCCACTTCCCCGCAGCCTTGGCTCTCTTCACCACTGGCACAGTGCTCTGGGTGGCAGCGCAGCTGCAGAGCTGCGGCTTGACCCAGTGCTCTGTGCTGCACGATGGCATGGCTGGCTCCAGCCGAGCGGCATGGCTGCCTATCCTGGTGCTCTGGGCAGCACAGCTATAGTGCCTCCAGCCACCACTGCTCCAGGCAGTGGAGTAAGGGGGCAGGGAATAGTGGGGGTTGGATAGAGGGAAAGGGAGTTCGGGGTGGTGGTCAGGGGGCAGGACTGTGGATGGGGGTGGAGCAATTAGAGGGTAGGGAACAGGTGGGTTGAATGGGGGTAGGGGAGCACTTGAGGGGCAGTTAGGAAGGAGGGGGGTTTGGTTGGGGCAGTGGGGGCAGTCAGGGGCAGGGGTTCTGGGGACAGTCAGGGAGAGGGGGTGGTTTGGAGGGACAGAGGTCCCAGAAGTGGGGGCAGTCAGGAATGAGAGGATGGGTTGGCGGGGGACCCGGAGGTATTCAGGGGACGGGAAGGAGTGGATGGGGTAGGAATTCCAGGGGTGGGGGTGGGGCATCAGCGGCCGAGAAGCACGGGGGAGGGGGAGGTGATGCATGGGGGTCTAGCATGATGGCCCATTAGGGACCATCAGCTATACAACTGATCATTGAGAGAGGGCGGACACATCCTATGACTCAGCAAGGTATGCAGGGACTTGCCCATGTGACTCCAGACTCCATTTTGCTGTAATTTTCCACAGCAAAGAACAAAGAAGGATTCTTGCACCTGGAAAAACTATAAAAGTTTTGATGATTGGGGAGGCACAGCTTCCCCAAACCAGCCTGCTATACAATTTCAGAAACCCGATGTGGCTCTCAGGCCAAAGGATTTGCCCACCCCTGTGCTAAAGGTTTAATGCTTATATTATCCATTATTCTCTGTTTTTCTGGGTTTGTACATTCATATCAAGCAGTACATGTGCATAAGCAAAACAGGCTCTGCAAGGTCATCTCTGACTCTGGTTGGTACTAGTCTATAAGTGATACTGTATAAGAACCTACAGAGATAGGTAGATCCAAGGTATATTTTATATTTAAATGGTTGGGATTTTTTTTAACTTGTATCCGGTGAAACATCTAAACAGATCCAGTGATGTGCTAGAGGGGACCCTTGGGAGCCCCTTGTTAAAATTCTGTCAGGAAGAGCAAAGGAAGATTGGAATGATTTCTCTGTCTCTTAACTGAGTCCCCAGTCCCTTACTCCTCCTATGCACTTCTGGAATTAAAGGCTTATCACAGGCAAGGATGAACATTTTTTGCAGGAGTGCCTATTACAGTGTTAGCAGCAAATGTTAATGGAGTAAAGGTTCTGCAATGGGGAACATCAACACAGATTGAGAATGAGTCGTAGAGTCTCATGTATGGATTCTCATTCTAGCCTGTGTTATTCTGCATGTCTTTGGCTAGAACAGTAAATACCTGTCCCACATGTTTTTGTGTGTCACGGGGGTAGGATTACCAGCTTGTTACTCTGTGGCATCTTTGAATGAGCGGGTTGCGTATTTTGGTATCTGCCCATATTTAGCAATAAACTAAAATGATGTGTAGGACTGAGCTGGAGAAAATTTTATTATCTCAACCCAGCATATCAAGAGCTGCTAAGCTTTGCTATGGCTGGAGGGAGCTGTGATAATCTGTTTAGGTCTGAAAAATCTTTGCTGAGATTTGAGGCTATTTACCACTTCTCAGAAGACTGATGTGTGCACAGTATTTTTTCTATGAAATATATAGTTTGTATGTGCATGTTCTTCATACTTCACCATCAAAGAATTGGTTGCTCTCTCTTTTAAAGAGTATTTTACAAACTCCAATTCTACCTTAAAAATATTGTTTTATATACACAGACATGGTTGAGAGGATTAGAATAGCCATCAGAATTCACTTCAGAAAATGATACTACTACACCATGTTTCACTGTAAGCAGTTGTTCAGCTGTCTTGCACATACCTAAAATGGATATAGAATCACTGATCTGCTTACAGGCTACAACTTGTTCCTAATATATCTCTACTGATTCCTGTACAAGACAGATATATTTGGCTCATTGCATGGTTTACAGAGCTGACAGAATATTCTCGAATCTGAGGGGCAGACACTGAAAAAAAAAAAAGCATTTTGTGACTGTATGTCCAGACAAATGCAACAGCGCAAAGCTCTGTGCCACAGCTTTGGCTCGCTGCACTGTTTTTTGTTAATTAAAAATAAACTTGGGTGACAGAGCTACAGAAAAGCCTTTTGTAAAGAAGAAGCTACTCCAAAGAATCACTGAGATGACAGCAGGGGGAACCAAACCTAACTTGTGGGCCAATCCAGTCGTAATGCTGCTAAGTGCTACCATATGGGAGAGCAGATTCACTCCCAAGACTAGAAATGTTGCAGAAGCAACTGGGAAGATGGTGATGCCCAGATCTGTCAAAAGTGTCGTATGTAGCCAATTAAAAAATAATGCTGTTGACTTCTCTGCGTGGAATCTTGTCCACTTTTTTTCCTTGGTCACAGACGTGATCTTCTATCCATGATCCAGAGGGATGGGGCAAGAAGGAGGGCAAAGGTGTGTGTTCTCAACACTTTAAGAAAGACGATGTGAAAATGAGCATCCAGATCCCATCAGTACCACTCTCTGCATAGGGATCTTCCCCTTACCAGGGGTCTGAGCTCCTTGCCTCTGTCATGCTCCCAGCTTCTGCCTGCCTGAGACCTAAATTCTGATCCCTCGGGTTGTGCTACAACCAATTATTATTAATGCAGAGAACGATGCTACGTGAATATTGTTTTCTCCTGCATTATGTCTTGTTACTGACCTCAAAAAGACACAATTTTAATGCTACAAAGTTAATGTTCTCAGGGCTTGTAACAGAGTGGCTTGCTGCTCCTAAAGGACTGAAGTACTTTGGGCTAGCCAACCTTGATTTCCAAAAAGAAATATCTCAGTTCATTCATGTAATTTTTTATGAAGGGCAGTGGATGGCTGCAGGGCAGGGAGAAGTTCAGGAAATAAAAAAGGCTTCTGCAAGGATGACCCTGACGCCAGAGGGGTTGGTGCCAAAGCAGAAATCTGTGGCTCTAGACCTGAGCCCAAGGCTACAGCTAAGCCAGGCCTGGTGGTAGCCTGCAAGGACAGGAAAGGCCTCAGTCAAGAAGGTCTGGGAGTATGGAAAATTGGAGATTGTTGGGGACTGAGCAGGCTCTAGCACAGGGGTGGGCAAACTACGGGCTGGATCCAGCCCCTCAGGGCTTTGGATCGACCTGTGGGATTGCCACCCCCGTGGCGCGGTGAGCCCCACTCCACTCCAGGAAGTGGCCAGCACCACATTCTGCACCCCAATTCATGGCCCTGCATGCAATTTCCCCATCCCAGATGTGGCCCTCAGGCCAAAAAAGTTTGCCCACCCCTGCTCTAGCAAAAAGATGTAGGACGTGGGATTTCACTACTTAAAGTAGGAAAAGCCTGGGAGTGACCTGACAAGAGAGTAAAAATGATGGATTGTATTTTGGGACACTGGGTTTTACTTTGAAGCTTTATTTATGTGATTAAACTTGAACCCTCAAGAAGGGGTGCTGAGTGGACAAGAAAAGCCTGTGTTGAGTTTAAAAAGCCCATTGAGGGAGAAATTGTTAGCAGAGCACCACAGAGGCTTCCCTGGCCATAGAGGATTGCATGGGAGACAACTGATCCCACCATATGGCTGATTAGCTTTTCCCTTTGGTGTAAAATCCAGAGTGAGCACTGAAATCAATTGATATACACCACTGTACAACCAATATAAGTGAGATCAGATTCAGGTCAGCAACGTGTTAAGTAGAGGGGCTTTTTCCTTCAAATATCTGTTGATATTTTCTTTGGATATTCTTCAGCAGATCTTGCTCACTGAAGGGACTGGCATTGCATACATGAATATTTAGTGTCTGGGGAGGAGGACATAATCTCTCCCACTCATGTTATTTCAAGGAGAGTATAGAGCCTGCAAATAGTTTTGCTTCTGTAACCCTCAATAACAATACATCCAGTGATGCACAGCAATAAAAATGTTGTGAAGGATCAGCCTGAATTCCTTGGTACCTTAGTAAATTTTTGTGGATAAACTATAATCCCTAAATTTTTCCTCTCTCTTAAGCCATTGTGTTTTTTAGGCATAAAGTTGCTTTCTATTCCTATTTGTATATGGTTTGATAAAGCTTTATAAACCCTTGTTAATACATATTGCCCTTGACACTCTAAAACTATTGTTCCTTTTGTTTGTTCTTTCTCTCTTCCCTAGGTCATAGCCAACACTGCTGCCAAGTTAGTATTAAATAGTGTGTATGCTGTATGTCTGGGGATTTGTTTTCTGGGGTAGCATGAGCCCATATGTTCTTGCTGTGTCTATTTGCAAGGTGAAAGCATTGAAAAAGAACAGATTGATGCAGCAGGCATCATACATGGCTACTATATCCAGAGACAGTTCTAGTCTAACAATATTTCTGAAACTCTCCTGCTTGTTTAGAATTTCATGTTGTTATCCTAACTTTGTAAATGTAACTTAGATTAGAACTTGCTCAACTCTTGAAGAGTTTTTCACATCTTTTTAATTTCCAGGAGTCATACATGCATTTCTTCTTAATTCTTCCAATAATCTTCATTCCCTCTGGGATTTTGTGGGCTTTGGGTACAGGCTTTTTATTATATAATTACCAATGTATTTTAAGCTTCAGGAGATAGATCCAAATCTTGAAGTCCAATTCCAGCCAAATTCCCATTGACTTCAGTGTTGAGCTCTTGGGTTTTAAATATCTAAGAAGTACTTTTCTTCAGCGGGAATTCTGCCTGAATAAGGAGTTAATATGGACTAAAGGATCTGACTCATCAGCTTTTAGGCAGGGAAATTCTCCCAATCCCTTTCAACTTTGACCTTTAATTCTGAGGAGAGAGCAGAAAGATCCCTTCTGAATTCCTGCTTGACTTTTCTGGATTGGAAGTTGGTCTTGCCCATGTAACGATCTGGAAGACCAGAAACTAATGGGAACTCAAGATTGGGCTAAATTCAGCAGTGAAGTAAATGACCAAACAAGTTAAATGTCAGGTTTAACTGATGAGAGGATAGGTGAAAATGATAGGGTAGTTCAACTTGAATTGGCATTTAAAGGGTGAGCAACATAAGTATAATTTAAACTGATTTGGCTGTGTGTGGTGACCACATTAAGCCCTTGCTGTAGCTTGGAACAAATGGATGCAACTTACATTGAAGTCAGAGGAGCCTTTGGCCACTTACACTAGCACTGAATTTTTCCCTGGAGTTGTAAGGCCGATGTAGCGGAAATCAAAATATGGGCCCCTATTTTATCTAACAATCTTCTGTTACATTTTCTGCATACTTCCAGCATTCTTCTACCAAGCTGTATACATTTTGCCCATTTGCTGAATGCCTGTCAGCATTATCTTTTGCAGAGACCCCAGATTTGTAGTTCTTAGTCTCTTGCTCCTGCTAGAATTGGCTCCTCACCTCTGCCAAACGGTCCTGCAGTGAGCATCCTGTACTGACATTAACATTTCTTCCCCTCCCAACAAGACACTGCAGTAGAAACTCTGCAGCTGAGAGACCTTTTCTGATTCTTTCTATGGAAACGCCTGTTGATTTCAATTGAAGTTTTGCCTTGCTAAGGACTGTAGGTTTGACCCAATCCTGTTAAGAGAGCAGTGAAATTGCTTCAATTCCACATTCCAACACCAAAATAAGTAATTTTTGTGTGAGCCCAAGCATCCCTGAGACCTCTAGCCCTTTTTTGGATTGATTTGTTGAAGCCAATTGCCTAGGACTAAATTTTCCTACAGATAGCAGCTTCAGTTTAGGTAAACTGATGCCTTCACTGAGTCTTCCCTCCTCCTATTAATGGAAAAGAGGGAGAGCACTGAATTATTGATCTCCAGGGACTATGAATTCTGAACTGCTCTCTGATGGCTTGATACATTGTGGGGATAAGAGAAGCCACCTCTATAACAAAGCATGAGGATTTTCTGAAGCCAACAGTAGGTATAATGTGCAGTCTGTCTTTCTTTGTGAGTCACTCTACAAGATGGTATCAATAGAATAATGTTATCATGGTTGTTAAACATGATGATAAGAAACATTTAAAATGGTGAAAATGTTCAATGAAATGCATAGTTTTTGTGTGTACCGAATGCATAATGAAGCTTCTTAATTTCTTCAGAATGTCTGTGCATGTATTGCATGGCTGTGTTTGCAATAAGATATGCGTGCATCTATATCCTACTGTCTCTGCTGCATGCTACTCTCAGTGCTTTTCTCAAATATTCCTGCAACAATACACAACTGTATCGCTCCTGTTTGCCTCAGTAAAGGCATCTTACCAAACAAAAGGCTGTTACAGGAGTTGGAATTGCCTGGGAGAGCAGCTCACCTATGATAATCAGTGCAAGTCTCAAGTCAGTTGTCTGCTGGGAGTCTTCACAACTTGTGGGAAGTTTTTCACCCCCTTGATTTTCTTCTCTCTCCATTAATGATTGAGGGGGCATCTTCTATTAACAAACACTCTAAAAGGCCCCATACGGTGGCCCCATCCTTCTGACCTGCCATGAGTATTGAAGATTCCTTTTCTTAATTGTTGCTCAGTAAACTGGAAGAGTTATTGCTGAAGCAATCCCTACCATTCAGTTTTCGTTTGTACCAAATGCATATAGTGCCTGAAGCACCCAAAAACATTTTCTTTACTTGGTGGGCTGAGGAAGAAGGTAAGGGTCACAGATTAAAATTTAATCCTGGTGTCTCGTATGGTAGCCAAAAGCAGTTAATTAAATTATTGAAGATCTGATTTAAAACATTACTTGGAAAATCTTAAACTGAACTCTAGGAGTATAACACTGTCTTACCAAGATGCTGAGAGGCATGGCCTAATCTATATTGAGGATTGACAGTAAGGAACCCTGGTGTTCAAATCCTAGCTCTGACACTGATTCCCTCCATGATTTTGGGTGTGTCATTTAAACTGCCTGTGCCTCATTTTCCCTAATAAAATTCCTTACCCACATGGAGGTCACTGTGGTCACAACAGGCAACTATCTCAGGATAATGAGTGCAATTGTCCTGTGGCCTGTGTTAGGACTGACTTTGCAGTACATTTATCCTGGAATGGTTACATATTTTGGTAACCTCCACATTTCCTCACAGAGGTGCTGTAAGGATTAAATTATTAATATCAGCAAAGAGCTGTGAAGATGAAATGCATGAGTACTAAATATCACCATGATGAGTTATCCATATAGAAAAAAATGTAATTCTGTAAAAGAGAGAAGCAGATGTTCATTTCAACTCATTAAACTTTCTAGTACCTTTGAAGATCTTTCTAAAAAGATTGAAGGAATATATGGGGAGTTCTTTGGGTGTGTAGACATATATGTACCTACATATGTATATGTAACAGCTATATTTGTCATAATTTTTATTTTGTGGCTGCAACTGTCTCAAGTTTACCAAACAATCAGCCAAACACAAAAAAAGTCATTCCGATATGTTATCTTTCCACTGTGTGTTCTTTCTCTCCAGCAATCTGAACAGATGCTTTTGTGGTGAGATGTCTTAGGCACATGCACGCATTCCTCTGCTGCTGCTTTTTTCTTTTTATAATTATCACCTGTTTGTCATTATTTTCTTTTCTTTCTCCCCTTGTCTCTTCTCCAAACCTCACTCTCGCATAACCCCAGCACTGAGTATGTGGAACGCTTCAACCCTAATGTCCTGAAGGACTCTGCCCTGTCTACACACAAGCCCATTGAGGTGAAAGGCCCAGGTGGCAAGGCCACTATAATTCATGCTCAGTATAACACCCCAATCAGCATGTATTCCCAGGATGCTATCATGGATGCCATCGCAGGCCAGGCACAGGCCCAAGGTGGTGAACTTGCTGGGTAAGGTTTTTTCTTCTGTAAAATGGCACCTCTCTGCATGATATATGAATCCTTCCTCATCCTTTTTTTCCCTTTCCTTTTTTCTTTTTTTTCCCCTTTTTTCCCCTTTTCTTTTCCTTTTCTTTTCCTTTTCTTTCTTTCTTTTTTCTTTTTTCTTTTTTTCTTTTTTTCTTTTTTCCCTTTCCTTCCCCCACCCTTTTTTTCCTTTCCCTTTTTTTCCCTTTTTACTTGGGTGTAAATCCAGAGTAATTCCACTGACTTCAGGAAAGTTCTCCTGGTTTTACACTGGTATAAGTGACAGCAGATCATAGATTTTGTTCAATGTGTTTATTATATCCATCATGAAGCTTACAGAAACAGATTGCTGCTAAAGATAAGGGCTGAGGTTACTCAAGTAGAGTATTGCTATCAGAATGTTAATAAAGAGCAACTTTGTACGTTTCACTTGGAGAAAAGGTTTGTTGAATTGGAAATATGGGTAGTTATTATCTTAATGATGCCTATTATAACAACCATGCTTTCAGTCTAATAACTGCCTTGATTACATAGCACAACAGTCATGGAAAATGAAGGAGCATTGGTATAAAAAGAATGTAAGATGCATATTTATTATTGGTTATTGTTTAATGTTTTTCAGAATGAAGCGATATGTTATGTTATCCCTCTTGGGGATTTATATTTAACAACTGCTGTTTAATTGACAGTGCTGCACAGTATAACTGCTTTTCAGCAAAGAGAAGGTTCATGATGGTGTGTGAGAACCAGTAAAGGAAATATATAAACAGCCTCTCTAAAAAGACTGAAATTTAATCCAGTATGAAGGGCCTAAAATGCATGCATGTTATACAAAAATGTTATACAACTAAGTTAAATATGGTATAAACAAGGACCCTGGATGCTGTTTCAGAATTCGTAGCTCTGTCAATGGATCTTAATAATTCTGTTTTCATCTAATTTATGGTTCTATCAACCTCAGAATTCTAAATCATCCTATGAGGGGAATGCAATTTTTTCCTGAAAATTGTTCTTATTTCAGACTAAACTCAAAATAAGTTAAAAGAAAATAACTTCTTAGTTCTGTCCTGTAAAACAAATTGAATTCCAGATTGAGCTAGATTTATTTAATAAACCTCTTTTCCAATTTTTAGGGAAAATGAAATATAATAATATTTTCTGATTTAAGAAATGCTGTTTATATCCATGACTCAAAACCAGCTGAAAATTATCAATAGTCAGTTGACAAGCTCGTGGACTTTAAAATAATGGACATGTAGTTCACACTGATATTGTGAAAAAAACTGTTAAAGCATATTCTTCATGGGCCTGATCTGCAGTCCTCCTTAATGCAGTTTCAAATCTTGCCTCAGCAAGAACTGCAAGGTACAGCCTAATATATGCTGTAATTACTTTCCTTAAGAACTTGTCTTATGCTTTCCAATATGCATTTTCAGATTTAACTAAGCAAATATTTATGCAACAACCATCTGATCCCCAAAAGAATCATGCTGATTTTTTGGAAAAAATATACGCCTTTTAAATGGTATACTTATAAACCTTTTTTCGTCTGTAACCTTCTCATTTCTCTTTCAAACTGGAGTATGAATGAGTATGAAATGAAGAGTAACCCCACTGTAGTTAATGGATTTATACCATTGTGAAGCCAGATTAAGTGGGAGACAAAACAAGACCTGTTTTTTTTCCAAATACAGTAGGACTTTTGTGACAGCTACTATTATGGAAGGAGGGGGTTAGGGAGAGAGGATGCATGGTGCAAACCAGAATAAATTTAGGGCCTAAACCGAATGCCTGTGCAGTCTACCATTAAAGTCAATGTAGATTTGAATGAGTCCAGGTGCCTGCCCATGTAGCTTGCAGGATTGGGGCTTTGGTCTTGATGAATTATTTGATTTCCTTGTGGCATTTCTTAAATATTATCAAACAAATTTGTCTGTGGTATAACTCCACTACCTTTATTGGAGTTAGACCTGTGATGCATGTGACCCCATGTTTCTCTTGGTAGGTATTCTATTCTATCTGGAATAGAAAACTTTTAATCTTTTCATGGGTATGGGAAAGAGAAATGTGTTCTGTAGCTTTAACATAGTTGATATTGAGGTGATAACCAATGAGCTTATTCAGAGTGCTAACATTTTTATGTATCTTTTGTGCTCCCTTTTATTGATCTTATCTTTTCTTTTCTCTTTATTCAACCCTTTTCATCACTAATTTCTGATACTAACATTACTCTGTTCTGCACATCCCAATGCTCCATAATGATGGATCCCACACAATGCCTTTTGTTGGGTTTTGACCATATGACTCACAGTGAATCTCCACTGGCGTAAGTAGATCCATATTTCCAACTAGCAAAACACAATGAAAGAAGTACTCTGTGTGTGTGTGTGTGTGTTCTTTTAAAAAGGTTCACTTCTTTCATATATCTGGATTTTAGAGGCATTTTATTGTATAAGCAAAGTCAGACAATACAAATCATATAACTTTAAAACTGCCATTTAGATGGTCTCAGAGTTATAAAGTTTCACTGCTGAGCATGTGAAGTCCTGCTAATTTCATAGAAGGCACTTATATGAGATCTGTCAGATACAGTTCAGAACAAAGAATTTGCCATATTGGATCAGACCACTGGTCCAACATGCCTCTCCTATATGGGGCCAGTCCCTGATGCTTCACAGAAAGGAGAGATTGTCCGTTCCAGGAAATCCCAGATAAGATGAAAGAATTCTGCTTAGTGCAGATGGAAATAGGAATTCAATGTATTTTCTAATGGGAAGGGGAAAGTGTGTACTTATTTAAATATTCCTTAGTGTTAGAGAATTCTGACATGGGCAGTCAGAATAATGATAAAGGGTCCAAATGATGAACACTAGAATAAAAGTAAATATAAGTGTTTAACTGGAAAGGAAGCAAAAGAAAATAAACATATCTAGATAAAAGCCAGGAGTCAGTCCTTCTGTTGTTTTACATAAGGCATAGCACTGGTGAAGTCAGCGGAGCTATGCCAGTTGACATCAACAGAAGCTTTGTTCCAATTTTTTTTTTAATTTTCTATATGAAATGTTAAATTTTAGAAATTAAGTAGTTACTGACATTTATTTTTGTGTATCAGGCAGTGTTAGTGAACTGTTACTTTTTGGAAATATGCCCATGAAATAATCCTCCTCTGTGACCTCAAGTAGAAAGCTAATCTGGAAGCTACGCTCTGAACTAGCACTGAAGCATTTTCTCTGTCTTGGAGAGTGATTTCTGAGGGTTTGTCTACACAGCATGGCAAAGTGCTCTACGGGGGTGTGATTTATAAAGGATTCTAACATGTTGTGCCCTGCCCTGTAGAGACCTTTCTGGCGTGCTCTAAAGGTACCAGGTTTGTGTTAACGTAGTCCTCTTTCAATCCTATGTTAACACGAACTAAGTACCTTTTAAGTTACATCTACACTACAAGCTAGACATGATTATTCCCTTGCTTTTGCACTAGCTCACATCAGTTAGTGTAGCCATGGTAGAAAGGGCAGCAGCAGCAGCAGAGGCACAGCTTAGATATGCTGAGTACAAACCCACCTGAAACCAGTGGGTACATACTCTGTGTGGCTAAGCCGTGCCTCCACTGTCATTACCTCACTACCACAGCTACACTGATGTTTATACTTGTGCTAGCTCTATCATACAATAGGTGTACACAGTGTATTGTAGACATATATTGTAGATGTAGTCTTAGGGTATGTCTGCGCTTCAGTTAAACACCTGTGGCTGGCCTGTACCAGCTGACTCAGGCTCATGGACTGTTTAATTGTGGTGTAGATGTTCAGCTACAGCCCAAGCTCTGGGACCCTCCCACCTTGATGGTCCTAGATCTCTGGCTCCAACCTGAGCCTGAACGTCTACACCTCAATTAAACAGCCCTTCAAGCCCAAGTCAGCTGGCACAGGCCAGCAGTGGGTTTTTAATTGCAGTGTAAACATACCATTAGAGCACTCCAGCAAGGCCTACGCAGGGCAGTTGTGTGCTTTACAAATTACACCTATGCTGTGTAGACAAGCCTTCAGCCTAATATTAGTCTTGATCAGAGTAGTGCTTCTATCCTATGAGTTCTCAGACTTGGCTCTTTAAATATGCTTTTCTCAGTGTTACAGCCTGTTGGCACAGCTTTCTTTTTGTGAACTTCTGAACTTCTTACTTAGTGAATGTTAGAATCTCTCCAGTAGATTATATGCTATGCTTTTAAATTTGGGCATTAAAGCAAACCTTCTTCTCTTTTCTCTGATCAGATCATCTCAAAAGTAAAGGCCTGGCCAGTGATTGGGTTATATTCATTTGATCTTATCATTGGCTTGTTCCTTCAGGGTGCTAAGTGTGCCGTCTGCGATATGTTGCCTATTCTGAGCTCCAGCTTACTACAGTGGAATTGAGGCTATTCATCACCTTGCTTGTTCAAGCCTGAAATAAGCATTTTCTGGCTAAATATGAAAATAACTGTATAAGCAGTATTCTTACAGGTAGCCAAATCCTCCTTTAGTACTGTTTTAGATTCAAATCTTCTTCGAGCAGTGTCCCTATGGGTGCTCCACTTTAGGTGTCTGTGTGCCCCTCCGCCTCTAATCAGAGATTTTTGGTAGCAGTGTCCCGTTGAGCCCGTGCATGTGCTTTCCATCTCTCGTGGTCTGCCTTGAGAACCCCTCTCACTTCCATCTCTATTGCCTTTGGCCTCTGACTACCGAGAAGTCGTCCCATCCTTATCTGTGTCATTTAGTAGTAGTTTTGTTTTGTTACCTTTGCTCTCCTTAAGTAGTGTTTGTTTTGTTACTTTTGTTCTCCTTAAAAGTAGTTAGGCTAGTGTTCATTTTATTTTATTTTATTTTATTTTATTTTATTCCTTTGGGTTAAAAAAAAAGAGAGAGAAAGGAGAAAAACTTCAGTTTCCTGCCTTGTCTGGGGGCATTCTCTTTCCTCTCTCCCCCGCCCTCCGGCCGCATCTAGTAGACTCATAATTATTTTCTTTTTCAGTTAAAAAAAAGAAGTAAAGACTCCGTTCTTCTGCATTCCTCCCTGCTAGAGGATGACAGCTCCTGCCCAGGGGCTTCTCTGGCTCTCTCTGCTCCAAGTGATGCCTCTCCTGCCAGTAGTCAGTTCCTATAATGGCCAGACACCCCCACTGTGCCTGGGAGAGCCTCACAGAAGTGCTTTACCTGCCACATCTATAACTGCAGCCTCACAGGTGCTCTGAAGTAAAAATTCCTCCTGTTGGAGAAAACACTTCAGTCTGCAGGGGACTTCAGTGGGTACTGACCGTGGAACCTTCACTTCAAAAGGGGTCAAGTTGGGAAGATGAGAGGAGAAGAGAGAGAGAAAAAAATAGCCACCAGCAGACTCCCCCTGGAAAGGCTCGTCAAACAAGCTTCTCCGAGCAACTGGCCAGGCAGAGGGGTTCCGCAGTGTGGCCATTTCAGCACCGATCCCAACACATGGGTTCCGAGTTGCTGGCCAGCCAGTGGGATTCCCCAAAGGGCCACCTCAGTAGGACGACACCAGCAGACGGACTTCCTGATGTGAGCTCTGTTGCAGCACTTGGCACCCTTTGCACCGCAGCTCTGAAGCAAGAACCTGAGAAGGGGCTTCCTGCTGTAAGCTCTGCCCTGCTCTGAGCTCTGCTGCGGCACCGACACCCATGGCACCGTTCTCCAAGACGCCAGGGGCTTCCACAGTCATGATCTGAGGCAATAGTACCACCCCTAAGGAGAGGGGACAATTACTGTACTGTCTCTAAAATAGGGTGACCAGATGTCCCGATTTTATAGGGAAAATCCTGATTTTTGAGTCTTTTTCTTATATAGGCTCCTGTTTCCCCCCACCTCTGTCCCAATTTTTCACAATTGTTGTCTGGTCACCTACTCTTCGACTCCATAGTACTCTCTGTAGTAAAAGACTCCATTCCGAAGTCCCAGCCTCCAGTGGTGGCTACTGCTCGGGAGTCACCTAAAGTGGAGCACTCATAGGGACACTACTTGAAGAAGAAGAGGAATTTACTCACCTTGTGCAGTAACGATGGTTCTTCAAGATGTGTGTCCCTATGGGTGCTCACAACCCACCCTCCTCCCCTCTACTTTGGAGTTGTCTGTAGGGGTCTGTGGTAGAGAAGGAAGTGATGCGGGTTCACCTGAGCAGTGCTAAATAGCCTTGAGACAGACAACGAGGGAGTGAGAGCACATGTGATGGCTCAACGGGACACTGCTACCAAAATCTCTGATTAGCAGTGCAGGGGCACACAGACATCTAAAGTGAAGCACCCATAGGGCCACACATCTTGAAGAACCATTGTTACTGCACAAGGTGAGTAACTTCCTCGTCTCTGCAGAGAATTTGGCCCCACATTTGTAAAAGAGTAAGAAGATGCAGACTTCAGATATCAAGAGTGGAGGTTCAGCTTGAGAAATAATACAATAGGTAATTTCTGCTATGTGAAGTCCTTGAAGCACTGTGTACACTTGTGTAGCAATGAATAATAATAAAAATATAAACTCAGTGTCTGGGGCCAATTTCTGATATAATCATTTCAGTCAACAGTGTTAAAGCTGGGGTAAATAAGGTCAGCATCGGGCCCATGTTGTTTGAAGTAAGAAAATCATTCAAACATACCGAATCAATTTATTTATACTGGAATTATTCAAACCCTCATGCCAGGACATTAAGGTAGCAGAGTGAGAATGCCCTGTCTGTGTGCCCTTTTTTATCATTCTCGTCATTGTATTATAACTCATAATATACCAAGAACCAAGAGTTGGTGTTCATAAGATCACGTACTCATGTGTTTCATGTACATTTCAGTCAAATTTCTTTTATGAGTCATTAAGGATTGTTGGCCAAATTCGCTCCAGATGAAAGCAGACATAATTTCAGTGACTTCAGCAGAGTTGCATTCATCTAAGAGTGGCATTTGAAATTAATCCTTTGAGTGTGTAAACTGAATTAAGCAACAATAACAGACTCTAGATTTTCTTTATAATGAACAGAAGTGGATGGCTATTTTACAATTCCTTATAAGTGTTTGATAATTTCTGTAATTGCATTTGTAACTAATTGGAATCAAAATGCCATCCATTCAGTATTATATATGGATCGAATATGCTTCTTCATAGAAATTCAACTGTATTTTTACATCAAGGGCAAAATCCTGAAGCCCGTACTTAGCTTTTACTCAACTTTTTGTTACCTGACTAAGAACGGAGTTAAAATTAAGTAAAGACTTCAGTATATGGTCAAAAATCACAGATACTTTACTCCTTATTTAAAGAGGTTTGATTGTCTATAGATCTTATTTTGGTGCAAATTAGTTTTGCTGTGAATGCATGACCCACCCAATGATGTGAACAAAGGTATAATTTTCTATTCAATCATAGCAAAATGCTCTAAATTATTTGGGGAGATTTTTTTGTGCGCGCACACACACTAGGAGAACAAACTTTAAAATGAAGAAAGGGCATAGTAACAACTGATAAGTCTCCCCCTGCCCCTTATCACGTTTTCTGAAAGAGTCAGGTGCCTCATCTAAATTCTTGGAAAGACTATAACCAGCCACAATGTTGCTCTGGATTATACACTGCCATTCCTACTGGCTCATATGTCCCGATATTCAAACAAAATTAAAGGCCTGTTGTATTAAAGTCATAACTGGAAATGTTCGAATATGTTTTGCTCAACTAGATAACCTAGTTTGACTTAGAAGCACTTCATTCAGTGAGGGAAGGTTAATTCACCAGAATCCATTTCCTGTCTTTATTGTCTGCCATAAATATATTAATATACCCTGATATATATTGGTATTCTGAAATCTTAGACCCAATCTCTATAGCTGCACAACCACATCTGGCTTTATAGTTTTAATCATTTTTTTTTTTTGTAAATCCATCATAATATTAGAACAAAGTAGTGTAAACAGAGGATTTAGCAAAATGAACCTGGCTATCTGTCCATGACCCAAATGCTAGAACTGCCACAGTAACACATAGCTGATAGTTGAAGTCAGCATTACCATCCATCCACTGGGTTTTAGTATCCAGTATCCATCATTCTGCAGCTGCGAAATTTGCCATCAGACCCAGCAGAGTTTTAAGCTCCAGCATGATCAGAATGTAAGCCAGTAATAGGCAGCCAGTCATCCATTACAGTAAAAAAGCAAAAGATGCTGTTTACTCAATAGAAAAAATGAATATATAAAGTGTAGTTGGAAACATTAAAATTTTACCACCTAATTGGAATCCTTTACTAAATCATTTGCTAAGAGGGATAAAATGTTATTTATATTTTTTTATTTTCATGCTTCTCATGGAGAGTAGTTTGAGGGGCAATTGAATGACTATAATGTAAGCGTCATTTCTTTCCTTTCTATTCACATTACAAAATTTCTTCATTAGCCCACATACTAAGGCTGTTTCCGACATAAGGCTTGATTCACTAGTGCCTCAGTGGAAGGTGAAATTTATACCTCCCTGCATTAGCAAGGCCTGCTGTTCCACATGGAAGATTCAGTGAAGGGAGGCTGATGCTGTCCCTCCCTTATCTTCCCTCAGGGAGGGATGCAGATTTAGTTTAGTTTCCTGTGTGCAGATTTAGATTTAGTTTCCTGTGTGCAGGAGCCACACAGGAACTCTGCTGGTGGAGACTACAGAGGGATGTTCAGAATCAGTGCTACCTTTGCAAGATGAGCTAGTCCCCCAATGTTCCCACATCTGTCAGCACTTAGATACCATGGTGATGGATACTGTAGAGTACATAAGGTAGACACCAAAAGTGAGGTTATAGCTTCTTTCTGTTCCTGCACTCTTCCAACTGGGCAGACGTTCCATCACACTTCTGGGCACTGTGGCAGGGTTTACCCGGTAGAAGCCATTTTATGGGCATAATCTAATTTACGGTCCAACAGTGAAAAATTAGTCCATTATGTTAAGAATGTTCCCCTTTTGTGTAAGAAGTGCAAAAGAACAGGAAATGTAATATTTGCTTCCTAGCATTCTGTCAGGTTCTCAGGAAAGCTGGAAGGTAGCATATCCTGGGGAGGGGGCAGAGGAAGGAACTGCTGCAAGTACCCCCTTTACAGATGGGTCCATAGGGGATGATATACACTATAGTGCTCCTTCATACTGGCTTATATAGGGAATACGGAACCATGGCATATTTAAATACAGTGTTTCCAAGCCCCTTGTCAGGGTGGTTAAGCACTGGAATAAATTGCCTATGGAGGTTGTGAAATCTCCATCCCTGGAGATTTTTAAGAGCAAGTTAGACAAACACTTGTTAGGAATGGTCTAGATCAGGGGTGGGCAAACTACGGCCCGCGGGCCAAAGTAGCCCACGAGCAGTTTTTATCCCGCCCACGAGCCCCTGCCAGGGGAGTGGGACCAGTGGTCTTGCTCTCCTGGGCGGGGCGCTCTGAGTGTGCCCCGGAGAGAGTGGCGGGCTGCTGGCTGGGTGCGCCGCCCAGGACAGCGGACCCGCGGCCTGCTGGGCGCGCCACCCTGAGAACAGGGCTGGCGCACCCCGGACAGCGGGCCCGCTGCCAGCCAGGCACGCCACCCTGAGAGCGGGCCCGGCCCGCTGTGTGGGTCCCCGCGGCCGGCCGGGCGTGCCGCCCAGAACCCAGAACAGCGGACCCGAGGCCAGCTGGGCGTGCCGCCCTGAGAGCGGGGCTGGTGCGCCACCTGGGCCAGCGGGCCGCAGCCAGACACCGCCCGGAGCCCGGGCCAGCGGCCAACACCGCGCCCCGTGCTCCCGAGCTGGGGACAGGGCTGAATGCGGCAGACTGCGGGGCCCCGTGCTCCCAGCCCGGGCAGAGTGCTGCGAGCTGCGGGGCCCGCGCCCAGCTCAGAAGGTAAGTGGGGGGTGGTGGTGGTTAGGTGAGGGTGGTGATTATAGTGGGTTGTGGGGGGGCTTAAGTGGGAGGGTGGTTAGGGTGGGGGGGTCTTCTGAGGGGCAGTCAGGGAACAGAGAGCAGGGGAGCTAGATGGGGGATAGGGTCCTGGGGGACAGTTAGAGTGGGGGGTCTCCGGCGGGGGTGATCGGGGACAAGGAAGGGGGAGTTGGATGGGTCAGAGGTTTTGAGGGGGGCAGTCTGGGGGCGGGAAGTGGGTGGGGGTCAGATAGGGGGCAAGGCCTTCAGCCCTCCGCACAATTTTGAACCCTAGTGTGGCCCTCGGGCCAAAAAGTTTGCCCACCCCTGGTCTAGATAATACTTAGTCCTGCCAGAGTGCAGGGGACTGGACTAGGTGACTTCTCGAGGTCCCTTCCAGTCCTACAATTCTGTGAGTCTATTCTGACATGAAACACACACATCTCCATGCTATTTGCAAATGCAAATCCATTGATATAGTTTATGTTATGCTATGCTGAAAGCACCAGTAATTGGCAATGCTTTTTCCTGTGGCAAATTATATTATTGTCTGCACAGTGTCATACCAGTTACTTTGGCTTTTCCCTGACTCCTCTCCCATTGTCAAACCACATCCCCATATTTGCTTTTTGTGGGTCTTCTCTAGAGAATTGTATCTTGCCAACTAGGAAGTTTGGGCAACTGCTTGGGCTTTAAAGGAAAGTTTTATAGCAGGTGACTGCTCTGATTCCTTCCTCTTTATGGCAGGGACCTCATTAGACAATATGACCCTTAATTTTTAAAACAGCTATTTCTTAATTTTCATGATATCGACCTTGCCACTTCCAAAGGTCTGTAAGGCTTGGGTCATACAGTTACAATGTAAATCACTCACTTCAGAAATAATCTTGTATTTAGAGGAGTCCTGGAGCCAGGTACATAAGAATGGCTGTACTGGGTCAGACCAAAGGTCCATCCAGCCCAGCATCCTGTCTACCGACAGTGGCCAAAGCCAGGTGCCCCAGAGGGAGTAAACCTAACAGGTAAAGCTCAAGTGATCTCTCTCCTGCCATCCATCACCCCCCTCTGACAAACAGAGGCTAGGGACACCATTCCTTACCCATTCTGGCTAATAGCCATTAATGGACAAAACCTCCATGAATTTATCCAGTTCTCTTTTACATCCTGTTATAGTCCTAGCCTTCACAGCCTCCTCAGGCAAGCAGTTCCACAAGTTGACTGTGTGCTGTGTGAAGAAGAACTTCTTTTTATTTGTTTTAAACCTGCTGCCCATTAATTTCATTTGATGGCCCCTAATTCTTATATTATGGGAACAAGTAAATAACTTTTCCTTATTCACTTTCTCCACACCACTCATGATTTTATATACTGCTATCATATCCCCCATTAGTCTCCTCTTTTCCAAGCTGAAAAGTCCTAGCCTCTTTAATCTCTCCTCATATGGGACCTGGGACCTCTAATCATTTTAGTTGCCCTTCTCTGAACCTTTTCTAATGCCAGTATATCTTTTTTGAGATGAGAAGACCACATCTGTACACAGTATTCAAGGTGTGGGTCCACCATGGATTTATATGAGAGCAGTAAGATATTCTCTGTCTTATTCCCTATCCCTTTTTAAATTATTCCTAACATCCTGTTTGCTTTTTTGACTGCCGCTGCACACTGCGTGGATGTCTTCAGAGAACTATCCATAATGATTCCATGATCTTTTTCCTGATTAGTTGTAGCTAAATTAGCCACAATCATATTGTATGTATAGTTGGAATTATTTTTTTCAGTGTGCATTACTTCACATTTTTCCACATTAAATTTCATTTTCCGTTTTGTGGCCCAATCACTTAGTTTTGTGAAATCTTTTTGAAGTTCTTCGCAATCTGCTTTGGTCTTAACTATCTTGAGCAGTTTAGTATCATCTGCAAACTTTGCCTTCACACTGTTTACCCCTTTCTCCAAACCATTTATGAATAAGTTGAATGGGTCTGGTCCTAAGACTGACCCTGGGGGAACACCACTAGTCACCTCTCTCCATTCTGAAAATATACTGTTTATTCCTACCCATTGTTCCCTGTCTTTTAACCAGTTCTCAATCCATGAAAGGATCTTCCCTCTTATCCCATGACAACTTAATTTATATAAGAGCCTTTGATGAGGGACCTTGTCAAAGGTTTTCTGGAAATCTTAAGTACACTGTATCCACTGGATCGCCCTTGTCCACATGTTTGTGGACCCCTTCAAAGAACTCTAACAGATTAGTAAGGTATGACATGACTGCACACATCACCATCAACGTATCTATCTGCAGCTCTATTAATATTTAATTTAACTGCACACTGTGCAAAAGTTATTTTGATGGGAAAAAACTATTAAATGACCATGTCTACTTCCAGCTTGCATCATAAATTAAATTAAAGGTTAACTCAGTTGGTATTATAGGGTATCTCATGAATTTTTGTAGTTTGGGCTCTAGGTATGCAAAACTGAATGGCTCTTCCTATACAGTCTGTGCAAGGACATCAGAGGGATCATAAACATTAGGTATAGTTTAATAATAAAGTTTTGAAATATGAAATAGCTAGAGAAGTGTCTGAGCCTCGAGTTCAAATCCAAATTTTCTAATGTTCTGAAGTGTTTGGATTCAGCATTTTGGTACCAGCCTACCTCTGGAAAGAATAAAAAAAATCTGTACTAAATTAACTTTTTATAATCAAAATATATTTTCTCCTTTTCAGTGTAACCTTAAATGGTCCAGTTCCACACCTGCAATAATATACTCTAGGGTCAGTTAATTAGCTCCACAACATGAGGTACTCACTATGCACAATTATAGGGGTAGTAATACTCAATTGGTCCAATAATATTGACTTGCTGACCATCCTATATTGCTTTATATTGATATATTACTGACATAATTTGGTGGCTGTGTTGGCTGAGGGGTCATGGACAGATGGGCAAACATATTGGTTTGAATAATAATAATATGAAATGTTAAAGACAAAGTGAACTGAAATGTTCTCAGTGCACATGTTTTTGATCTACTGTAATGTGTTTATTTCTTAGGCAAATGGGTATTTTCAAAAACAGTGTTTCTGGTTTTGTTGTTGGTTGTTTTGGAGTAGAAACTCCAACATGAGGTCGGGTTAGGGAGGCAAACCCAGCATGTGCTGTTTTATAATGCACCCTTTTCTGCGTTGCAGTAGCCTTCCTGTTAAAGATCCTCACATAGACAGTGCCTCTCCAGTGTATCAAGCTGTGCTTAAAACTCAGAACAAGTCTGAGGATGAGCTTGACGACTGGACTCGCCGTTCTGCCAATCTGCAGTCCAAGTCTTTCCGCATCCTCGCCCAGATGACAGGAACAGAGTACAGTAAGTCAAACAGTGAAGCCCCAAATTTGTTTTTAGATTAATTTGATTTTTCTTTCCTCTTTTATACACTAGCTGTTCAGTCTCAAAGATGACTCACTTCCTTCAGTGAACCTCCCAATGTGTGTTAAACTCACAAAGCTCTGAATCTAGTTCAAAGGGGATTCGCAAACCTAAATGCTAACTATTACATTGTTTCCTATAAAGGAAATCTTTGATCATCCATGAGTACTTTCTTATTTTATTGTGGCGAGTGCTAATAACAATCATTAACTAAACAAGATCCTAGAGTGTCTTGGGCTAGTGTAGGTTCCTTCTCCTCTCCCCCAAACAATCTAATGAAGGGGTTCTCAAACTTCGTTGCACTGTGATCCCCCTTGTGACAACAAAAATTACTACATGACCCCAGGAAGGGGACCAAAGCCTCAGCCACGCACCCCTGAGTCCTGCTGCCCCAGGTGTGTGGGGGCGGGGGCAAAGTCCAAGCCCCCTGGCAGGGGGGTCCAAAGCTGAAGACCAAAGGCTTCAGCTCCAGACAAGGGGCCTGTCACCTCTGCCCCGTCACCCAGGGCTGAAGCCCTCAGGCTTCCACTTCAGCCCCAGACACTTCGGCCCTGGGCCTCAGCAAGTCTAAGACCAGCCCTGGCTACCCCATTAAAATGGGGTCCTGACCCAGTTTGAGAATTGCTGATCTGATGTAATTGGTATAATCAAGTAGGAATTCTCACTTCTCAGGGAGCTTGGTTTACAAAATTGCTAATTCCTTTGAAAGGCAATGATCATCTTAGCATCTCTTGTAATATACTTTTACACAGTGTACACCCTGAAATCAGAAAATGGAACCTCATTTGCACCGTACCTATGATTTTCTAGCAGCCATGTTACCTAGACACTAGACCCTGACCCAGGTCCACAGATGACACAGGAGATAGAAGTTCTGTGTTTATTGCCCATGAAATTCTTTTTCTGACCATCAGTCACCAACTTCACATCTTATTCCTAATCTAGATAGCAGGGAGTTTGGGATACCTCATGACTACCCTCATTCCATCATTGGGAGGCAGGCACCATTTACCCAGTGTTTGTCCCTCATGTCCTCTACATGTGAAGCTGCCACTTTTCCAGGCTCTTCCCAAGGAGCAGATAGCCCGCTCGGGGTCCTCGTGCATAACCAAGACAAACTATGAATCAGCTGCTGAGAAAGTAGTACAGCTGCAATCTCTTACCACTGCCCCAACTTCTAACCCTATAAATTCCACTCACGCCAGAGTTGCTCTTGCTCGCTTTATATCTCTGTGTGACCTAAAGGTGGAAAGCTGCCATGCATATCCACTTAGATTATATTTTATTTTATGCTTTTCTGATAACCTGGCGTTGGATTGTGGGCCTCATTTTTTTAACAGAATCATTTTCTCTTCTGCAGTGCAAGACCCGGATGAAGAAGCCCTGAGGAGATCAAGGTAGGCAACTAGCAGCAGGCATTATGGCTGCCTTCTTACTGATAACCACTACCTAATGCTCTAAAATGGCATTAATATGAAAATACAAAACTAGATTATTTTCTTAAATATTCTAACACATTTACTCAACAGTCACTAAAATGAAAATGCTGTTGGCTTAGAAATCTGCAAGAAGTGCTCAGTTGAAAGGGTAACAATGTGACAGTTAGGTGTAATACAGTACAAAATCCTGGAATGAGTACTCAGTCTTGAAAGCTCTTTGCATATGGACTTCCCATTGACTTCAACGGGAGTTCTGTTTGTGCTGGGCTCATAGGATTAGGCCCTACATGGCTGCATTCAATTCTGTAACTGGATGAAAATATATGATATTGTGGTAGTGTTGAAATTTTATGAGCAATTTATTTGGATGATCCTGTGATTGGCATTTGATTCAGCTGACATGATATAGTAATGTAGTTGTTTCCAATTACAGTCATGGAATAATCATCACCTGAATATATTTTATGTGAAACAGAAAAAAATTGTATTTTTTTTAGATAATACACAGTATGAGGATACAGGACTGCTTTTGCTACAGGAGAAAAGTACATATCCATTTTCAAATGTTCTGCCAGTAAGGATTTTACACATTCCTATGCTATAAACTTTAAGGCTATTACGAACAGTTATGATCATCTGATCTGACTTCTGCAAAACACAAGCCATAGATTTTACCCAGAGATTTCTGCATCTTGTTCAGCAACTTGTGAATGAACAAGAGTGTATGGGGTCCTAGCCTAATGTATTCTGTTTATATATTCCACATCCCTATCTTGCCAAAAATGTTTTAAACAGCTTGTTTGGTTTCTGATCTGTCTGGTATTTTGCCCATCCAATGTTTAAATTGTGTTATTACTAAATGGCTTTTATGTGCAACGTTTTGGACTTTTGATTCTTCTGTACCTCATGTAGGGTTACAAATGAGGAGTCACTGAGCAAAATACGAATGTTTTTACTTACAATATGAAAATAAAAATCCAAGGGATATATTTTAAACTGGATGTATTTCCCAGCCAGGTTCCACAACAGTTCAATGAAAGTTGCATTGCTAGATGCCTCCGTATCAGTTTGAGACTGTGCCACCCTTGCACTAAGTTCTGTCCTCAAATGTGCAAACACAGTTCCTATTGATTTCATTGTAAGTCTCAATTCAGTAAGTGTGTACTGAAGTCCTGTTAACTTCATTGGAATTGAAATCAAATTCTGCAGCATCCAAACAAACACTATGTACAAGGAGGACCTTCACTAAAACTATATTATGTCTGCTGATACAAGGTCCTGGCTCCCATCCATCTGTTTGTGGACAAAATTTAGTCCTTTATGAGCTTTAGCTGTGGTCCATAAATAGAAGATGCATATAGAAAGGCCTGGGTGTTGAAAAAACACACTTGGATAGATTTTTAAAAGACTAATTGGTTAATAACACATAAATATCTGTACTGTAAATTGCACATATTATTTGATGTAATTTAAAGTACATGATATTATCCTTTGTGTAGTTTATGCTGTCAGCATTGTGCACTTCTGATGTATTATTTTCCATCTTCTTTTTTTAATAAGGAAATGTTAATGACACTGAATATGAGTCACTGGGGAATGTTATTCAAAGAATCTAACCAAAGCTGAAAGGAATGTAATTTGGACAGTTACACACACATTCTTTCTATCTGCCCTCTTCCCGCCCCATGCTTCTATCTGCTTCTATATGCAGAGAACAACCTTTGTCCATAGATCTAGTTTTGGAAGGCATGGAAGGAGGGAGTGACATATCTACAGCATTCTCCTCTCTTCTTCTGCCCCCTTACCCAATATAGCGGAAACCCCTCCATAGGGTGCTAGTTACAGATGGGCATTGTCTGAAGTTCCACACCTAGCCTGCAAAATTGTACAGTGTTACTTTTTCATGGTTTGAAATGAACAGTGGGGGTTTCTGGGGCAGCGAAAGGCGAAGGGATCCCCTGGAAGTACAAATGCTGCAGGATACCTTGCAGTTCTTTAGAGATCCATTGGTTTGAGCTCTAGATCAGACTGTCAGATGCCAGCCTTGATCGAAAAGTTTTTATGTACACACAAGTTAAACTGTCAGAATTCTCATGTAATG
Source organism: Dermatemys mawii (assembly GCA_007922305.1). Lineage (NCBI taxonomy): Eukaryota > Metazoa > Chordata > Testudines > Dermatemydidae > Dermatemys > Dermatemys mawii. Next base: position 32,541,805 of record ML677335.1, read on the forward strand.
GAGAATTTTGGTCCCAAGTCATACCTGACAAGAGTGCTCTCTTCCCTCTTGTACTTTTCCTCTGTTCTCTGTGTATCAGCTTTGTTTACTGTGAACAATAATAAGGGTTGAGTCAACCCTAGTGGCAGCTCCAGATCTACTTTTTCTTTTAGACATTTTCAAAGGAAACACAAGTAACTTTACAATATGGTGGACCTCTTTTTAATGCAAGTGTTCACCCCTAGACTTGGTGCCTATTCTCATACATACTGGCATGTACTCTGAACAGAGCCCATAATGTGCAGGAATTTTCAGATGGCAAAATGCCTGTTTCACTTTATATTAATTAGTGTGTTTTATGGCTCTTTTGTTCAAGTTATAGTGGCAGCCACACAGACACATGTGGCAGTGAATGAAAGGCACTTTGAGGTACTTTTGATGTAAGATTACCATTTGTTATTAAATCTTTCCTTTGCATTGGGATTGTTATGAATGTTTTGTTGAACATTTGATAAGTAATTTGTCTCTCACCAGTAAAAGAGACATCTCTTGAATTAATATCCTTCCGTACATGGAGATGGAGGGATATATCTTCAAAACATTGAGGGATTTCTTAAACTTCATGATTCCTATTAAATCCTTTTGAAGCTGCACAACTACCATCCTGCATATTGCTTTGAAAAAATACCTCTCGAAGTTGCAGTTTCACAGATATGGATATTCTGAATCATTGTATTTTTATAAGCATAAAGTGGCATTTGAGAAATCATACATCAACAGAGTCCCTTAGATGTGCTGTTTGTATCATATCATGCTGTAAGAAACTGAAGAATTAAAAAATTCAAGAACTCATCACCATTTACTCTGGGTTTTTTTGTTTGTTTGTTTGTTTTGTGTGTGTGTGCTTTGTAAAGCTTGGAGAGTGAAACTAGCCTGGTCTGTTTATTTTCTTTTTCTTTAACCAGTTTCACTCTTTGGCTCTCCCGCATTAATACAATGGTTCTATGTTTGGATATCAGCCATTCAGGAGAAATGAACTTGTCTGCTTTGAAACAAACACATGCACAAATCAAGTGAACATTTTAATTTCCATTAGGGTTTGTAAAATTCTCTTCTCTGCTCCTCCACCTCCCTTTGTTTAGATTTTTAACTTAAAAAACCTTGGGCCCAAACCAGAGGACAGTATCCTGAAAGAAGCAGAACACCACCTGTGAGGTGCTGAGTGCCCTTCACTCCTCTTGAAGTTGATGGGAGTTGAGAATGCTTAGTTTTTGGAATGTGGTGATCAGCACCATACAGATTCTGCCTCTGTGTTGTTTTGTTTTTAACTCTAATGACTGGAGATACTTATTTAAATACCAACATTTGCAGGATTTCAGGTTCTCATTGCCTAATCTCTAACAAAAGCAAAAAAGCTATGAGGAAACATTGCTCAAATTTGCAGTTGATGGTCCTTATGAAAAAAGATATCGGCTGACCTAGATATTACAGGATAGGAAATGTTTGCATTGATTTTCTCTTGTACGATGTTGACTTTCACTTCCTGCTCAGCTGGAAAAAACGCTAAGAGTCTGCTGGCAGGAAAACAGTAGAATTATGCTGAGAATGTCTAGCAAAAGCAGCCCTGTCAAACAAAACCAAAACCAAGGAATACAAATTTGTGTTACATTAGAGCTCAAAATTGCAAATCTAAAAAGCTTTCCAAAATTTATCTGGAAAAGGATCACCTAGCCTAGTTTGCCTTTATTTTGGGAGGTAACATCAATCCAAATAAATTGCCATTGCCCTAGTTATAAAGCAGGGGAGTGGTGGCCAAATTCCCTAACCCCTTTCTTTCTTCCTTCTTTCTCTGTCTTTTTCTTTCTCTCTTTCTCCATGCCACAGGGAAAGGTTTGAAACGGAACGTAACAGCCCACGCTTTGCCAAATTGCGCAACTGGCATCACGGCCTATCAGCGCAAATCCTTAATGTTAAAAGTTAAAAATCCATGTGTAACAAATAAATATGCAAGATATAAAATTACACTAAAGAAATAACTGCTTTACAGAGTTAGAACCTAGGGGCATCATATATATACACAGTAAAGACATAAGATAGAGGGTTTTCTCTGAGTTCCTGCCTTTATTGTTTTCGTTGCTAGCCTGATATTTTGCCACTATCACCAAAAAAAACCAAAAAAACCCACCCAATTCCTTCTGATAAAATATAACTCTAAAGTACTGATGGGGAAAAGATATAGCCATTGTACTTTATTTAAATACAGAGAGATACAAGACAGAAATGATTGTCAGATTTTCTTGGGGGTTGAGGGGAGATGTGCTTTTCCAGAGAGTGTTACTGCTGTAAGAAAGTCAAATTGGAGCTAGATAGCTGGGAAGAAAAACTTACTAAGTCTAGCCGAAAGGTTCTAAATACACTGTCCTTTTAATTTCTTTCGATATTTAAAAAAATCTTTCAGCTAAGACCTTAGATGTGATAAGTTTACTTTTCTTGGATGTGCTATATTGTTAAGAGTTACTGCTGACAACATTGCTTATAGTTTTCCCTTTGAAACCAGAATTTGTCTGGGGAAGAAAGATAGAGGTGGAATGTGGCAGCTGTGAGACTGTGAATCAAAGGGGACTAGGTAACACTTCGTTAGAGTTTGTTTAGAAGAAAAAGAATATATGAGACAATTCAGTACTGAGTTTTTAAAAGCATGTAAGTTTCAGGCAAAGTGCTGCTCATTCTGTATTGTTCTTGTTTTGACCTCTCACTTGTTTTCTGTATATAGCAGCATGCTTTAACTGAAATAAAAGGATTTTAAAGACTAAAGTAATGATGTGCCTGTTTTACACAAGTATTTTACTCTAGAAAATAAAATAAATCTTGGAAATATATCAGAAGGATATTCATTCCACAATAGAGAACATTGTCAATAAGCTTTTCTCAATGAAACATAATTCTTACAGATCTCAAAATGATCTGTATTAGAAGGCTTGGTGTAGCCTATAAGAGGTCAAGAATAGAACTGAACACATAAATTCTGAGTAACAAAAGAAAACAGGATATTTTTGTGGATTTTGGAGGGGAAATTATAATTGCACAAATTCCTTTGGTAGTCTGCATTCTCTGAGGTGTTGCTAATATTGACTTAGTACATACCTGCTGTGTTGACATGTGGGTCATTGCTGGGGGTTAGAATGATGTAGCTTTGTTTCAGTGAGTATATTGCAAACATTGAAACAATATTTTTATTTTAAAATATATAATCTGAAATCAGGCAGGTCTAACAGAGAAGTCCATAAATAAATACCCTTGTTCTTTGCTAATAGGATATCAAGAAAGCTCCCACTGTTCGTTCTTATATAGTTAATGCTCTCATGGTCATATAAAAAGAATGTAGTCTAAATTAAAGTGTTTTCATGGTTTCAATGGAGATAACTGGTGTTACTGTAACAATTCACACCATGAGTCATCAGCAGGGATTGAAGTAAGGACCATCAGCCCTAACACACAGGTCTCTACCACTTGAACTAAGGGTTTTCCTCCATTGGGGCATTATCCAAAGCTCACTGGAGTTTGTCCATTGATATCTGTGAGCTTTGGAGCTGGCCTTTTAGCTGGTAGCAATAGTTGTGGATCAAACACTAAGTCAGTGAGTTTCATTAAAATTCTTCTTATACTTTTTGCTAGTTCCTAGCCTTCTAGTTCTAGTATCCTACTCTTCATGACACGGCTGAATTCACTAAAACTTCTACCTGTCTTCTGTGCTGTAGAAGCACATGTAATGCTGACTCACTTGGAAAGGTTTGCATGGGCTCCCACAACATGGAATAGTGTTTCAAAAATCTAGCTGTATTAAAATTCCTTAGGAAGAGTGTTTAGAGAGTGTGGGCATTGGTTGCTTTTTAAAATGCCATAACTATTTTTAAATAAATCACCGTGGCAATCCAATTAAAAGTTAAGCCATATTATAAATATTTATTAATAATTTTAATTTATGGAAATACCAAGGGCCAGGTTCTGATCTCATTCACATCTGTGTAAATCCAGAGTAATTCTACTAAAGTTAATGCAGTTATTCTGGATTGTCCCAGAGTGTCATTTCGAGCAGAATCTAGTTCAAATAAGTGAAAGTCTATTTCACATAGAAGATTTATAGAGAGTTTAAAATATCAGTATATAATTTAGTGTATTTATTTTTTAAAAAATGATAAATATTTCAAAGCTAAAATATTTTGCATTTAGTTTAAGATTTAAGTAAATCACTTCTGAATTATTAATACCAGAGTGTAAATGTTAAGAGGTATTGTATGCACTTACTATCAAAACACTGTAATGTATTTGGTTTTATTAGTGCTGATGGGTGCCACTAATAATGACAAGAATAATGCCCAGAATTTAAGTGCTTTATATCTAAACATAATTCTCAGTTTTCGTAGGTTTTAGAATAATCAGAAAAATGAGACGTATAATGTACCATAACAGTAAGTGAAAGAAGGGATTGGTCTCTCCTAGTTCTTCTTAAATGCACATCCAAACTGCTTAATTACCAGAGTCAAATTCAGAGGAGACAACACATGCAACCAGCTAATGAGTCAGGGGAGAGGGCACTATAAATAGTTGTCGTCCTCTTCCCTGAAAAACATGCAGAAAAATAAACTAAATAATCCCTAAATGTATCAGCATTTAATTATTTAATTGTTTGTATAGGGCTCATGTAAAATTTTGTAGAAAAATGTAACTCTTCTAAGGTTTGAAATGCAATCCTAGAAATCAGAGATGATAAAGACCTTTTACTGAAGATAATCCATCCCCCATTACTAATGCAAAATGATTTCATATAGCACATATTCTAATGTTTTGTTCAGTCCCATTTTAACGGATCCAAATGATGGGTCATATTCATGAAATCATTTGGAAACCAAATAAAATCATAAAGCGACTAGCCTTGTGATTAAGGCCAGCTCTAGCCTGGATGAGCTCCATCACTAACTTACACAGATTTTCTTAGTTCATAGTACCTTGCTACTTCTTTGCCAGAGCTATCCTTTAATCTTCTTCAACCATTATACTATATAGACGCCCCTCAACTTACGCAATTGTTCTGCTCCAGAAAGCCTTCCATAACTCAAATTTTGCATGTCGGAAACATATACCCGTATGTTACACAAAAATTTCCACAACTCGAAAATCCCATTTCTGGCTTATGGAACTTCTTCTGTAAGTGCGAATTTGCAGAAGTCAGGTCTTGCATAACCCGGGGAGTATCTGTATTCAAAAACCGTTTTTTTTGTCCTAAGATAGCAAGTTAAGGAGAGAGTATGGAGACATATAACATTAGAGTTCATTTTTCAGGGCCCTGTGAGAAGGTCTAACTCTTGGGAGTGACATTTGTGGTTGGCAGGTGTATCTGTCTGTCTTTAGGGCATAGTCTGAAGCATGATTGTTTTGTTCAGTGGAGGAACGTTGGTGACAGTGTAGCCAGCTAGCTTCAAAGGGTAGTTTTGTAAAAAGCCCCCAGTCCAAATAAGAAGACAAAATGTAGCGTGTGGGCAATGATACCATTCCAGCAATCTTGCCTTAAAAAACCCAATGTTTATAAACATTTAATGAAGATACAATCAAGGTGGTGCCACTAGGAAATCAAAACCAAAAGGCCTTCCAGGTAAATCTGCTTGTCTGGTTATGACACAGGGAAATGCTCATTTTCTGCTGTGGTCGAAGGCTGTTTGATCCCAACTAATCTGTTCCTAAATACCCTTGCTTTGCCCTTCAGTACACTTCAAATGTTCTCTCTCTTACCCTCTTCCAGTGACTAGACTTGCAGCAGGAATACTGATTGCATGCAGTGCATGCTGTTACATGGCAAGTGTGTGTTTCTGAGAAACCAAACTTAAGAACCTAACCTCTCATGCTTCCTGCATGAATGGATGGTGAGAGATGAGATGCTTTGGGGCTACTTTCCTTACTTGCCCCTTCTCACACCCTGCCTATGTGGGAAGGATTTCAAGCTTTGCTATATAGTGAATCAGTGAAGAGGTCACTTTCTCTAAAACATGGTTTCTCAGGCATTGTGTGTGAGACAAGCTGAGATTGTATTTGTTCAATAAGGAGGGATGGGTATGTAGGGACTATTTTAGCACTGCTGGAAATTCAAATACTTCTATATTAGAATTGCATCTGAATTCTTCATGAAAAGATAGCAGACGTGAGACATTATAGCATACTCAAAGATGGGTTCCTACAAGAGAGAGATTTGATTTTCGAGCTTCTTTGATACAGTCTCTTCCGCCAGTCTCATTGACTGGGACCTGTCACTATGGTTTCAGCAACTACTTGAGTGTCTTGCACACAATTTTGCTTGTAAATGTGACTAGCTAGAATTTGATGTGTTAACAACCAGTACTAACTCTATGAATATATTGAATATCTGGCTGTGGTGCCCTCATTGATCTGACACTCAGGACCTGCCCTTCTCAATGTTCTATCACAATCTCCAGCCTCTTCCTTGAAAATGACTATTATACCCAAAGCCCATTCTCAGTTGTAAGAACTTGTGTCCCATTTAAGCTGGTAAGAGCCTTCTGACACACCCAGATCAAGACAAGCACCTTTATCCCCTTTCCTCATGTGATAAAATCTCCAATTGTTGGCATCCTCTGACCCTGCCCAGTTGCAAAATCTCCCCATCCATGGATATGCTAGGTAGACTACTGAAATCCTTTGGTGAACCCATGCCTTTTTTCACAAGGGTCTCACAAAAACAAAGCCAGTTGTGTAACTAACTCCATCATGCAGGGTATCTAAGTAGAATCAGGAAATGAGAATTTCATCAGTTTTATCTCATGCCACTCCCTCCTCCTCATCGTTTGACACACATAAGAGTTTCAATGACCTAAGGACAGTGAATAACCTTGATTGTTTCTGGTTAATATGGAAACCTGGTTGATGTCAGAGAAGGAAACTTGACTGAAGCTGGTGGCGAAGTCGCACCACAAACTGTTAGTCTGGTAGTTTTGTGAGAACAATGAATTTATGGCCACCTGTTTCCATGCTACCCCTTCTGGAGAGATGGCATGATCCAGGACTGATGATGATTATTTGTATCTGTTCAATTAATATTCATTTAAAATGAGGAATCCATACAAGGTTAACAAAAAGAGTGAACCCATCCTCAAAACAGTCTACAGAAGGGAGCACATGTAAGCCAACAAACCTTGTCTTAGCTCTAGATCCACCATTACCATCTCTGGATTGAACTACATTGGAAAAGAAAAGATTGTTCTTCACCTGTCTTTGTCTTCTACATTCTCCTGGTTACCACTGACCCTTCCTGCATGGACTGTAGTTTTAGTTTAATTTTCATTTGTCTCTTAAGTGCAAGTTTTTTGTGTGTGGGTGCATGTATATGTCCTTCCATTGATGTTGGTAGCTAACCAAGATCTCACTGTAGCAATACTCCACTTCTTTATGGATTGTCTGAATCCTTGTGTTGCCCTCAATATGGTAAGGGAGAATTAGTTCTTGAATGTACTAAGTGTTACACCAACCATGTCTAATCCAGAGGTTTTCAAATTGTGCTCTGTGGAGAATCGGTTGTTCACAGAGTGTTGGCTAGTAGTGCATGGAGAGCTGGCTGATCATATAGTAATGGCTCCCTCTTCATTATTCCCAGATGCTAAATTACATTAAAGACCGCTAAAAATTTACTAAATACTTTTCTAATATTTTTCTTGTAAGTAATGGCTGTAGTTGTTACAGCAATATCATGCAATTACAAATCGAAGTGAGGAAAATTAAGAGAATTCACAAGACAATCTCTATATTAAATATCATCTGAGTTATGAAAGAATTGGAACCCCCTGCTCTAATGCATACCATTCAGTTTTTGGCTTAGAAAATGGAGAAATTGAAAATTACCTGAGGCAGAGAATAACATTTAAGGCACTAGTGAGCAGAGAGGGTATAAAGTACTTTAGAACTTTTTTATTAATGGCCATGTATTTTTAAAGAATTATCATTCACCACTAAGACTTATTGGAACTGATTCTTTTTCCTCTTACACTGGTGTAAATCAGGAGTCAATGGAGTCATGATGGTGAGTGGGAAATTGGTCTAATTATGCAGTCTCCAGATCTGAACATTGACTCTCATTTATCTGCAGCTATCACAGAGGTAAAACTAAGGCCCTGATCCGGCAATTGGATCCGTGGTAGCAGATCTCTGTGGCTTACCCAAGGCTGGAAGTAGTCACTCGAGCAGATCCAGTTGCAAGATTGAGGTCTTATACTTCTATATCAGATGGGTGGATAAAGAGGAGAGCTATCTGAAGTGAATTTATTTGCTTTTCTGAAATGCATTCTGGGCATATTTCAGACTCCTCCATTTATTCATAATTTTGCAAGCATAACTGAACCTGATAAAATATACTGAATTAGTGCTCAAAACCTGCCTGATTGCAAATGCTTTCAAATATAAGTTAGGACATATATACTTGCATGCAGAATATATATACAGAAATCTTAGAAAGGAATTTAAGGCTGTATCTTACACTTATTATGCAATCGCATCTCTTGCAACAATTCTAGACCTATTACATGGCTGTTTCCTAACACTACAGCATATTTATGAATGGCACCAAAAACACGCATGACAGTTGCTTTTATTTATTGCTATGTTCTTCACCTAATGTGTAGTAATTTTTTCCTCTTCTGTGTTGGCTCAGTCTGTGCTAACCAGGATGCCTTCTAAGAGAGCAATATTTCCCTAAGATAGACTTGCAAGCAGACTTACTGGCAGGATAAACTACAATCAGTTTTAGAGAAGGTTGCTCCACTTTCTTAACTGAAGTGACTGAGAAAGAGATACTGTCTTTCCTCCTCTCCCTCTTTTCTAATCACTAAAGTCATAAACTAAATCAATATGTTAATCACTGTAACTTTCAGCCTTTTGTCCTCTCCTGTTAACTGTTTTTTCCTTCATGTTTTATGTTGTCTTTGTTGTCAAGTTCATGAATAATTACAGTTACAATAATACAACTTCAAGAAATATAAGGATAAACATTCACACTTCTTAGTGGTTTTGTGTTCATGGTGTCTTGGAGCAATCCCTACTCAGACATAGGAACAATCACATTAGATCAAAATACAGGTCCATTCTAGTCCAGTATCCTGTCCCTTAATGTTCCCAGTACCAGATACTTTGGAGGAAAGTACAAGAAACCCAGTAATAGGCAATGATGAAATAAATTTCCCACATGGAAAGTTTCTTCCTAGCCACCATTAAATATTCACAGACAATTCTCCTTGTATTGTTACTTCTGACAAGGAACTCTAACTTGCTGACAAATATATTTATGATAAAATAAGAAAACAATAAAGGATAAATAAACTATATAAAGGAAAAAACCAGGAAATTTATTAAGGACCAGATTTTCAGCAACATCTAGCATATTCTGTTTTTCCATTTATTGACATGGGATTTAAGTATGTAATACCCATAAACATCCCAGGTATCAATGGGATGATAGAACCTTAAATTGCTAGAAATGTAGAGCCTGGTAATCTATAAATTGTACTTTTCAGTTATCTTCAAACCAGGTCCCTCAGCTTGTGCTCTGGCAGGTAGGACAGAAGGCTACTTAATGGTCATAGAGCAGAATACTGATAAAGAGCTAGCTATAGCCTTCTCATCTTCTTGCCCTTTTTGCATATTCTGTGTTTAGGGTCCAATCTCACAAGTGTTCTGAGTATCCTCAATCCCCACTGACTTCAAAGATGGGGGATATTTTAAGATAATGGACTGGGATTCAGAACAGCTTGATTCAGTTCCTACCCTTGCCACAGACTTTCTGTGCGATAACAAGCAAATTACTCAAGGCCTAGTTTTCAGAGGTGCTGAGCACCAACATCTCCAGTTGGAGTATATGGGAGATGCAGGTATTCAGCACCTCTGAAAATTGGGCCCTTAATCTCTTTCCACTTCAGTTCTTCCTCTGTTATATAGCAATAATACTTCCCAACTGCACAGGAATGCTGTGAGGATAAATTCAGTAATGTGTATGTAGGACTCAGATATTACACTGATAGCAGCCTAAAAGTACCTACAGAGGGAAAACATGAAGGCCTCCTAGGAAGTCTACAGCACCTTATATAATCAGACCTTTACTATATATAAGGTGCCCTATCTCTGAGCCTGTGACAATGAGGGAAAGAGCCATTCAGCTGAATTTAAAATGCCTCGATATGAAGAAATATCCACTGAATCACATACCATATAAAACTAAATGATGCTGAGATATTTAAAGGAACATTTTCAGATTTACAATAATGTTCTTAAGAAGTGACAGAGTCCTGTGGCACCTTAACGACTAACTAAAGTTTTAGAGCATAAGCTTTCGTGGGCTAATACCCACTTCGTCGGATGCATGTAGTGGAAGCATCCAGGGGCAGGTATAAATCGGTAGGCAAGAACCAGGTGGGAGATAACAGGGTTAGTCCAATGAGGTTTTTGCCTACCTATTTATACTTGCTCCTAGATACTTCCACTGCATGCATCCGACGAAGTGGGTATTAGCCCACGAAAGCTTATGCTCTAAAACTTTAGTTAGTCTTTAAGGTGCCACAGGACTCTTTGTCACTTCTACAATTCCAGACTAACACAGCTACCCCTCTGATTCTTAAGAAGGAATGTCTTCACTCAAGTTGCTTATACTACTTTAGAAGACTTTTTAAAAAATCCTAATTCACTTCTCACCATGCGCTATATTGGGTTTTTGGATCCTTTGCGCTTCATTCAACCTGAACAATGTGGACTAGTCAATTTCCCTTTCACTGATAGTGTATCACACGCCAGCACAGAGTTCCAGTTGTAAACACTCGAGAAGAAAGAATCCAACCGTTTTTGTTTTTAAAAGAACTGTTCACTGCTTTTCATTTTTTATATTAAAAAAAATCTGTGATAAGCCCACTCTTGCTCCCATTGAAGCCAGTGGAAGCCAAGGGCTTGTCTACTCACTTACAAGGCTGCAGTGGCACTGTTGTGGTGCTTCAGTGAAGATGTTACCCACACCAATGGGAGGGCTTCTCCTGTCAGTTCTGGTAATCACCTCCTCTGAGAGGCAATAGTGAGAAGCCCAAACATCAAATAGTGCTGTTTACACCAGGAGTTAAGTCAGTATATCTGTGTCACTCAGGAGCATAGGTGATGCATATAGGAGAACTTGGGGGGGGGGGTCAAGTGCTCCCCCGCCCATTTCTGCTTGGCCTGCTGGTTGGGGATGGGGGAGGAGAAGGGCTCTGTCCTTCTCCTGCCATGCCTGTTCCCTGGCATGCTTGGCCCCTGTCCATGGCAGCTGGGCCCAGGCAGGGGGCGGAAGGGGAGGGACCAGCCACTTCTCACGCTGCCACTCTGGGTCACTGCTCTGTGCAGCACGGTGGCTGCCTGAGAGAGAGCCCAGCTGGGAAGGTGGCGGAGAGCCACCCGCTGCCTAGGCCCGACTGTCAGAGACAAGGACCAAGGGAGCCAGAGCACTCACTCCCCTGGCATGTTTCCAGCTCGCTCATCCCCTGTCCCCCACAGCCAGGCCCGAGTAGGGGACAGCTCATCGTCCCTACCACCCCGCTAGCTGAGCTCTCTTTAAGGCAGCTGCTGCACTGCACAGAACAGTGAGCCGGAGCAGCCAGCTTCAGCTATGGGACAAGTGACTCCATCCCGCTCACCACCTGGGCTCAGTTGCCAGGGATAGTGGCCAGACATTCTGAGCAAGAGGCATAGTAGGAGAAGGACAGAGGCCCCTCGCCCCTTTCAGGCGATTCTTGGGATGGGGAAAGCGCGGTGTCCCCAGGTTGGTGCAGGCTGAGGAGGGGTCACACATATGGGGAGGCATGAGTGGGATATGATAAGGGGTATAGATCTTTCATATCCCTGAATAATGTATACCAACATAAGTTACTAGTGTAGACCAAGCCTCATCATACAGTTCAAAGTTCAGGAAGGCAAAATTAGAGGAATTCCTCTAATGCAGCAGCACAGATGGGTTCTGGTTTAGGGAGCTGAGCCCAGAAAAAAGATAGCAAAGATAACAAGTGAGAACTGCAGAATAGCTCTGATCCACAATTTTTTTCTTTATTCCAAAATTTATTTCTTTTATTTTCTAATCTATCCTCTCTGTATCTGTGTGATTTTAGAGCAACAGTAAGGAATTAGTTTTTTTAATGCTGGAGAAAGTCTAGGATTCTCTTTTTTGGGAGCTAGTGGAAAATGTGATAGCTCTGAGTTCTCATGTGCTTAACTTGAATGCTGGTTTAACAATCTTTTACATTTGCTTTCTAAGTGAAAAACACAACAGTAAAATGTACTGTATGCTGTTCAGATTCTCTAAAATCCTTATTAAAGCTCTCTAAAGTTCAGAGCCTTTTGGCATTCAAGAGAAAGTAACAAGTGTTTTTTGTAAATGTGTATGGCAAACGTGTATTGCATTTTGTTACCTAATTTATTAAAATTCTTAAGCTTGATAGTTCAGTGGGTGGGTTTTAAAAGTCTTAATTCTGTTCACTCAGTTTGTCTGCATGATCATTTCATGCACTGTATTATCAAACATCCCCTAATTGCAACTATATACTGCACTTTGTGACTGAGACTAACAGTAGAATGGACAAATATATGTTCCCTGGTGCACATATAAAGCTCCTACTGAAATCTGTGGGAGTTGCCACCATTTTGTCAGAGGGGACATTATACAAGGATCTACTATCTAAAGCTGGTTCACCGGCTGTGTTGGGGACAACAGGGACTGAAGAAAGCCCAGGTCTGAATCTCTCCCTGATACCCCAAAACTACTCTCCACCTCTATAATCATATTTGTGTGATCAGCCTGTATAATCGCAATACAAAAATAGTTTAAATCTCATTGGGTCAAATTCTTCCATGATGTAGTTCCACTGACTTTACTGAGCTTGCAGTAGGGATGAATTTGACCCATTAAATGCAATAAATACAGTGGTTTTAGAAAGCAAATTGAGTTCAGCATTCCCATAGTAGAAAGGTTCGGTCCATTTCATCTTCAAAACCCTCTGTCAATACTCTACCAATAGCTACGTCCAAATTCCAGTTCAGCTGATTCAACCACAGGAGTTGTTTTCACTCATAGAGAGGAGAATAATCCCTGATGAAAATGTACTGTGTGCGTTTGAGTTTGTCCCTTTTCCCTTTTCTCTCTGCTTTGAATGAGTTCCTTTTCACCTGTGTGTTCTGTGGAATTGTGTTTATTATAATTGTTCCATATCTCTCTGCCCTTTAACCATCAGAAATCCCCTGCCACCATCATTAATCTGTGCCCTACACTTGCACAATCAGTGAAAGAGTTAGGGTGAAGTGCCTGATCCCAGTGAAGTCTTTGGGAGTTTTGCCATTAGCTTCAGTTCAGCCAAGATTTCACGCACCTCTGCTGTAGCAGGAGAGGGTGAATGACGTTAACCATAACTGCAGTGGCCTAGTGCTACTAGAAGCCTTATCCCAATTGCTTGTCTTTGGTCTGGACTGTGTATTTTTTTCATAACCCATTTTGCTATACTGGAAATAAACCATGCTTCAGATTTTTTAGACTATGAGTTTGTTTTTTAATACTCTTGCATGACTTTGGTTCTTGGTATATTATTTTAACACTTTTTTTTCTTTCCACAGACTAAATCTCTAACATATCCCCCCCTTGCCCTTTTTTCAGCCTCACTACTTGATTTATTACATTCCAGTGAACTCACGACTTAGTTGTCTATAAAGCTAGTGTTTGGTTTGTCATCACTCTAGAAGGAAATACTGTGAGAAGGAGGAAAAGGAGAGACAACACAAATATAATGAGCCAGACCCACAGCTGTAAATTAGAGTAGTTCACATGACTTCAGTGGGTCTCCATTGAGTTGCACCTGTTAAGGGTCTAGCTTAGTATATTTATATGTAATATACATGCACAGCAGTGACTAATACTAGCCAACCTTATGGAGAGAGGGGAATGGCTCTCTGTCCCTACTATGCTACTCACCTTCCCTTTAGCAAAATAAAAAACAGAACCAACAAGAACAAACCCATACACATACCACTTCCTAAAGGGGAAACCTCTTCACTAGCACACTTCCTCCTCAAAAATGAAAGTTCAGCAGCTACTATCAGGGATTTCTGTCATCCTAAGATGCAGTCAGAGCTGGCTCACCATGGCTGTAAGAGGCATCTTACTTTATCTTTCTACCAAGTACCTTTGAAAGCAAATGACTTCTTAATTAATATTGTATTATTAAATAACATGTATCCAGATTCAAAACAGTCAAACAGTATACAATCAATGGTAATAAGTATAATATACAGAAATACTCTGTGAAACTTTTAAAATACCATAAGCAAAGTAGAAAAATGACTTGGCCTAACAAATTAGTAGATTGAAAACTTATATTGCATGTTTTTTTACTCTTAGGTGCCAGAATAAGCATCCCTATTTGAGATGACATTTAAGCACATACTTAGGTCTCAATGAAATCTGTGTACTTAGTAAAAATGAATGTAAGACTATTCTTAAGTGCTTTCCTGAATCAGGTCCTAAAATATGTTAATTAGTTGAAAAATTATAAAATGGAGCATTAAAGTCTTAAGGCCCCAGTCCTTCTAACAGTTACACACAAACTTAACTGTACTCCTCTAAATAGTCTCATTAACTGTGCTGAAACTAGTCTGAAGGTTATAGTTAAGCACATGTATAAGTGTTTGCCCAACCAAGGCCTAATTCTGTACCATTGAAATCTGTGGATGTCTTGCCATTGACTTCAAAGGGAATCCTTCATTTGACTTAAATAGATGTTAGACTAGGGCCTTAGTGTCTTGTTCTTCAACTCCTGTGTGACTCACATTAAAGTAAATGGGAGTCTTATATGTATTACAAGTTCAAAATGGTGCCTCATAAAAGCATTTGCCAGCTCACCCCTCTAAGTGGCTCTCTGTGCCTCCATCTGTCTCTTTCCCCAACACTAGGACCATGGAGGGGAAAGCAAAGCTGGAGATGCCCCAGATGCCTTCCCTTCCTTTGTTGTCCCCCAAAATGAACTTGATACTTTTGGGAAAAGGAGGAGAGTAAATGCTTAGTAGGGAGGGAAGAAGAGGACTCTGACAAGTGCCTCTGTTGCATGTAGCGTCACTATGTTGCTCAGCTCCAGTTGAGCTTCACGCTGCAGAGGCACAGTCTTAGGCTTTGTCCCTTAGGGCCTAACTGGGCAGTGCCTCTTAAGCACTTTTAAATGAGCCCAGACATGTAATGCAGCCCATCTCATAGGAGTCCCTGGTAGCCATTAAAAAACAACAGCTTCACATTGAGCACATACTAGTAGAGCACATCTTCTCTAAGACCGGTTACCACTTCAGAACAATGGATACCTAGGGACAAACCAACTCTGACTGTGATTGTCTTCACAAACTGGAGTTGGCACACAAGTATGTTCTACTGGGATACCAAAGGGTTATTTTTTAAACAGGGCCATTATTGAAGTCAAAGCTAAATAGGAAATGATACATTGTACATACACAGAGCTTTGGATTTGTATTGTGTCACTGAGCCTCCATTTTACTTTAACAATGAAGAAGTTGCCTACAATTAACAAAGAGAAATCTTTAAAAAAAATCACACATCTGGGTTCCACACATTTTCTATTTAATTCTTAAGAGGAAAAATAATTGATTCTAGGGTATTTCTCACAACAACAATAGTCATAAACATCTAGAACATAACTCTAAAAGGCTTTTGATAACCAAACATCTGTCCTCAGTCTGCCTTCTTTTGCTGCTATTCTTCCTTCTTCCCGCACCACTGGTACTTGCACTTACTTTATTCACACTGTATCCCCTCCTTTCACAGTGGCAAGGAAAATGTTGCTGCAGCAGCTGAAAACAGGTAATGTTTGCTGTATATTCTTTTTCTCTCAGACTTTCCACACAGAGTTTTTACCTTAAAATACATCAGATGTATTCACTCTTTGAATAGATGCATTGTAATGGTGTTTGAACTGAGATGATTTGCTAGAGATGTTCATTTTCATGTAGATATTTGAAAGATTCCTGGCCAGGGGGAAGACTATGTTGGAATTGTGCAAAATATACCACATTACCTTTAATTCTAGAAACCGGAAAAATAAGCAGCATTTGATCACTGTTTTTGAAGTTCAATATTGTAGTTGTTCAGCAGAGGCGAACAGTCCAGAAGTTCAAGAACCATTTCCATTTTTAATCAGATTCCAATGTTGTGGTCTGAGCTGCTCCACAGTTTTTTTAAAATCTAAATTAGTCAAACTTCTTGGTATTTTAAAAGCAATTCTAAATCTGATTCTTGAGTTGTATTGATCATGGATTAAAAAGATACTAATCCTTCCTATATATAGTATTTTCTTGCATTTATACAGTACTTTTCCTCCCAAAAGATCTAACGCACTTGCAAAATTCATAATCTATCTGTGTATATCTATATTATATACATTTATGTAGATGTAGATAAAAATAATTTTACCACCAAACACTGAAATGCAGCTACTTCTAGGATGAAGCACTGCCATTATTTATCAGAGCATAGCTATTCTTCATAAGTTCAGAGCATAGAAATAAAGATTTAAAACAGTGCTTTCCTCTTGATTACTCCACATACAACAAGTTTTTATGTCTGCTTTTAAAATAACCCATATTTGAACAAATATTGCAGAGAATTAAAATCTGAGTGTTTGAGGATTATCACCATTAACAACATGACCAATCGTGATTGGCATTCGCAGTAAGGAAAAAATATTCATCCGTTTACTGGGCGATACCAATAAGATGGAACAGAGAGGGAGGGAGTTGACATATGAAATAATTAGCAACCATACCTACATTAAATAACAGAAGCAGAGAATGAAGGGTAGTATCTAACACTATTTGCTTGTGTAGGACTGACCACAAGATTACACTGTTGCTTCATTGAAACTTAACTGCAAATCACTCTTTGTTGGACTATCTTGAACAATTTCAGATATCTATCTGGTTTTGGTGTGTCACAATGTCTGCTGAGTCACTTATGGTTGGTTGTGTTGTAATATGTCTTCACTTCCATTGTCTCCAGTATCTCATTTCTGCTCGGTCTTATTTTTATACTATGATGTAATTAATGTGGTCTCCAGTTTTAGCTGAAGGATAAAGAAGACTGTAATGAACCTATAGATCTCTATCCTGGTTCTCAGAACAACCCCTGGCCATAGTCTTTAATACAGCATTGAAGATTGATATGATTTCACGTATGACTCTGCAATGATATCAAAGGGGACTTATGGGATAAAATAAGAGGATGTTGGAGATTTGCTGATGTAAATCTCTTCCCAAATAAGATGTCAGTCAGAAAACTGAAGCCTTCTCCATCAAACCAAGAGCTAACCTGGCTTTTTTTAATGCGGAGGTTCAGCATTTTCTCATTCTTTTTCCTTAAAGACTTTCCCATTGCATTGAAATACTAAGTCTTACGTCAGAGGGACAGACATGAGTGTTCTGAAATGATGTCCCATTTGTTAGGTTACATGATAAGCATCTGGATCTCAGAAAACTAAGTGGAACACACAAAACACTTCTCACTTAAAAGCACTGGCTACTTTTTTGGCTGGAACTCTTCACTTTCAAAGACCTAATATTCATTTAAGCACCTGGTAATGTGGTTAAAAATATATATCATGCACATACACCCTTCTAATCTTTGTTACCCAGCCCTACAGGTTCTCATCATGTGGCACAGTATGTGACCTCAAGTGTTTGGCATCCTCCTAAGTCACGCACCATGGATGCCAACATTGACAAAGCTAAGCCAGTGGCCTCCAAGGGTTCCGTGAGGTTTGGAACGGGTACAAGTCAAAGGGAAGCCAGTTACATCAGGACTGGCCAGAAAGCCCCTCTTACTTCATCCAATAATCAAAGGTACACTGCAACATGTAACTCCATAACTGACCTGGCTTGTGGCTTTGGTATGGTCTTGTAATAACATTCTCTAACTCTTTCACATGAAAAATCCCATTGTCTAAAAGGCAAGCTTCTAAGTACTATAAATTTCTCCAACTTTTAGTTCATATGCTTCCCGTTCTAAGTGACTTTCTTAATGGCTTCCTCTACCACCATGCAGATGACAGCCACAGAAACAATCTCCACAGAAACAGCAGCACATTCTATTGAAGCTGGCATTTAAATAGAGCTCTTATATCTACTAATGCAAGTCCAAAACACATCCATGTTGTGTTTTGCTATAAATGCAATCTCCAGCACTTCCATCATTAATATATCCTACAACAGAAGAAATTAGTTCTTTGACTGCTCATTTTGATTGATCTTCCCTACAATTTCAATCCTTTACCCTACCAGAGATTTTTTTGGAGCACCTGAAACAAAAACAACTTTGTGCACTGCTTAAAAGAGACTAACTATTGCTTTAATAACCTGCTCTTTAGTTACTATTGCAAGACTCTTAGACCTGGAATTTCATAGGGCTAGGACTCTTCTCATGTAAAGGAGTGTAATCTGTACTTATTTTTAAGTGTTTGTGTGTGTTTGTGTGTGTTTTAAATATGGTTGTTAATCCTTATCATCTGCTTAACCTTTGCTGAACTGTGTTCCTTCTCACGAGCGAACATCAAAATGGTAACAGAATATATGTATGTGTGTGTATATATTCATCCACATAACTTTATCATGCTGAATATTTCATATTATAATTTATTAAGGATATTGACCTATTTAAGAGCTTACATTTCCTTTGATTATCTCCTTAAAATACAAAATACTGTAAAGACTGGTGGATTGGGGTGGTTGGTTAAAAGTGAACTGGAGAAGATCCGGTAAGGAAACAACGGTAAATCACTTTAAGGTACTTACTCATAAAATTATTATTCATGCTCTGATATACGGTAGCTGTTGCATTTTATAAACCATAACTTCATCCTTAGTCAATCAGTAGACACCTGAAGAACTGCTAGGAACCTCCTGGCTCTGCCACTGAATCTCATAGTGGTCTTTGGTTACTTTGAATTCTGCCCCATCCGTTGCCTTTAGTAGGGACAGTATTTCCAGTCTAAAGTTTCATAGGGGTTAATACAAAAACTGATTGTTCAACAGAACTACAAGGATCCATAAAACAGGGAACAACCTGTTTCTGCTGTCATTACGCTGTGATAAATCTGGAGTGATTCCAGTAAAGATAGTGAAGTTACTCTGGATTCTACTGGTAAAAGTAAACGAAGTATTAGGTCCAAAGTGCAGAAGGTAAAGGTAGCAAGATCACATTGCTGACAACTATTTATATATGCTTTGTGTGACTATTTTCTTATTCTCTGGAATAATGAATGCATATCCTAGTGATCTGTAGTTGCAGGAGAGGGATACGGGCCTCTGTGACTTTTAGATTTCTAGTGCCTAAGTAAAGAAACCTTAAAAACATGTAACATCATTGTTTGACATCCTTATAATGTATTCTAATGTGCTTGCGTTCAGTTTTATTATATCTCCTGTAACATGTCCATATGCTTCAAACCTGCCCCTACACAGGTACATGTCCACATGAATTCTTAGTGTTCTTTTGCTTGATTAATTATGGGGTATCTGTTTTAGTTCACATTTAAACGATCTACTACAAAAATTGAATAACCATACCATAGGCTTATTACCCATGGAGTGAAACCCTGACCCCAGTGAAGCCTGTGGCAAAATTCCCATTGACTGTAGTGGGAACAGAATTTCATCCGTGTTTGTTTGTCTTGCTCATTTGTGTTTCCTCTCAAGAAAAAACATACAGTAAATCTCATTGTGTTTGAGGCATGGTTTCAGTCCATGCAAATTTGCCAAACCTAAGATATAAGAGTAAAATGTAGAGTATTTCCACTTTGATGTGATAGCCATTTCAAAAACAGGAAATACAGCTACCATACGGCTTGCAGAGACAGTCAAATACATTGTGTTTCCTTTTATCTGTAAACATGGTATTGCATTCATAACTCTGAAGCCAAGGCATTGTACAGCTACAGTATGCTTTAAATAATGCATAATGTATTGGAATAGTGGCTGAGGCAAATGAATCCACAGCATGTTAAAATATGACATCAAGAACAATGAGGATTAGATCTGAGTTTTGCATATGTGTAGGAAGGTTGGAAAATTTCTGTGGAAAAATTTGAAAACCTAAATTGTCGATGTGGTGGATATTTCTACTAGTTTATTCATTCTGTAGCTAGTGGTAGATAAAATATATAAAGAGAAAGAGATGGGAATATTTTTTTTGTAAATATAAAATTGTTTCCTTTCCCTGATTCTTTCTTTTTAATTTTATTTCCTTTTCAAATGGGATAGCTCTAAATGACTCAGGTGTGTTTATTTCATTTGCTGACAGCTGGCTAGGAAATTCACTGTTTGATTTCTGGTTTTTACGTGTCATTAAAACATTTCGGCACTGGACTTGGAGAGTTCCTCCTCAATGTAACATGTGCTATTCATGCTGGGTAGGAGATATGGTCTAATTGATAGGCGATGGCCTGGGACTCAGGTTCAATTCCCAGATGAGCCACAAACTTCCTGTGTAGCCTTGTGCAAATCAGTTAATCTACACGGTGCTTCAATTTCCCATCTGTAAAATAGGATAACACTTCCTCGCCTAACAGAGTTGTTGTGAGGATAAAATCCATTAACAACTGCGAGGTGTTCAGATATCATTGTGCTGAGGGACATAGAAGTACCTAAATAGTGTTACAATCAGTATTTTGTACTCAAGAAGACTAGATGTAGTTTTGGTTTCAATAAGCCTATTTTGTCATCAGATAAGGGCAAATACATTGCTCTGGTCTGCTCCTGCTCCACTTGTGTGACAAAGGGAGCAGAAACTAACTTCATCTCCCAAGCAGGCTTAGGACTGGTATTGCAAACTCATCTGCTCCATCCCTCCTTTCAACCCTGATGTTGGGGATGGTGAGGGGCATGTCAGGGACCTGCCTTGTTGCTCAAACTTTTGGTGGGTTGAAGAAAGTGCGGAGCAGAGAATGACTGAGCCATAATTAGCTCCCTAGCACTACACCACCCTCTCATGCACTGAGGAGATTACATCCCAATTATACTCTGTTCTGGATGTTGCTGCTCAGGAACATCCAGAACAGCAATAGCTTGTAGAAATTCTGTTTATTCAGGCCTATGATGATATTGTACAACTGGCTTCCTTTCGTCAATCTAATTTTTTTAATGCTTCCATCTAATGTAATCTCTGATCCAGAAGTTAACATTATGCATAAGTGAGTGAAATTTATCCTAGCACTGAGAGTTCTTGCAGTCCTCTATACAACCACTTAAGTCTCACATGCTGGGAGGGTTTTTTTGCCATTAACTTCAGTGGAACCAGGATTGGGCAGTAAGGCCTTATGTGCTTTAGGATGAATTTTACCCAAATGAGAACATTACTGAACTCAGCATTAAACCTAATTTTAGTCCTAACGCAGCTATAGGAAAAGCTTAACAAATGTGCTTTTGACCTCCACATCTGTGCTTTTCCCCCCAATAATACACTTGCCACTCTGTTCGCGGCTTTTGGGGTCAAACACAGTGGGTTTTGTGCCTTTACGCAGTAAACATACACCTTTTTAAGATGCTTCTTGTTTTATTTAATTTAACTCTAATTAGTACCCCTGTTGAGCATGCGCCAGTGTCTACCAGCTCTGCCTCTGTTCCTGTACCAGTTGCTTCAGCCAATCAGCCTGCTACTGCTACTCAAAATACGTCCAATCAGATGACGCCACCTTCAGTCACTCCTATCTCTGTAGTACAAGATTCCTTCTCTTCCTCTTTCCAAAGGTATTGCTTTTTGCATTGTCTTTTTGCAGATGTCTCCCTGTTTGGTGTTTAGAAGTGCTAAGAGAGTGTGTGTGTGTGTGTGTACATGGGACTGGGGGGCAGAACTTTATCCAAATTTACAGAATATTGGAAAAATATGTTACCTAGTTTTATGTATTCTGAAGTTGTTTGTTGTTGAAGTGTTGAATTTTTGTTTGCAAGGAAATTGCAAGATGCTAACTGATCTCAGACAAAATTAATCAAATATCCTTGTAAGTGAGGAATATAGTTTACAATGTCAAAAAAAGAAAATCTGATGTTAAAATAGAACTGTTTTGTCACCAGTAGTGAGGACACCAGTTTCATAATAATTAAAATACTGAGTGGAAATCCTTTACATTGCATTATAGCCCTGTTAAAATTATCAAGAAATAAACAGGTTAATAAATTAGGCAAGCTAATATAAAGATCCATCTGGATTTTAATATACCTGAACAGTGAAAACACCCTTTAGAAGTTTAAAGAAGAATATGCAAAATTCAGTTTAACCCTTTGAGTGATAACACGCTGTGTATAGTAGGATCATTCATATTTACTGTAGTATGATAGACCTCAGTATTATGGGATGTGAGATGTGCCATATACAGGATGTCAGTAGACCCATTCATTTGGCAATTGTCTTCTCTGTAAAGGCCCTAAGTTGATTCATTTCTATTTAATGGTGTTTTTTTCTAATAAGATTTAACTATACAATTAATACAGAATTTGAAAAAGAACAAAGATAGTAATTCAGAGTCTATTCTCACTTCACTGAGCATTCATAATTGCTGTATAATACTGAGAATTATACATGTGTATCTAGGGTAAACAGACTCTTCAGACTGTGGGGAAAATTGGTGAAGTTTATGATGTTGCCATTTACATAAAAATAATTGTCAAAAGAATAAGAATTAATTCACGTTGTACCTTTTTTCTTTTCTCTTTTACAGTTTATGCTCCTAAAAGCTTTGAAAATCATTTACCTTGCACATTTTAGTCCACTTTAAATGGCCAGGAACAAAATGTCTCCCCTTCAATAATATGAACTACTCTCAAATAATAGAGGCTCAAATGTAATCTACAGTTTCTTAAAATTGCATAATTTGGTAGGAAATGTTCTTTCTGTTCTAAAGCTTTTTTTTTTTTACCTCCTATTCTCTCACCAAGACACTTTAAAATATTTATGAATACTGACTTTTTTTAGCTTCTAATATCTCAAATTTCTTTCAAAATACTTTTTGTTTGACTGTATTTTTGTTCTGATATCATAGAGCCAAACATCCAGCCAGCAAAGGGAGACCAAGCAAAGTACTACACCCTATTTTCATAATTATATTGATAACATCATTGCTTGAGAAGCATTTCACATACAATAATAGTTTAAATAATTTTAGCCCTCAGTATATTTTTACTTAAACTGCTGCATGAAGAAAATGGAGTGTATAATACATTCTTGAAAAAGCAAATCTCTACTCCATATAGGTAAGAATATAAACAACCTGTTGGGATTGATCACAGCAAAAATGAATATAAGATCTTTGTGCTCTTTACTCTGGCATTAGCTGAATATTGAAATATTTGTCTTGACTTCTGATTCAAATATATTAGTCCTTACAGGGTAAAAATGTATGCCATTCAAACAAGATATTTGTCTGAACTACCACCTTTACTAGCTATCCAGAGTGTGCTGTTTTAATATTTTTTCTGTAACTTGTGTGTTTTGTCTTCTGTAGGAATGTGCTTGGTTGTGCTATACTGTAGGTCTGCAGATGTATTCCGCAGAAAATACAAGTGTTGCTGGTAACTATAGAGTGGTCGTCTTATACTTGAACTCATACATGGCTCAGTTCTGAGATGTCACTCTTGTTCTCCTTGTAACATTCTTTTGTACATGCTTTCATGCTTTTACTGTGTCCTCTGCAGAGTGCTTGCAGGCCCCAGCTCTCTGTCACAGCCTAAACCTTTCGCTGGGTCCAAGAACATGTCACTAGCAGCTTCCACTGTTTTGTCTGCTATCTCTGCTCAGTCTAGGTATATTTGCAAACATCTCTCATTTTTCTTTTTAGCTAGATTGTTTTCATTCTTCATTATTCACTCCAGTTTTAGTTTCCTAACTTCTTAAAAGCTTGGCTTAGGAGAGAACATTGAGAAGTGTAAAATTTACTTCATGGAGCAGCCTATTTGTTTTGATGTTGAATTAAAACCAAGCTAAAAGAAAACCTTCATCTTTCAAGTATTAGGTTTAAACTATATGATTAAAAATGTTCTCAGAGCTCAGACAGCTAGTTGTAGGTTGGATTCAAATTTGTTTGTTTGTGAGGTGTTTGTCCAATTAAGAGAGGTGGCAACCCCAAACTGTGTTTTACTTGGTGAAGAATTTGGATCATAATGTGACCAGCTGACCCATTTTTAAAGGTTCATCAGACCTACTTTTACTGTATTTTTAAAAATGATTAACTAATGACAGATCACTAGTGGGAGAAGGGTTAGAAATAGTTATCACTAGAAACAAAGAATACTGCCATAATGCTTTCTGCCAGGCTTTCCTACTTGCTATGGAGCATTTACATTTAATCAAGCTGAACAGTAGAGAAGGCAGTGGATTTTAAGACTTATTATTTGAGCACAGTTAGATAATGATGATTATGAGAGAGATTGAGTCAGTCAGTAATGTAGTTGAGGTAATAATTATCCATGTGTGCTTTATCTCAGAATAAAACAGTTAGGCATCAAAAGCCTTTCCTTTTGAGGACATGGTCCTAGCTGACATTGGAACTATTTCTCTTTGTTTGTAATTAACCCTTATGCATAGATCAGAACAAAAATTGAAAACAAACAGAAGTCTTGGCACTTACTCTTGCAAGCCAGGGAATTTGCATCAGAATTTTGTTAGTGAGCCCTCAAGATGGTACTATGGGGATCTTTTTTAACGTGATTGCAAAAGGGATTTGCATGCATGATTCCCCTTAGCTCTAATGGGAATTACGGATGTAAAAGTCACTTGGACATGGATAAAGGAAGAGACTCCTAAATATGCAAGTCCATTCAGCTTCCCATAGTAAGGAAAAGAAAGCAGAAACAGATTAGAATAGGGATTGTATGGAATAATAGATGCTCAGAAGCCGTTTGCAGCAAGTAGCAAATAGCAGCTTAGAAGCAATTGCTCATTGTTAGTCCACAGCAGAGATAATTGGAGTGGAAACTGCAAATTGGCTCCAAAGAATTCTTTGAGTTTATTTTTACATTTATTGTGCACAATATCTCAGGCCCTCTATAAATCATTCCAGGGTAGGGAATCAATACAATATACAGCAAAACTATCAGTGAATTTTTCCTTTTGTGAGCTACTCACCTGGAGAGTTAGGGATTCATTTTTCTCCATATCCTGAGCGTGGATTAATTCCAGGAGTACTAGGTAGTTGTGAGGCTACATCCATGTGTAGCATTCTGCAAGTTTGTTCCATCTAATTGTTTTAGATATATTGGATCATGTTCATCCCATTGAAGTTACTGGTTTTACACCAGGGATTGCACCTGTCCCACTACTTTGATACTTTTTATTCCATTCAAAGAAAAAAATATATTAGTCTGTTTCCAAATATTTGTGGTCTTAGCACCTGAACCTGCCAACATTTAGCAGTGTAGTAACTTTCTAAAATTTCATAATGCAAATTTCAGGTTATTCTGAGGAGCATTTATTAGGATTGATTGTTCATAAACCAAAGCTGTCTCCTTTATAATCAACTTCTCCTTGCTGTCTGATTTGTTCAGCGATGCCATAATCCAGTGCTTCTGACATTGATATTTAACTGCCAGAGAAGTCATTATGTTGTCACAACTGCTGGGCTGTGAGGCAAAACTCAGCAGTGAGAGAGAGGTAGAATATAAAACTTCTGTTTGTATATACAGTCACTGATAAATCCATCAGAATAAGAGGGAAAGAAATCCAGAAAAAATGTGCTGGCTTAAGAAAGACTTTGACACAACTTTATAGCAGATCAGTGATTTCTTAAAACTACCCACACAGACTGACACCACAATCTTGTCTCAGGCGCAGTATCTACTGAAGTAGGGATAAGACAGGAAAGGTGGATTGATCCAGGTAGGAGTTAGAGAAGAACTCAGATCCCAAGGTTTTCTGTTAATTGTTTCTTCCAACTGAGGGATTCATTCATTGAAAAGCAATACAAGTCTAGTCTATTGTCTTTAAAATCCTAGAGCTAAACTCTGTAATCATACTTAGTTGGATGGGCCAGTTGCTCTTCATGAATAAAACTAAGGGAGTGTCACCTGAATCTAAAATCCTGAGACACAAAAATTATCCGATGTGTGTTTTCTTGACTGTGGTCCAAATTGTTCTCTCATTTACACTCGTGTAACTGCTTAGCCTGGTGTCATTGAGGGCAAAATTGGTGACTGTGTGTACACACAATCATAGTGAGGTTTCTTACTTCCTGTTACTTCCATAGTATATTAACTGCTCATGAGGCCAACTGTAAATTCCGTACAAACTGGTGCCAGCTCTTTTTCTCAGAGAAAATGATGAGGGGTGTCATCTAAATGGAAATGAACAACATTGTGGGAGGGAGAAAAATAAAACCACAAATACTTTTTATCTTTTTCTGGGCTCAGTTTGTAACATTGTCACCAGTTTGTTTTTATTGCCTAACGTTAAGTAAGAAATGCATGTCTACTGGTTGACTTGGGCTAAAAGACAGATTTGTTGTGTATTGTTGATTTCTATTTCTAGGCTTCTGATGTAGGGAAGGGAAAGAGAAAAAGAAGACACCAAGCTTTAAAACAGTTCTCCAGTTTAAGGACTTAGTTAAAATCACTTCAGAGTTTATTTTTATGATTATGAAACTGCCTGCCCTAGTCAATAAGGATCTCTAACTTACTCTGAACAGGATGGGATGCTGTTAATTGTCTGTGTCCGTTCTAAATGTCTGGTCACTGGCTGACAGCGCTCTGTCCCTTATATAAGATCCTTGGAGTAGTTGCACTGCAGACAATTATCTTTTTTAACTTCAATTTTTCCTATTAAAGCTTTATTATTTTGCCATGTTTCTGATTAATTTTTATGTAACAATCAGTCCAATAAAGGTATGCTCCTAAACAGTATCATGCTCTGGAGTGCAAGCACAGGATAAATCAGAAAGCTGTAAACTCTTGGGCTCATTAGCATTACACAATTTGCTAAGAAACTGCCAAATCAAAATGTAATACTTTCTCTTGAAATGTCATTAACTAACTTTAGCTTTTTCTTTCTTTTTACATGTTGTTGCATTAATGCTAGACGTGTGTACAAGTATGCAGTGATATGCTGCTTGTTATCATTATCTTATTATTTTGTTATTTCACTTTTTAATTTATCCACATTTGCTTGTCCGATAGTATTTGGAATCAACTTCACTGTCAATATTGTTGCTCTCAACAAACCAAACCAAAGCACTAGGGGCCTCTTACTCTGGTGCAAACCTGCAATAAGTCCTTTGACATCCGATGGAGTTACAGTTACTGGTGTATGTGAAAGGAGAATCAGGACCACTTTGTGTACATAATGTTAACTTGTGTTAGAGATCAAAATATTAAAGGATGACAGATTGTCTTTAACTTGGGTCGCTGAGTTTTGGCAGTGTACCAGCATACATCATAATGAGAACACACTGATCTAAGACCCCCTACTGTTTCAATGTACGGGTTCAGGGATAATAATGGTAGTTTTTAGCTTTTGTTTATTTGTTTTTGTTGGTTTCTGATTTTAGTATCTAAATACAATAGTGTTAGTGTGTTAAATTCCTTGGGTCTCATGCTGCCATCCTTGCTTAGACAAAACTCTCTTTGACTTATGTGCAGGAAGATTTTTAAAGTATAGTGTTTAAAAAAAATCAGACTAATAAAAACTAAATTATAAAAGAAAAATATCCCCCTAGAAGACTATGATGGCAGCAGTATTAGCTCTTCTACATTACTTCCTATCATGTATATATCCATTAACGGGGTTTTAAAATGGGGGATTATCTAAATAATAGTTGTTTAAGAACTTTTGAAAAACAAAACATTAAATTTATAGATTGTCATGTAAAATTCCTGAAATTAGGATTTTCAGGAAGGATGAAGGTGGGTTTTCACGTAATGGTTCTTTAGCTGATTATGTATATATATTTTTTAAAAGGTAGATTATCAAGAAACTGCAACAAGATCCCTGAAAGAAGACTAACATTTTGTAAATTCCAGCAAAGATGCTTTTCAGTTTGAAATATGATAATTGAATTTTTCTGTCATGAATATCTGTGTAACACTCTGACAGAAAGGTACTGTCAGATGTCTTCCACTTTCCATGGTACAGTACTTTCCATAATCTTTAGTTGTACGATTAACTTTTTGATTAATATATTCTGGTTCAAAATTAATTGTGTCCATTTGTGCTCTGAAAATGATAGTTAACTACTTTCAAAACTACAAATCACATGCTAACTATATAAGACTTCAATATAATATATATAGCAACAACCAATTAGCAATTAAAGATCTAGACACCAGTTTGATCACGTTAGTTGCATAGCTAATTCAACCTTTAAATATAAACTGATTAGTTTGTTTTATTTGATCCTTTTTCCATTTCCCTTTTATCCACATCCCTTTTCATTTAGACTTAGGAAGCACTCTAAATCCTTTGTCCTCCAAATAGAGATGCATAGGTACTCATGTGCAGCCCCACTGAATTTACATAGCAAAAGTGTCTGCCGACACATGTAGCAGGTTTGAAGGTTGGGAACTTAATCAGTAAATGAAAGCAAGCGAGTTTGCTTTGAGCACGTATAAACTCCCTTACCACTTAACTACCTCTTTCTGTTTTTCAGTAGCATTATGGACCATGATACCACCCTTAGCCTATTTAAAAAGCAACTGAACACTGAAAAGAATAATTATTTAAATTAGCATATTCAGAATTGCAGCTTGCCACAATCAATTATCTGAGCCCAAGCCAGGGGACCCAAAGAGGGCTATAGTAAGAAGTTGGATATGTTAGTGCCCTGAAATCTTAATTTGCACTCAGAATGGAATAGCAAGAGGTGACAAGGTTCTAATGCCTCATATTGTTATCAGCAGGCAAGGGATACACTCTCAGGTCAGATCTCCCATAGATGTACAAGGTGCAGTAATGCAGCAGGTCTGGAGATTGAAGAGCCAGCTGGGACCTCAGATGAACTATATAAAATTAGAGAGATAGCCATGTTAGTCTGGAATTGCAGAAGTGACAAAGAGTCCTGTGGCACTTTAAAGACTAACTAAATTTAGCATTTGTCACTTCTGTCCTGATAGTTACAGGTAAAGAGGAATCTGAAGGGGTAGAGCTCCATATCAGTGGTCAGAGGGCTGAATTGTAGCTGGAGTTGGATTCTTTCTCCTCACATAGAAACCTCTTTTGCTTATTTTGTTATAAACTGTCCATTCAGGAGCATGCCAAAGATATTTTTTAATGGGTGCCTATAATTGGACTCCTAAATCCACATTTTGGCACCTAGATAAGTAGACTGATCTTCCAAAATACTGAACATCAAGCAGCTCCCATTTAAAAACAAGGTGATTTATTTAAGTGCTAAAATGTGGACCTAGTAAACGTACTTTAGGCACCCATTTTTAAAAATCTGTGCCCTAAACCTTCAGAGAAATAAGAAGTTGCTGGCAGTAATAACTTTGCTGCTGCTGTTGTGGGACGATCTAGTCCATTCCACTAGGTTTAATAGAATTTTTCAACTGTAAATCTGGGACAGGCCTAGTTTCTCTTAGAAGAGCCTTCTCCTCAACTTCTTGCACAAAATTACTCAGATACACTGGGAGTGAGATTTCTCCATGTTGCCTAATCCAGTCCAATGGATTTTCCCTGAACACTTAAAACAAATCTCCCAAGACATGTGTGGCAGCGTGGAACTTCTTAATCAATGTTCCTAACTACTGAAATCTGATCTATATGAGGTAGGTCAGTTTCTTTAATGACTTCCCTTGAGTTAAAACACACTGTGTTCCCCACAAAATATTTTCAGGGGAAGGGATTACAGAATTATTTTTGCAGCCTGTCATTTATCGTTGATTAATAATATTTTCCGCTTATTTTAAATCCTGTAATGTTAACCTAACTATTTCACAGCCTGTCTCACAAGATTTAAAGCATAGTTGACTAAATACCTAGTTCAATAACATTTTAAAGACCTAGGGTGAAATCTTGGCCCCATAGAAGACAGTTGCAGAACTCCTGTTGATTATAACAGATTTAGGATTTCACCTGTAATATGTAGCTTGACTTTGACATGAATCCGATGGACAAGTCTGTTGTCATTCATTTTTTAACATTTTATAAAAATACATCCATCGTTTTGCAAGATCAGATCTTCCATTGACTTTTAAGTGTTATCTCTGTAGCCTGATCCCTGTATTTTTATCCTTTGCAGTTCCAGAAACTGAAAAATGCTGTCTGGATTGAAAATAAGCAGGGAAAAGTTGTGGGTAGTAGCTTGATGCTGTGGTTTCATTTACATTGTCACTTGTCTTTATTATGGGACAGCTGTTTGCCTCAGCACAATTAAGGTGGTGCTAAGCTCCCAAGTTAAGAAGTGATGTTTCAATTCAAGGTTCACATTACTAAGATTTTGGCAACTTACTTAGAAGTATCCATATTTGTGGACACTGAAACAAAGCAAATGTATCTTTTTTCTTTGTGTTAGTATAATGAATGTCAAAGCAAACTCTCTCTAATTGCAAAACTAAAATCCTACAACTAAAGAATTAACACCAATGTATGAGCTAGTGGTTTATGAGGCATTTTAGTTGATGAATCAAATTATCCTCACCTTATTAAGGCTATAGTGTAATTTCTAGCCTGAGTAAAATGAGCAGGTTTTGGCTCAATAACAGTAAGACCCAGATGAAACGTAGTGCATGTCATGTACTTTAACATGCCTCAACATACTGCTTGTTGAATATAGTATGTACTTCCTTTTTATAAGGAACTCATTGTAGGATAAGATGCCCTAATTATCCTGATATATTTGGTTCTCAATTTCAAATGACATTTTCTTTTGCATAAAAACACAAACTTTTGTCTTATTTTAGCTTCAACCGGCATTCTTCCACCTCCATCAGCTACCAGTCAAAAAAGAGGTATAAAGTATTATCTTTTGCAGCTACTCCACATTAAAAGTATTTAACACACCACTTTAATGCTACTAGTAGATTTCTAGTGAACTATTAACCTAAAAGTGATCTTATTAAAAATGTCTCCTTTCTTCTTTTCCTGATGACTAATAGTTTTCAAACATACTATTTAATTCATTGCCTCTCACGTATTATTGTCTGTTACAGATCCTTTCGGTTAAGATTGGGCACTTTCAGTGCCTTTCAGAGATGTTATCATTTTACTGTTCCATTAAACCATCTTCAGTCCTCAGGATATGTTTTGTCACCTGCTTAACCATTATTTACTTTCTGTGGCAGAAATTACAGCTGGTAAATCTTTCCAAAGCTGATTTAGCTTCACTAAAACCCTTAATGATGTAGCTCAGTGCTTTATTTCTCTCTTACAGGAGTCTTTTCCTTTCCATTGCTAAATCTAATCTGCATCCTCACTTTGGTTGTCTTCATAAACAGTTCCATAGTTGGTTATTGAACTCAGTGGTGCTGTTGTCTTTCGTTTGTTTGGAGACAATTTTTTATTTACTGCAATTGATTTTCTCTCTAGCAGACACCAGTTTCCTAGAAGTACAAGGAAATCTAGGGCAGAGTTTTAAAGTGCTATAGACAATGAGAAATACATGAATAACAAACAAGCAGTTATTTTTCTGCATGATGGTCTAAACATGAGTAACCTGACTCAGATTTCCTAATGCATTTTGCAAATTCAGAGTCCTAAAAAGTCCTAAAAAATTTAGAGTCTTTACCAATGAACCTAGGTGTTTGAAACTAGAACATGCTCAGCAATGGCAGGTACACCAGAATTTCAGATATGTTTTTATAATAAATATAATTTATAATCTCCTACCCTACATAGCAAGTGTTGATCAGATTCTTTAAAAGTAAGTATGTTGCACTGGCTTCTTGTGTAACTGTTTTCCCTTTGAATAGTAAGGCTTAAAGTAATGAAAGTATCTTCAGATAGTGTATATTTTAGCCAATTACCTTTTGAAATAATCACATAAGGCCAGATCTATTACTGAGTTGTTTCCAGTAACCTCAGGATGCCACTGAAACAGAGTCCCATAAGCTCTTACATTTCAAAACATTGGTGTCAGTATTGGATTAAGTGGACACTTTTTGTAAGGTATTCAGGTTGGTTTTTTTTAGTCACTCTGTCTGGAATGCAAAAAAAATGCAATGATTCTGTGTGAGTTCTCACTGTTCTCCAACTGAAGTCCAGTGCAGCTGGCAGCTATATCCATAAGACACTTAAGAGGGGATAGCAACAGGAAATAACTCCAAATACAAACAGTTTCATGAATTTTGATTCTGTGTTGTTGAGAGCAGCTTTCATAGTTACAAAATTGTGGCACAATACAGCAGAATCCACAGTAAACTCAAACTCATGAGAATAGTTTGTCAAAATCAGCGCCTCATATTCCCCATGGCACAATGGAACCAAATTCAGGCCACGTTTACACTTAAGTTATGTTTGCATAGCTAGGAATGTGTAAACACAGTAATATCGGGGGGCGGGAGGGAAGTCTTATTTTATTCAGAGAACTGGTATAAGCTAGATGGGCAAAAGCTGTCTTTTTCCCAGTATAAGTTGTGTCTCCAATGGGAGGGTTTGCAAGGATATCTATACCTTTTTATGTGTACTGTCAAAACCTTTCTAGTGTAGACAAGGTCTCAATGGTCAGAACCCCTAAATCCTGCAGCACATGTGGATAAGAGTCTGAATTAGACCATGGGGGATCCTCCCCATGTGAGGCTCAATGAAATAGTGGGATTGAAGGTAAAAATAGGAGTTTGTAAAACAAGTGTGGCATTGAGGAAAGCAAGGGAACTGTTTAGCCCCAGCAAGGGTTTAATTACTCTTCCTGTATGGATTGCGGTGCTTGCTGCAGAGTATAAACCTCAACGTCTGCTGACTTCTGCCTGTTCTCCTCTTGCATTTCTTCTTTTCCTTTGTTTGTTTTCCTCTTTATTCCTTCCCAAAGCAAGTGTTCTATCTCATCTGACTCTCTGGTAGTGGTAGAATTGGGTCTTGAATAAACTGGAGAGTCTGCAGCCTATTTCCTCTTCCTCAGTACACAGAGGAGCAAAGGCTTTTTACCTGCTTGGAGGCTCCTTGCTCAGCAGAAGGGAGAGCTAGAGGTAGGTGATTGGAGTACCATGTACATGGCCAAGTAATCTGATAGAGCATCTGGAAGAACTATGTGAGGGGTGAGTTGGGCAACATCCCTTGTTTGTAAACACTGTTCAGTAGGCATAGTCTGGGGTAGAGCAGGGAATTCAGCTCCAGATTATCAGATTGCTTGAGTAGATACAGCTGAACATTTGCAAGTAGACAGCTGTAGAGCCTTCTGGTACCACTGTAGCTCTTGGGATTCCTTCTGAGGTCTCAGGAACATCTCTGAACTTTGCACCTAAACCAGAGAAGTCACCTTATGTTAGAGTGAGCTCTAAGGGCTGCAGAATCAAAGAACCACTGAAGTTGTCTGAGAGATCTTGTTCTGTCAAACAATTGAAGACAAGCCACTGAAGCCAGCCACAAGCTCTGCCCTTGCCCTGGAGACACTCTTTTGCAACTGCAGTGTGAGCAGGGAAGGAGGAAACATGTAGCTGGTTTCATCTGTTCCTCTCACTGATTCCCATGGCTCAGATATCTCTCCCCACAGCATCCTGTTTCCCTTTAAAAGCACGTAATAAAATAAATCTCCAAAACTTACACTTGTGCAACATTCAAGACCACAAAAAAAGTATAGTGTGTATGTACTTACGTGCATGCACATTAATTCATATGTTAACAACTGATTTAAATATTAACATTATAGGTTGGGTGTGTGTACAAAAATAAGGTATTGTGTGAACGTATCTGAATTTGTGCACCCAAACAGCTGCATCCACACTTATGACAATCTGGTCTTATAGCATAAGTAGAGTAGGGAAAAATATTTGCCTTGTAAAATATTCTTCAGTGAAATGTATCTACTTTTGAGGTCATCAAACATTTTATATGTTTCTTAAAAACAGCATGGTCAAGTTGATGGATTGCACATAGGCCTGGGAACCAGAAATTCTTATTCACACTTATTTCACTGGCTGTCCTAATAAAAATTTATCTTATATCCCAGTATACTGGTAGGACGTTGTAATATTTAATTAATGTATGCCTCACAAGACCTCTCTGAGGTAAGTGGATGTGCTTCAAGTCCAGTGCTCAGTCCTCCAGACTAAATTGCATTCAACTCATTTAATTAAAGTAAAAACATTGGAAGTGTGAAGATCAGTAAATCCAAGCTGCAAATAATTCTGTGGTTTCCTATTATCAAACTGAGGCCTTGGTACACTACTAGGGTAAGTTGTCCTAAGTTACACTATTGCAGTTACGTAGCTGGAGTCAATATAGCTTAAGTTGACTTACTGCGGTGTCTACAACACGCTGCATCGATGGGAGATGCTTTTCTGTCAACTTACCTTACTCCTCTCGTTCCAGTGGAGTACTGGAGTTGACCGGAGAGCGCTCTGTGATCGATTTAGAAGGTCTTCACTAAACTCGCTAAATGACCCCGCTGCATCAATCGCAGCAGCATCGATCCCCTGTAAGTGTAGACATGCGCTCAGGTTCATCACCTGAACCATAAGAAAGTGCTGGAGACACGGGTGCTGGAACAATTTTTATAGAGGTACCGAGAGCCACTGAACCAAACTGTAAACCATGTGTGTGATAGAAACCACTTCAAGCCAGGGGGTGTCGCAGCACCCCTAGTTCCAGCACATATGTGTGGAGATAAACTCCTCAGGGGTGATTTTCCACATTGAAATCCCTCACTGCTGCTATCTGGAATCCTTCAAAGAATTTCTCAGTCCAGCAGCATAGGGGAGAGATCATGTAATTGCGGATCAGAGACTTCTGGGACCCTCCAAACTTAAACATCAGAAAAAATAAATGAATAGATTATAGCCTCAACCTAGACATGGAAAGGGGCTAGTTTCAGAGATGAGGTATTTTTCTCTTTGCTTCTAAAGAAGTGCTTGGTCCCACTGAAAAGAGGTGGGTTACCAGTTCTCGTAGCACTAGTATAAATCAATGAATTTTGTTTGGTTTTGCTCCCACTAAAATCAGTAGCAAAACTCTCACTGATTTCAGTGAGACCAGGATAAGCTTTTTTGTAGGCACTAGGCAAATGGACCAAGAATCTCATTTTCAGATGCCTAGCCCTGACATCTGAAATGATCAACTCCTGATAAATTGGATCTTCCTGCAGTTGGTCACACTTAAAACTAGAGATTGATTAGGTCTCCTATTTGGCTAGTTTTCCCAACCAAAGGGATTGATTCTATAAAGGTGCCAATGTTAAAGATACACTGACAGCAGGCTCTTTTTTCCTCATTAAATTTGTTTTTAAAGCAGTCATTAAAATGCCAGTGATAGGGGCTGTACTGGCTGCCTTCATTAGTGACTAATAGTGACTAAAAAAGCTAATGAATCTCACGTTCTTCTCTCTCTGCCTTTAAGGAAGCATCCCTTGGGGTGGTATGGAGGCGGACAAATCTCTTGATTTCTTAATCTGCAGCTCTTGATGTCTGGAAATTGCTCACAGCTCTGCTTTGCTTTTAGAGGTACGGGACAGTCCCATACATCAACACCGGTTTCCCAGGGTACCACTCCTTCTTCAGGCTACAGTGAAAGTCCAGTTCCTGCTCCAAAACCAAGAGTGGTCACTACTGCTAGCATAAGGCCCTCTGTCTACCAGCCAGGTAAGGTAATTTCAAAAAAGGTAAACGGGTCCATACCAATGTCCAGTAACTTTTCATGCAGAAAATGCAAGGCCTTTTTACACACAAAGGACCAAATTCTGCTGGCCATGTTAGAAATTAGCAAACTTTTTCTGCCTAATTTCAAACCCCATCCTAATATTGTGACTTCTGAATTATGTTGGGTTTGTATTCTGCTTAGAAGACACTGTCAGAGGGAAGAGACTTAGGGAAGGAGAAAGGAGGGGGTTAACAAGAAACCAGAGTGATCTAAATTTCCCAATGCGAGGCATCTGCAAACCACAAGCTGTAAGCAACAAGGGAACTTACGTGTACTTGAATATTGATAATAGGATTTAAGAATGCTAGACTTTCTGTGCACCTAAATGTGTTAGTGAAACAAATAAGAGATGGCTTAAAGTATGACAGTCTATTAAGTTGTGTGAATATATTTGCAAAATAGGTAAGGCCATAAATCAAGCTTCTCAAACTTCCACGTGTAAGGAATGATGTATGCTTGAAAATCACTTTATTTGCAATGCTTTGCTCCCCATTCCCTGAAAATCCAATTAGTGAGGGGGTATATTTGATTATAAACTTATTTAGAAAATGTGTTAACTCTTGTTTAAATATCCTTTATATTAATGTGTTACAAGTGGAGCAAATCAACCACAAACTTCCAAAACCAATTATGACCAAATATGTGTAACCCAGATTGCACAAATTAAACAATAAGGACATACAAATCTAAAAATACTTACCAATAAAAAAATCCTATCCCTATCCATCCCCGTAACATGCTTAATTCAGTTAACAAATAAACGTATTGTACTCTTGGCAAGAGCACGTCAAGGATGATTTACATCTTGCAGTCCAAGTAAATAAGAAAAGTCTGCCAAATCTGCCTATAAATCCCTAGAGTCCAGTGTCCTCATCCATTTTAAAGTTCTGAGAGAGAAGAGAATGTATCTTAAATTACAAGGGAAGAGAGGCAAAAAGCTCTCATGGGGAGGTAGGGATGTGTCATAATCCAGCCCAAATTATGTCAAATATTAGCTATTTAAAGGAACTACTTCATCAGTGGTCTCAACATCATTAACAATAAAGCTTTAAACTTCTACTAATTTTGTTTTTAATTACATATGCCAGTACATATTCTCTCACCACTGGATAGGAATAATTCCTATTGAAGCCAATGGGAGTTACTGCTGTCCCACAAAGGAGAACAAGGACCCCAATTTTTTTTTAAAGAAGAATGAATCTATTCTCCTAATACAGATGAGAGCACAGAGAAGAGATACCTAAATATCTCTGGGATATCTGATGATAGACTAGGTGCTCAGTTACGGTCATGCAAACCCGGAGTACTCAAGATTCTCATTAAAGTAAATGAGTTTCAGAAAACATTGCTGGCAGGATTTGAGCTCTAAATTAGGTGCACAGTTGGGCAGAGGGATGCCTTTATTTTCCATTGCCCTGGGCACTTCTTTTGCAATTCTGCAGATAGCTGTCTTTGTGCATCATTGCCCCTAATTGCAGACTTAAGATGCGCACTTTGAAAATCAATCCCTGCACATGTCTCTGGATACAATGCACTTATTTTAAATCTTCATGTTGTCTATATAAATTATTCCATGGGTACTACAGGAGCATAGTGTCTCCCGGAAGTCAGGAGGAATTCAGAGCCGGTATTCAAAACATTCATGATACATGCATGAGAAAAAGAGGAAAATGAAAATTGTGATAACCCCGGCAGAAAGCGCCCTCCACTGGTAGGAGCTTGAGAACAATCACAAAGAGATATTTTAGCATTTTATGAATGAACTCCCAAAAAGGTTTCAGATGCAAAAGAGATTATATTTAATACATGTGTTAGAAAATAATAGAGTTTAGACCAAAGGCAATTTATTGTAGTCACTCTACAACATATTGCTGTTCCTTAATGTGGTAGCAACTGAAGATTACATTTCTGGATATAAATTGACACTACAGGCAGGAGACCTGGACTGTTTAACAAGGAATTTATTGCTTAGAATGGGGATTGAGAAAACAGCTCTGTGGTGTTTATGGAAGTGATGGGTCGACAATACTGATTTAAAGATAGTGCCATTAATCATAGTGGAAACTTCCCCTCAAAACTTTGCCAATGCATACCTAGCCTGCAGCATGTATTGCTATTCCATTTCTGAGCAATAAGGACAGCTATTCAAAAACCAGACTTGAGATCCATTTCTTTCGTGTAATCTAAATGCAACCTGAGCTTCATTCTTCAGAGGTAAAAGTCTTCTAATTTACAGAGCCACACTCCCATTGGTTCTCTGACTTCATTTTCTACAGTCCACTGCATGCAGTGGTGAGACAGTGGAGACTATTAGCAGGATTTGCAGCACACTGAGGCACTGGGAGATCCCAGTCCCTTGAGGAAGATTAGGTGTTTGGAAGGAGTTATTTGTTCATTCATGTCCATCAGCCACTTGCAGCCTTCTAGCTGGCACCACAGTATTCCAAATCTCACCCTTGTGATAAGTTTCTTCTGCAGAAACAAAGCAACAAACCAGTGTGCAACAATATTTCCCCTCCTCAGCTGCAGTATAGACTCTAGAATAAAGAAAACTAGAGATAATTGGCATTGTGAGGGCAGTCAGGATGCCAGAGCATTATGTAAATACGCAACACAGAATTGTGAAGGTCACATTTAGACATCTGTCCACTTTACTTCTAGTAATTTATATTACTGTAGAGCCAAAAGCCAAGACAGATTTTTTTTTCCTATGTGGAATGAACTTCTGATTTTAGTCCAGTTCTTAGAATAAAGAAATATATGCTGCCAAAACCATCAGCACAGTTGGTTCTAATTAGCAGTTATAGGTTGAATAGATATCGCATCTGAACTATTCTTTGTCCTGTAGAAGTGGTCTCACTAGTTCAAAAAAGGATTACATGGGTGACAATATGAGGAAGCTTGCACTTTCAGCTGCCGGTACTAAGGCTGTACCAAGCATAAATATGAGTTCATTTCCCTGAGTTGTCAATCTGACACCTTTCCAAAGTGTGAGATTCACTTTTAAAATATCTAACTGTTAATTGTGTCTGTACATACCATAAGGCATTTTCTAGATTTTGTGATTTATTTATTCAGATTCCTAGTACTCTGAACAAAAGTGTACCCATCCCAACCTCTGGGCGCCTTTGGGAGTCTGTTTAATTATGTATACGTTAAGGCTCTGATTCATAAAGGTTCCATAAAAATCTGTCTAACTTCAAGCATGTGACTAATGCCTTTGAAGTCAATGGGACTATTCATGTAATTAAAGTTAGGCATGTGCTTATACACTTTGTTGAACTGGGGCCTAACAGACTATTATCAGCAATTATCCTCAGATCAAAATACCCATCAGTGTTACAGTATATATAATCTCTCCCTAGAAAACCGAACCCAAGAAAGTTTCTACAAGCCTGCCATCAGCATGGTTGTGCAAGTTGACCTAGTCTGTTTTTCAGAAAGAAAGCATGGGACGAGATCTTCAACTGGTGTAAATTGATTACAATGGAACTACACCGATTTAAATCAGTTGAGGATCTGGCTCATGTGGGCCATTACTAATAAGAGGCTGTACTTCAAATCAGAGGGGTGGTCACTAATCCATGCTAATCCCTCAAAGCACTATTATGCTGCAAGATGATTGTCTTGTTTGGTGCCTCTGGGAAAAGCATACTTTGCACATCTCCTGGTGTTGAACAGAAATCATTTTTTCAAATATCATCACCCCTTTGACAAGTGAGGATTGTTGTTCTCTGTTAATGCCACTAGGTGGCAGGAAATACCTAGCTCTCTCTCTTTCATCTGTGATTTTTTTAGACTAGGATAGTGTCTGGATGTACAGAGCAATCTGTAGGACAATCTTTCATTCCACAAAGCAGTGAGATAATCGAGAACAGTAAAAGATAAAGGAGACTTTCCTTTTAACTCCTTTGATCAAATAGAATTACTCACATGTGTAAAATTACTCATGTGTAAGCGTCTGCAGGATCGAAGCCTAAGACTCTAAACTCTCCAGGGCAGAAACTGTGTCTTCCTGTGTGTAAGTACGAGGACAGTATCAAGTAAGTTCTTTGGAGTGGCCATTCTCATTTACCAGATATTTGTACAGTACCTAGAATAATGGGGCCCTGACCTGCATGAGGCCTCTAAGTGCTAGCACAATGTAAATGATTAGTGCTAATAATAAATTGTGTTTGCAGCCAGAAAGCTACTGTGGCAACTAACAATAATGCTGCATTAGATCAAAAAACCTCAGGTCATAATTGCATTTTTTCGTTTCTTTCCGGTGGTATTTTAAATTCAGAACATGCAGAACAAGTGTCTAGGTTAGTGCACAGACCAATATATGGTCTAAGAAAGTAAAAGTATCTGAGCATAAATAAGCAGAGCTATGTCCTGCTAGTTTGGAAGCTAGTCTTTTTTTTTTCCCCTGAGAAAATTGTTTGTTGGGCCTACCTGCGACCCTGAATGTGAGTAGGAGGGTGAGAATTGGCTAAATCCTGCGAAGGCAAGGACTCAACTTCTCGTAATAGCAGTTATATCCCCATTTCCATACATCAGAGAAAACAACAAAGCTTATCCTTTCTTTTGTGTTATTGGAGAGGCACAGGGTGTTTAAAAGTTGAGCAACTGAATCATTATAAGTGTTATTTTTTTAACAGGGTATGGGTTAGTTGGGTCAGTCTGCTGGCACATTTTATGAATTTTACATTTTATATGTTCAATCTACTACTTCTTGTAATAGCACCAAGAGTTGGAGATCTGAAGGCTAGTGAAATAAATAAAATCAAAGATGAATTTGCATGTGTAGAGCTACGAAGGTCAAAGTAACATTCCAGCTGAACGAGAAAGATGTTTGAAAACTATTTATAAGGTCAATATACTATTCCTTCCTCATCAGAATGGCTGGAATCCCCAAGGTTGGTGAAATCATTCCTAGCAGATAGTGATGATACTCTTCTAAACATAAAAACAACTATAATAATTCCAACTTGTTTATATGAGGGGAAATATTTTGTACTGACTCCTGGCTTTGAAGATGAAATGATGAATGACTGAAAAATTATAATTATCTTGCAAGAACTAAAAGCAGGTTACGGACATTCATGACTGTCATTTTGCACTAGTTTTCCAGCCAATGTATTCAATGATTGTGACATGATTCACCATATTGCTTTATTTTTTAATGGCAAGTGGATGGGATGGAACATCCAGAGTGAGAGATCCTTCCTCATGTCAGTTCATTTTCCAGAAGAGACCCTGGGAAGAGGTGAACCCAGGTCCTAGAGGTTAAAAGGAGAGGATTTTAACTATTACTGATCACCACCTCGCTACTCTTACACTTAGCCCACCAAGGGTATTTTTAATTGACTGTAAGTCTTGTTTGAGGAAACAGTTATGTCACAGTTATATGCACTTGCTGTCTGTTGTGATAAAGCAAGCTGCTAAAATGCAGGGATCCTAGTACAACTTAAGAGTGATGATAAAAAAGCACATGCAGCATCCTTGTCTGCAAAGAGGCAAGTGGTTAAATACTCCCCGGTTAAAACACAATGAGTTAGTATCTCTGAACCTAGAAGGATACTAATCGTGAGCATTTTAGCTAGTGTCAACCTAAGAGTGGTTCTTATACTGCTCATTGGGCCTCCTGTTTTCTCTCTGACTGAAAAAAGTTGACTAAAGGATGTTGCTATTGGAGCTGAGTGTCTGAATCTGTGAAACTTGAGATCATATTATCAGGTCTTCTGTGGCATACATTGTCTGTTATTCTTTACATGAACAAACTGACTTTTGGGGAAAAAATTCATCCATAAAACTGAGTGAGCTAGAAATCACTGTCTAATTATAGAGTCCAATAGGAGGGAGTAATTTGAACTCATCAATTAGAGATTAAATATTGCCTTCCAATTCTAACTTAATACCATAATAGGTAAATAGTTACAGCCCTAGGGCTTAAAGAGATTGAATATAAACTCCTTGTTCTGAGATCTTTAAACACTGTTTACAACTCCAAGATGAAAAAAAGCCGAAAGCTAAGGTGGGATGCATGATTATGAAAAAGTGAAATGGCTGATGCTGCAATATTGGAAAGCTTTTTAGAGAAAATGTCCTAGAGTCCTGTTTGAACTCAGTAAAAAGAAAAAACAGTATTCTTAGTGTGATCTTAGTAGAATCATGTACATACAATTCAAGCACCTGTAATTCCCAATAACCAGTGACTGTCATTTTCCTACGCATGGGAGGGTGTGGGCAGAGGGAATCTTCTCAAAACTTTATTTTCTGTAGAGATCTGTGTTATAGTCCAAACTTCTTCCTGCCTCAATTAAAGTACTGTCCCCTCCCCCACCCTCCGCATTCTGCACTACCCGGGGATGTTCTGTATTCCTCTCAGTGCCTTGAGTCCCCTCTCCCCAACATCATCATCTTATAAACAGTGTGGCCTAGAGTATAGAGCACTGAACTGGGACTCAGCAGGCCTCTGTTTCATTCCCAGCTCTGCACTGGCCTACTGGGTGACCTTGGGCAAGTCGCTTCGCTGCTCTGTGCCTCAGCTTCCCCATCTGTAACATGGGTATAACAATACTGATTTCCTTTGTAAAGCTCTGTGAGACCAACTGATTGAAAGCATTGTATAAGAGCTAATTATTATTACTATTATTTTACTTTAGCACATTCTCAAAGCCCCATGTCATGTTATGGCCAATATCTTTCTGAAGAACAGAGCTTACTTTGGAGCTAGTGCTGCTTGGTTGCTCTTAAAATGCTTTTCTTCAGAAGCAGAGCTTGCTGCCTCTGCAGAAATCTTGGCCCCACCGGAGTGCATAGGCTAGGATTTTTGTCACCCTTGCAGGCACTTCTAGAAAATCTTTAGCTAGTCTTATTTAAAACAAACACACACAAACCAGAACTTTGGGAAAAGCTGCATAGCCCCTACTAGCACAGCAGCTGACTCCACTTAAGGATGCTGATTCCACAGTTACAACTGTAAGTGAGGAGAGACTGAAACCAGGAGGACCTGGGATGTGAGGGCAGGAGGTAGACTGTGACTGTGTCAAGGAGGTCAGGGTGGATGCAAGGGCTGGGAAGACTAGGACTGGGATAGGCTGGAGGGACCACAGGCAGAAGGGCTGAGCCTTTCAGGGTGAAGACAGGATGAATGGACTCTGGCAGCTAGAGTACACTCTCCTCAGAACCTAGCATAGAAGCCAGAATTCGTGTGTGGCACCATTCCTTTGCAATCAGCAAATAATTGTGAAATCCACTAGTAAAATGGTTGCCTTTTCCTGCTCTAGTAACGGGATGACAGCTTACTTATGGCTATGAGTTATTCTGTTAACTCAAGAAGCAGAGTTCTGTATTGCGGTTCTAACCCTGCTGATGAAATCACATGTCAGTCAGTATAAATACGCATCATGGAATTTCTGGGGGTTTTAGTTTGCTTTTTTAAAAACCCAAGAAATTACATGCAAAGAGCTACATTAGAAAAATAATCAGACTGCAAAAACAAGCATGCAAAAATTAGAAAATGCCAGTAGTAAGTTTGCCTCTTCAATAAAATATTTTATTGGACTGCTGTTTCAAGGATCAGTGTATCCTATATTCATTGGTTTCTCATGTTATAACTTAATGTACCAGGGGGTGGTATGCCTCAAATTACCAAAGGATCAATAAGGTAAGAAAAGAAGGGAGGAAAACATTGATCTAGATGGCATTGTTAAAGTAACTACTTGCATTGATATTGTCAATAAACAAAAGAGAGACTGGGAGGAGGAGAGTCCTGTTTGTTTAAGGTCTTTATTTTTGTGGGGAGAAGGGTCATTGCTGATGAATATTTTACTCCCACTATAGAGGCTTTCGAAGCATCAAAATCTGTCTGTCAGAACACAGTATCGAGAATTGGCACAACGGTGACATTCTTGAAAAGCAACTGAGTTTCAGAGAAGAATAGGAAGAGATCTGGAAGCAGTATGCAATGCCCACAGCTGGTCTGTCAATGAGTAATAGAGGGTTTAATTGCTGCCAGTAGATCAGATCTAAATAATTCATTAGAAGAATAAGCTGACTTGGAGGAGAACCAGAAACAAGTAAAAGGAGGGGCCATTTCAGAAAGCTAGGAAGGCTCCAAAACTTTTAACAGTAGGGGATGTAAAATAGGAGCCAGGAAGCAGCATGACTAAGAAGGTGAAATACTTTCCATTCCAGACAGTGAGCCCCCTACAGCCTCTGCTCTTAAAGGTACACACTGCACTATAATAGAGCTGCAGGCCTTGCTTGTCGAAGGATGGAGAATTTGCCCTGACAAGTTCTTTTGAAAATTCAAGATTTTCTTGAAGAAAAAAAAAATCTAATCTCTAGCCAAACTACTAAGAAATATTCTACCATGTTCTAACACTTTCATAAAGAAAGAAAGAGTAGATAGTACATGTTTATCTGACTATGGCACTGAGCTCCACAGGGCTAAAATATGAAAGTCTCTTGCATTTTATCTTTAGTGGGGAAATTTACCAAAAAATTGAACCAGTAATTGCTGGGAGCACCAGCACAGACAGGGTTCCAGCCGCTTCTGGCATTTTTACTACTGTTTTAGGTGAAACAGTAGTAAAAATGTTTCTAAAGCCCCACTTACGCTCTTTCATTTCTGTTCTCTACCTCACCCCCTAACACCCCTGCTCTGTTAATGTTCCTAAGTCAGATAGGGAAAATCAGGATGGATTCTTCACATCTTCACAGAGCATACCCTCTCTGAGACTATAGCTACGCAGCTTTTAGCAACACAGCTCTGTCGCCACAGCCGTGTCGTATAGCTGCTGTTTGTCAGCTCTTCTGCTGACAAAAAACTTCCACCCCCAACGAGCAGCATTAGCTTTGTCAGCAGGAGGGCGCTCCCACTGACGAAGCGCTGTTCACACTGGCGCTTGTAGTCGGCAAAACTTTTGTCTTTGGAGGGGAAGGGGTTAATACCTCTGAAAGACAAAAATTTTGTCGTTTAGTTGCCATTCTAGTCATAGCCTAACTTGACACTTCCCTGTTGGTGAAAAACAAGAGCTTTGTCAGTAGAGGAAGCTCCCTGAAGAGAGGGGTTAAT
This sequence comes from Dermatemys mawii, assembly GCA_007922305.1. Classification (NCBI taxonomy): domain Eukaryota; kingdom Metazoa; phylum Chordata; order Testudines; family Dermatemydidae; genus Dermatemys; species Dermatemys mawii. The sequence continues at coordinate 32,586,714 of ML677335.1, forward strand.
AGCCTGGCTCCTGAGACAGCTTCAGGGACAAGGTCCTCTCCATCTCTCCCTGCCCCCTTGCCATCTTTGTGGGAACTTTGTCAGACTCGGATTGCTTGTCTTGAGGAGAAGCATGTGCTCTAGAGCAGCGTTTCTCAAATGTGGCCATCAGGGCTTTTCTTGCAGCCACAACCTCCTGGAATGTGATAGGTGAGGGGAAGTAGCTCTCACTCCTCCATGTTGTTCCTGGATGCACCATGTTGGTGTTGGTTGCTGAGGCCACCAGCAAGGATTGGGCCTTGCCCCACTCTGGAGTCATCTGGGGCACAATGCTGTAGGAGTAGGCAGCCAGCAAGCTCCATACTTCAATACTAAGGGTTTAGGCATCAGCTTCTAGTACATCCCCTGGGTCACTTCCTACCACAAGTTTCATTCTGGGCACCTCATCATCTGCTGGCGGCTTGGTGTCTCCAGCAGTCTCTGCAGTCAGTGAGTTGCCTGCAGCATAGTCTGTGTCCTTGGGCTTTACCGCCTGGAATATCACAGGCACCTCTGCAGGAACCTGCAATACACATCCTTCCTCCTCCACAGTCAACCCCTATTGAACTGGGCTTCCTCTTTTTATCTGGCTCTTCCACCTGGAGCATGTGCAGCAGGGGAAAGGGGGCGTTGCTTCCTGGGCCCACCGTGATTGGTCCATCCCTGTTGTCCCAGTGCAGGATTGGTACACCTCCTCACAGTGAACCTAACTAATTCACAGATGCACACTGTGTCTCCCTTCTAGGGCCAAATCCTGGTCCCACTGAAGCCATCATGAACTTTTTTATTTACTTTATTGGGAAGATGGACTGGACCCTGTGTGTGCACCTGGGGAATTTTCTTTTTTTTTTCACATGAACATGTTCATACAGTTAAAACTATGGTAAAGCAACACCTTTTAAAAAAATAAAAGCAAGCAAAGGCACTATTCTTCAAAGAGGATCCTATGCTGTGTTTCAAACTTTTTTTTCTGCAGCAGCCAAATAGTATGTCAGGAATCCTTAAAAAACAGGAAAAGATCTGTTTCACAGTTGCTGATCTCAAACAGATGAGGAATTTTGCGCACATGAACCCAAAAGAAAAATTTGCCTTTGGGCAGATATCAGGCATAAGAAAGTTCAGCCCAAAAAGAACTATTTGGCAAAAGTTAGGGTATGTTATCAGTGTGTTAATATGGGTCATTCGACTTACAGTTAATAATTTTCCCTCAATAGTTAGCATCAAGCTATAAGATAATTAATAATTATCTTCTACAGCTCATTCAAAACATCTTTTACACAATTCTGTACAACACGTAGTTCCACAAGTATCAACACAAATACGCATCTCTGTAAACATCTCAAAGTAGCCATAATGCAGTCTGTAATTTCTTCAATGATAACAATCAGTTAAAATGTTACTAATTTAATCCACTTAAAATAAATATTAATTTTAAAAAAGCTTGAAAAGAGGCTATCTTTTATCAAGGCTCTGGAGGTCTGCAGTGTATTCTTCTTCTTGATCACTAACTTTCCTTGTTTTCCTACTCTCTTGTTTGTTTGTTGTTTTCCTTCAGGCTGTTCCAGAATACATCAACAGATTTTTTGCTTCCTCTTTTCCTTTCCAAAGTAAAGAATATATTTGACCTTTCTACACTGTGATTGGGAGATATGGCAGTTTCTTGGGCAAAATCTTCAGTTGTACCTAGATTTCTGAGCCTTAAGTCTATAGTTTTAAAAAGAGAACAAGATAATGAGAGGGCTTTCCAGTGAGTACAGGCTCTAGATTCTGATGATTAAGGCCCCACCCAAGAGTAGTGTCCCATTGTGCTAAGCACTACACAAACAGATATAACAGTCAGTCCATACCTTGAAGAATTTACAATCTAAATAGACAAAACAAAGGACGGGAGAAAGGAAGTATCATTTTCCCCATTTTACAGACCAGACCTGAGACAGATTATGGCTGATGCATGATTACACAGGAAATCCATGGCAGACTCAGGAACTGAATTGAGATCCTGAGTCCTGGTCCGGTACCTTAATCATAGGGACATTAATGTACCTTAATCATAGGGGGACATTCTTCCTCTTGTTGCTGTTGATTTTGCCTTGCTGATGATTTGAGTATCATGATAAATGGAAGTGGAGTCAGAGTGCCTGTGTTCCCTGGAGGGGCTTTTATTGAGGTTGACAGTAGGTGAACAGGGAACAGTTGGAGCTGAGCAGTGCACAAGGTTTAATAAAGTTCCATTTGTTCAATTTAACCTGCATTCAGTTTCAATTTTTGCAGCATAAACAGTCTGTATTTCTTTCCCCAGCACTGTTTTTATTGTTCTCTTTCAGCCTCTACTTTCCGTAAGTGAGGCTATTTTCTTCACTAATCCAGGTGTAAAACTCCTACAAATTACAAATAAGAATGAGAATTTGTGGAAAAATTCATATTTTCAGCAATCTCATGACACCAATATTTCAGCAGAAACTATTAAAATCATGGGGAGTTCTGCCTAAAAGTTGATGGCTTGAGCTGGCCATTTGAATCTAGCTTGCCACTGTATTCTGAACCTAGGTTACTACAGGTCAGAGGGCAGCGATCACAACCATATACATGCACTCCCACTAAACAGAAACTAACACTGCAATGTCCTTGTAAGTGATCTTAATAAATTCAGTGAAAACCAGTAGATAATGGTTTCTGTGATTTATTTGGATATAAATCAAGGATTGTGGTGATATCCTGGAACTCACTCCAGCTCTGATCTGTGCTCATGGGACAGACTACAATTAGAGTCATCTAAGTGTTCTGTTTATTTATGTAATGCAGCACATTTTCCTAAATGTTGTTGTTTGCAATTTAAAAAGAAAAGATCTTAAAGCATTCTTTGATTTTCCTTTGGATGTTTATAACAGCGCCAGCACCGGCACGAGCACCAGTGCATTCTTATACACCAGGCAAGGCTGATCCTTCATGCCGCCCTCCTTGGGTAACAGATGACTCCTTTTCTCAGAAATTTGCACCTGGAAAAACCACCACCTCCGTTACCAAACATATCCTGCCACGGGGTGCTCCAGCACCATCTCCTGCCTCAACTTCAGCCTATTCGTCTCCTTCAAAACCAGCCTCTTCTCAGACTCCTACTGTAGCCCGGGGAACAATTCAAAGGGCTGAGCGTTTCCCAGCCAGCAACCGAACTCCTCTCTGCGGACACTGTAACAGCATAATTCGGTAAGGTCATGAGACTCTTAGGAGAGGTATGGGGGCAGGAGAGAAAGTATCACTGAGCAACTGATTATTGCATTTTATTATACAATCTCAGAGCATGAGACCCAGTTAAATAATCCAGAGGGGATGTCTGTTGTCTGCTTGATACATTTAACATTCCCAGAGCTCATCTTTGCCATCATGTGGTTCACTTTTTATCACTGCAAGTTATACAAGGTCATTGTTTTGGGCACCTTTCCTACCACTGTCTTTTTCTTACAAATTTTTGGTCCCCAAGATATCTCTGGAAATAAAACTGGAAGGACACTATGTAAAACTATATTGAGTTGAGGGAGTGAGATTTCAGTTTGGAGACAAATGTAATTGCTACTTTTGTGTTTGGAGAAAGATAATGCATATACTCTGTTACCAGGGATTCACTGCCTGCTTCTCTTTTCTCCTCCCCCAGTTCACTCTGCTGGACTGGTGCCTGTTGTTACCCTGTTGATTGCTGCCTGACTTCAAGTAATCTGTGCATTTTTAATGACAGTTTCATCCACTAAAAAGGAACTGGTTCAGTGGTGTGAGGCTACTGATTATCATTCTTCTGTCTCCCCATATAAGAATACTCCAGTAATACAAACAATATTCTAATCACTACATCTAATTACAACTAACAGTAAAGCACAAACATGTTTTAATTTGGCTGTAGTATAACTAAAGGACAGTTAAATAGTAAGTTGCCATTTTGACAATCTGATAAAACATAGTGAATACAGCTTTCATTCAAATGCACAAGAAAACATGAGACTTTCAAATCTGTTGTAATGTATATGTGTATTACACTTTTCACCAACTCTGGAAAGTCTCCTGCTTTTTTAGCATTTTCAGTTCTCTACTCTGTCTCATATTCATTAGAATGAGGAAACTTCTCATTTGGTTCGTTGACCCCTTATTTTATATTTAACACTTCTAAACTTCTGTTGATTTGTGCCAGTTTTTGTTTGTTTTTTAAAAAATGCATTTCAGTGACCTACTCTACACAAGCAGTTTACAGCCGCTGATGGGAAGTATCAGCAACATGGGAGTTCTCACAAACACTGTTTTGTTATGGAGATTTGGAAACCATGGCAGTATTTCCAACAGACGTTTTGAAAATTCAGTTAATATATTAATCTATAAAAATCATTATAACTAATTCCTGAAATTTTCCTTTAAAACATCTTGAAAAGAAATCTCTTGTCAGCAGATTATAGTGTCTTATTTTCAAATACATCCTGATGAGTATTGTTCATGAGTGCCATTAGATGCTTCTGAAATATAAATATAATAATGATGTTTCACAGGGGTCCTTTCCTGGTAGCCATGGGTCGTTCCTGGCACCCAGAGGAGTTCAACTGTGCTTACTGCAAGACATCTTTGGCAGATGTGTGCTTTGTGGAGGAGCAGAACAGCGTGTATTGTGAGCGCTGTTATGAGCAGTTCTTTGCACCGACCTGTGCCAGATGCCACACCAAGATCATGGGGGTAAGTCAGAACAGCAGCACCTCACATCTAAGTCCTCACTCCACTGAAATTAGAAATGGAATACTTTTGATTATAGGCAACTAATTAAGTATTAAATTCTTCCACTTTCTTCAACATTAATTTCCTAGCCAATTAATTATCCCAGAATAAGACACATATAGGCTTACAGAACAATGTTTCTATACTGGGTGGAGATTTGGACATGACTGTACTGTACCGTTTCTCTCTTTCCTACTCTTGCTTTGGTGACCTCCTAAAATGAAAATGTATTACTCTTGTGCACCTCTTGCTAAAGTTAGGCTGATGCTATACAATCTTGTTCAGACACGACTTAATCCAAAAAGTCCACTAACTTCCGAGTAGGTGGACTTTGATCAGGTCCACACAGCTTCAGTGCATCTCTGTGTGAATAGCAAGACTCCTGCTCTAGAAAAATCATGATGATTATATTTTAAAAATAAGATACAGGCATCTAAATCCCAGAAAGGCGAGAAAATAGCCCACTTTTCTTTGTCTTATATACTCCTGCTAGGCTTCATGCCTTATATATATATAAATACCTTAACAAATTGATGAGGTGGTTGGAGCAACAGATGACTATGATAATCTTAGTGATGAATTTTTGTACACGGTTGAGAAGGAAGATGAGACATGCGGGGATAACTAGGGAGGAGGTCTTGGTTGGATATTAGGAAAAACAATTTCCCTAGGAGGGTGGCAAAGCACTGGAATTGATTACCTAGGGAGGTAATGGAATCTCCATCCTTAGAGGTTTCTAAGGCCTGGCTTGACAAAGCCCTGGCTGGGATGATTTAATTGGGGCTAGCTGGACTAGATGATCTCCTGAGGTCTCTTCCAACCCTAATCTTCTATGATTCTATGCCAAAGATGTGACCAAGCATCTCTCACAGTTCTTCCACACTGGCAAGTGAAGAGTATAATATTAGTTATCACTACTCTGCCTCCACTCCTGACGTCTGTCTGAGTGTTGGGGACATCAGTGCTTTGCTCCCAGCTAGGAAGTGCACCATCAGATACTTGAGGTGAAGTCCTGGTTCTAATCAAGCCCTGTGTACTGGCACTTTCAGGGGAATGTTCAAACAAAGCCATTGAAATACTTATCTAATTAATTGAAGAACAAGTCAGCTCTCCTCTGTGGATTTCTATCAGTAACATAGCAAAGCTGCCAGCTGCCTCTGTTTACATTTGTAAGATTTCTCAATCTGTCTTTTACTTCTTCGCACTAGAAGTTCATAAATGGATCCAAGCCTATTTGTCAGCTATAATTGTTTTGCAAACAGTAATAGAAGTTAATAAATCTCACTGGTGATTCTGTAATGAGATGTATGGCAAATACAAATGAGGCTGTGTTGTCTAGCAAGTTGGAGCAATGGACTGAAACCCCGGCAACTACTTCATTCCCTTGTGTCTCTAGTCAGTAGAGATTAAAAAACGAGTAAACCATAAGAAACTCATTTAGAATCAGATGCCCCATAAAACAGGAAATAAGATACATTAAATCAGTGGCTCTCAATTTTTCCAGTCTACAGTACCCCTTTTGGGAGTCTGATTTGTCTTGGGTACCCCAAAATTTCACCTGACTTCAAAACTACTTGCTTACAAAATCAGATATAAAAATACAGAAGTGTCACAGGACACTGACTGAAAAATTGCTTACTTTCTCATTTTTACCATATAATTTTGAAATAAATCAATTTGAATATAAATATTGTACTTACATTTCAGTGTATAGTATATAAAGATGCATAAACAAGTCATTGTCTTTATGAAATTTTAATTTGTACTGACTTTGCTAGTGCTTTTTGTGTAGCCTGTTGTAGAACTAGGCAAATATCTAGATGACATAGCCCCTGGAAGACCTCTGCATACCCCCAGGAGTACGTGTACCCCTCTTTGAGAACAATTGCATTAAATAAGTCACAAATCATGCAGTCTGTTGGGTAATTACTTTAACCTAGATCCTCAGCTGGTGTAAGTCAGTGTAACTCCACTGACGTTAATAAAGTAAATCCTGTGTCTCTCTGTCATGCGCCCACACTTGCACGCACACACAAAACAGGAGAGAGGTTAAAACTTTCCTTTGTGCAGGGTCTCCCAGAGAGGAGGGAGCCATGGGTTGTGTTGATGCAGTCAACTGGTTGAATTAAGTTGTTGTTTGATGGTTTTGTTTTGACAATAAATCATATTAGGAGGTTTCCAATGCTCTGAACGGAGGCAGAGCTTTCCCTCAGGAGTAAACATTGCTACTGAGTTTTGTATTTCCTCATTTTAAAAGTCCCTTGAGTTGTTGAGTTTTATCTTGGGCAAAAGAATTGGCTAATTTTAAAATGAGAAGCCTGGGGTATCCCAGCTTTGTATCTGTTTTCCTGTAAGTGGGTTTAGTGTATGTGGTATTTTGCTGTTTTTGTTTTTCAGGAAGTGATGCATGCTCTAAGGCAGACTTGGCACACGACTTGCTTTGTCTGTGCTGCCTGTAAGAAGCCGTTTGGGAATAGCCTCTTCCACATGGAGGATGGGGAGCCCTACTGTGAGAAAGGTATAACACACAATACAGCCACTGTATCTTACTGGATTCTAGTGTCCTTCATGTTGTCTGGCAGAACCACAAAAATAGGGTAATTGCCAAGCAAAGTCAGGCTGATAGCCAATTTATTCTGGTAGCTTGTCTCTGGCATCAAGATATACTAGTGTTTCTTAGTGTGTATTTTCCCACAGCTTCCCTTGCCTCCTTGTGACTAGGCAGGCTGTTTGTTGGGTTTTAAACCAGACAGTCCTGCTTTTGTAGTGTTTGTCCCCCATCTGGTACTGAGACAAAACTGGACATGGTTTTGTCCATTATCAGATGAGGAACACTGTAATGGAGAGCGCACCACCCCACTTCTGTCAGTGTGACCTCGTGCTTTGGGGCAGGGAGGTGTGCTCCTCAAAATGGAAACCTCTTTGTGGCATGACCTTGCACACAGAGGTGCTGACTTTTGATTTTACCCACTGCGTGCTCCACCCTGAGGCCCCACTCCTGCTTGGCCTCTTTTCCCAAGGCCCCGCCCTTGCTCCGACTCTTCCTGCCCCCGCTCTGGCCCTTCCCCCAAAGTCACCGCCCCTTCTGCTCTCTTCTCTCTGGCCCCGCTTCCCCAAGCGCCTCCTGCCAGCTGCTTGCTGACCTGCGGCCCGCCCTGAGGGCCTGTTGAACAACTGATCAATCACCAGCCCTGGGACCGGAACCACCATGGCCGGTGGGTGCAGAGCACCCCCTATTTTTTTTCTGTGGGTGTTTGAGCCCAGCGCACCCATGGAGTCAGCACCTGTCCTTGCATACAAGATGGTTGTGGGGGAGGGTCCACACTATTCCCAGAGTGCCCAGTATTCTAGGAATGTGCAAGTGGCCACCTTACGAGTTGTGATAGACAGGTAAATGGATCCCAATGCATAGTTCCTCCCAGCATGTTTCTGTCTCTTTTCTCTCCCTTATCTGTTATTGTCTCTGTGGTTCATCTTTTTTCAAATTAGGATGTTTTTTTATTTCATCCCCTAGTAACTCCCCCTCGCCAGGCAGCTACATGTGCCCAGGTTTGGGAGGGACTTCCATTAGAAGTTTCACAATGCCACACTGGATGACTGCTGCATAAATCACTTGTGTCATGACCCAAATGTGGCCTAAAGGGGGAAGCATGCCCCCAAACTTGTTGATACTCCTCTGCCCGTGACTGGCCAATACTAGTAAAAGCAAAGCTTTCCTGGGATAAGCAACAAGGGGCAAGTGAAACTTTTCTATTCTCTGGCTGCTCATACTGACTGAATTCTGCAACTGGTAATCAGCTTCCAAGAGCAACTGTTTCTTGACAGCTGAGAAGGGATGGACCCAGACTCTTGGATACTATGGTAAAGGAGAGCATATGGATAAATAAAGGGAGCTAGCCAGGACAATGAACTATAAGGCAGGATCAAGGCTAGACTAAATTGTGAAGTGGTCCTTCCCTCCACGTGCCCTGTCTCTGCTCCCTCCTGCATTTCTCGCCTCATCTTTCTCTGGTAGTGAGAAATAGAAACCTGAAGGGTCAAAGAGTACCTCCTAAGTCCTGGATTTAAGAGGGGGATAAATCTAAAATGGCTTTGACTGGGGCCCTAACACATACTCCCCTAAAATGGGAGCTTTCCACCACAACCCCAATAACCTAAATAACTCTCTTGACTCTCTTGCACTGTTTCTATTTCTGCTGTATCTTTTTTTGAGATACAATAACTCCAGACTGATGTCAATATTCAAAGTTGTGATATATTAACCAATGGATACAGGGCTGTTATATTTTCTATTTAATGCAAAAATATGCTAGTCCAACATTAAACTGAAAATATAAATACACAGCAGGAAGGGAAATCTAAGTGGTGCTTACACAGTGCTCATCGTGTCATCCCCCTGGATGTTGTATAAATTCATTTTGTGCTTATGATTTTTTTGAAGTGTGCATGATTATAAATCAATCTATCTATGGCTAATTTCCAAATCCTGTGGGGAACATAACTTTGAATTTCCTGAATTGTGTGTTTATATTCAGAGCCATAATACTGCATTAAGTGGGTTTTTGCAGTGAATTTCTGTGTTTAAAGAAGTAAAGGAAGGAGCGGGTGGGAGGGGGGAGATGCTCAAAAATTTCACCATTGGAGAATTTGCGTGGGATGTAGAAAAGAATTCTAAATAAATATAATCCCAAGAATCATTACTAGGCACATTTCTGTTTCTTTTGGGTGTAATATACTTGTGTTCAGCATTTGTTCTAAATTTGCTTTTGTTTTCTTTTAGATTACATTGCTTTGTTCAGCACAAAATGCCATGGCTGTGATTTTCCTGTTGAAGCAGGAGATAAATTCATTGAAGCCCTTGGACACACTTGGCATGATACCTGCTTTATTTGTGCTGTAGGTATCTACATTAAAATCTACATTATTATTTTATAATCTTATTAAAATTTGTGACATTATACTGGACTAATTCAGTTTAGTGGTGGTGATGGGAAGCGGTTGATTTGGTTTTAATTGCAGATGGGGGATTGCTTTCCTTTTCCTCCCTCTCCCCACGGCCAGCCCTTCTCCCCCGTTTTCATCTGAATAGCTAAATTTGATCTACACTGCTAATGCTCAGAAACACTACGAAAATACTTGTGCTTTTTGGAAGAGTCTATAGGAACTGTGTGGGAGAGCAGAGTTTGGTATTCTTTTTAACTAAATTTCCACAAACGGTAAATCAGGATTTAAAATAGATGTCAGGCAATGATATTATCACCACATTAAATAGTGTGAAATATAGTGACCAAATGTTCTGTTTATACAGTTGTGCAATTTCCATTTTCACACAGAAAGGGGTCAGTTCAGGAAAAACGAATAGTAATTAGTACAGATGTTAGTCAGAGTCGTCATTCTGTCTGCTCTTGTGCATATGTATTACACAAACACACACAGGTAAAATCTATATAATAATCAGCACTTATCACCCCTGACTGTCCCACCTGCACTCATCCACTAACCCATTTACCCTAGAACTATTAGTAACATTCCAGGTTTCTCATTAGCTACAAACAGTACACTGACCTGGTCAGAAAGAACAATGATAGCCGCACTAATTTGTTTGAGGCTGTACACCTCTCTAATGAACTTTAGGAAGTATAGAATTGATTGTTTGTGTCAAATGTTAAATTAACCTACTAGCTGATGTTCTCTCCATGAGACATTTTCTTCAGTGATATAATATGCTTTTTTTATTCTGAAATTGGGAATGTCTGAAGTTGATACATGCATTTGTGTTAGTACACAGACTATTGCTTACACAATCCAATAGCTATTTTCTCTTGATTCAACATCAGTTTTGTCATAAAAACATATTGAATCACTTATAAAAGACACCTGCTCTGATTATTTCCTATTCTGGTGCATTTACACTTTTAAATAGTTTCTTACCCATTCATTTTAGTTGGCAGGACCCACGTATTTGAAGAGATGATACTATCTCTTTTTTCTGTTAATGTAATTTTCACAGCTGTCCCATCCCAGTTTATTCTAATGGTTTTACTGGCATATAAAGCCAAACAGAAAAACCCATGTCAGTCTACCTTTGCATTTCTAACACGCTCATCCCAATGTTATTAATGTGCATTGCTTTCTGTCTAGCTACAGTAGCACATTACTGTAGTTAGCACTTCTAGTCTACACTGGCAATGCTAAAGTGCTTCTGTGGCAGCGCTTTAACGTGCCTTGTGTGGTCATTGCACAGGTCTGGGAGAGAGCTCTCTCAGCACTCTAAAAAAACCACCTCAATGAGGAGCATGGCTCCCAGTGCTGGTACACTGTTTACATTGGCGCTTTACAGCGCTGCAACTTGCTGCGCTCAGGGTTTCTTTTTTTCACCCCGAGCGAGAAAGCTGCAGTGCTGTTAATTGCCAGTGTAGACAAGCCCATATCACCTAACACTGATCACTGCCTAACTCCTTAAGTGTTCCTAGTGAAATTGTGAGTCAGTGTATCAGAATCTAGTCCTTAAAGACTAAGGAGCAATAAAACTGTTACTAATAGCTACATTTCTCTTTGTGATTCCTGATTGTGTTTAATCTTTAATTTTAGGTGTGTCATGTGAATTTGGAAGGTCAGCCATTTTACTCCAAGAAGGATAAGCCCCTGTGCAAGAAACATGCTCATGCCATCAATGTCTAAAAGAAGACCTGGAAGCCAATGGCACTGAGAGGAAATTGGCAACTAACTGAGAAATTGCAAAAAGGCTAACCCCAACTGACATGTCTCATTGAGGGGAGGGGAGGAAGGCTAGGAAGCTATTGAACACTTGTGAAGTATAATTTTAATCACTTATATTTTCAGAGCATCTTTTTGCAAGGTCCACAGAGAAAGCTGAATGAACACTCAATGACAAATTAGTCAATCTGAGTCCAATATTACTGTAAAAGTTAGAACAAAAATTAAAGAGATTAAAATTAATTTTAAAAAATGTTATATGTAAAAATAAGTAATAAAAATAGCCAGACAAGCCATAGAGCTGAGACCATACACTAGTGTTTAAAAACAATTGAAAATCATTCTTGTATTTTGTTACAAGAAAATATTAAGTGCGAAAATATTAATTGTAAAATAATTTATAGAATCATAGCTTTAAAATTCAGATAAATAGATCAGGATTTCCTCACCAAAAAGGAAGTATTATTCCATTATTTATGTCATGGTGCTACCTCCAATCATCAATTTTTTTTTACTTTTGAATGAACTAGAGACATCCCATAGTCCAGGGGTTCTCAACCTCTTCCTTTTCCTTTCTGAGGCCTCCCTGACCCCATCTGTGCCACAACAATAGCTTTTCTGCATATAAAAGCCAGGGCTGGCATTAGGGAGTAGCAAGCAGGGCAATTGCCTGGGGCCGCACGCCACAGGGGGCCCCATGAAGCTAAGTTGCTTGAGCTTCAGCCCAGAGTGGCAGGGCTTTGAGCAGCAAGGCTTTGGCTTTTTGCCCTGGGCCCCAGTGAGTCTAATGCCAGCCCTGCTTGGCGGACCCCCTGAAACCTGCTCGTGGCCTCCAAGGGGCCAACACCCCTGGTTGAGTACTGCTGCTATAGGCTTTCCCAAACAAGAAGTTTGTCTTGAATCCTAATAGAACTATCATGCTAAGAAGGAGACAATGAGTGACTGAAGGTTTGGGAATCAGAATAAAAATTCGATGATGCTAAGTCCTTCCACCCACAACAGCATTGAGACAAAGTTTTCAGTTAAATCTTGATCAGTGCATGTAGTCTTGTGCAAGCACAATGAATTATTTTGTTTTCTAATCAGAGTAGAAAAGGGGAACTGGCTTTCTCTAATTTTCTCTTATATGGAATGGGCAGGGTTGGTGGTTGAAGAGGATCCATGTTGTGTTTCTAGTCAAAGCGGATTCATTTTTCCATTTGTCCTGTGAATGGAAAACATCTAGTTACTACTTGTTTAACACTGCAGACCCAGCCTCCATTTAGCACAGCTAGGGAGGGTAGGAGTGGCAAATAGCCTGGAAGGTTCTCTACTCAACTCAATCCCAAATCCTTGGAAAAGGGGCACCCTTTTTTCTTCCTATTAATGTTAGTGAAGACTGATAAAACACTTCATAGAGCAGCATGAAATCACAGGCACATACTCTTATTACTGTGATTATTTTCTGTAAATGGAACACATCCCAAGTGTGGTTGTGGTTGCTGCTGTAAAAAGATAGATGGGCTCTCACACATAAGATAGGGTTAATATATCACCTCTTCTAATATTTTAAAATAATCTGACATGTTCTTGCAAGTATTTATAAAAGCTTATATATTGTTGTGAAAGGCAGCAACTATTTATAGTTTTGACATTAGCTTTGGATTTTAAAATTTAAATATCAGCTATAGTTTTGTATGTGACACAGTAGTTTATTGCTACTCAGCAGCGAAAGATAATCATACTTAAGGACAGAAAGTTCCATCATTCTTCAAGTTTTCAGCTATTTATTTTTGAGTGAGCATTCTGATTGTATAGTGACTGACAGCACACACTACTGACAATGTTAAGTCAATATTTCTCAGGCTCCAGCTACCTAAGGATATAATGTATGGGCCCTATTTTAATGCCACCAGCACGCCAGTGTGTCTTGGATTTTTGCATGATCTAAATATAAACGTGGATCATTTGGTGATCTTTTCCCTCTAAAATTCTATGCCCATTTTAGGAAATATGCCATATTTTCTTAAAGAGTGAAGAGCATATCCAGTTGGTAGAAGAGTCAAAATGAAAGGAACTTTTATCTCTAGTATGCAGGTTTCATATGTCTATACTAACTACCCTCATAGATCCTGGAAAAAAAGAAGTGTCTAAGTTAAAACAGTCCTGTGGCAGCCCTGAGTTGTGTGACCTGTATTTATGCCATAGCGAATCTGGTTTTCACAGATTGCAGCATTTTCACAAGGGTCAGATTTTTACATGAATGAAGTGTATTCTTAACAGTTTCACCAGCATATTAGGTACAACTATTTTTTTTCTATAGTAGGCGATTCTTTTTCCATTTATTGGCCTGATTCTCAGCTGGTGTAAATCAGCATAACACCTCTGATTACTCCTGCCAACGATCTGGCTCATTGCATTCTCCGACAGGATAAGATACAATTAATTGAAAAACACACACCTCATTTGCCATTCATATTTGATTTGTGTTCCCTAGACAATGATGCAGTGTTTTTGTATCTACCAGTATTGCTTTTCAAAAATTTCAAGACCTTTCAAGACTCTAGTGCCATTTTATAAATGATAGTGTTTATCATTCTTTATTACTTAGTGGTAAAATTAGTGGCAGAATCTATGGTACACTATGGATAGACAACATTGCAGCAGCTCTGTCGGGTGGTGTTTGTGTATTGCCTACTGGCAGGGGTTAGCATCTAAGATTATGTCTTTATTACAAGTGTTACAGCAGCACAGTGCTGCTGCTACACTGCTGTAATGCTGTAGTACAGACAATTACTTTAGCAATGGAAGGGGGTTTTCCATCACTGTAGTAAATCCACTCTTTTGAGGGGTGGTAGCTAGGTAAACAGAAGAAACTTCCAGTGACCCAGCTGCAGCTACAGTGAAGGTTAGTTTGACCTAATGTCGCACAGGGCATAACATTTTTCACAGCCCTGAGTGATATAGCTAGGACAACCTGTTTAAGGTAGAGACCAGCTTAAGTAGTAGCAAACAATAAATTTCCTATTTTGACCTACATTGCTTCCTAATATGATCCAAAAATAAGTAATTCAGTTACCCACACTTGAAATCTATATTTAGATACCCTTTTTGCACAAACCTCAAGCAGAAGCTGGTGCATGGTAGTGTACTATTTTGAATCTCTTTTGTCTAAAATACTATGTAATCAACTTAAGTCTTTTGTATTGCAGAACACACTCATAGGACAAATAAGATATATATGCATAACAGGATAGGACCCTTACATTATATATCACTACTGTAACTGCTGCAGAAAAACAATTTTCAGGTTGAATAATGTGTATTATTGTTTAATAACAGTTACCTGGACTTAAGTCATCAGACTTCCTAAAGTAATCTTTTCATTCTAATTCACGTGAGGAATTTTGCTTAGAAGACAAAAATACTGTACCTCTGAATGGCCAAATGATAAAACTATACAAGAATTATGTTTTTTATCAAAAGACTTGGAAAAGAACACATCTTAAATCTAATTAAAAATAGTCTTTAATCTCTATGCAGCTGAAAGTTCATAAAATAAGCTTAAAACTTTTTATGCTGATTTTTCTTTTTCTATGTAATTGCAGCACAGAAAGTAAATTAAACACTTCAGAAGAAAACTTTACTATAACTATTGAAAATTTCTCTCAACTTCTAAAAATAACCATTAGTTTTTTGGTTCATCAGATTCACACAGACAGAAAGAAATTCAACCAAAGTAAGAAAAATCCAGTTTGGTCCTTCAGTGGTCAATAACATGGGTGAAATGTTTTATTTAAGGTCATTTCTTTTTATATTTAATAATGTGAATGTCTACAGCACTAAAACACACTTATTAGTGTCTAATGCTGGACAGTATAATGTTTATTTGCAATACTTGTCTCCTGGTAGTAGACATTAATTTGTTTAGTATTTATAAATGGTTATATTTGCAACTGAGTTATTTAATACCTGCAGTGATCATGCTTGAAGTCTAGCTTTTATAATGTACTGAAATGTTGACTTTACACCACAAGTGCCCTTAGTTTTAGATTCTTTTTTTAAGTCTCTAGTTATTAGTTCAGAAACAGATTGGAGTGTTTTTTGAGGTGTGAGTGAACATATCTTGCATGGATTATCTGTGCCAATATTCTAGCAATAAAAGGGATGTGCAAATACATTTAGAGCTTTATGGTTTGGATATATTTATTAATATGTTTTTTCAGCAGTTGACAGCTTTCAGCCAAGGAATGCTAGTTAGGAGACATATGCAAATTTCTATTTTCTACATCAGAGCCTTAAGAAAAAAAAAATGATTGGTTCAGCCTTTCATTGCTGTAGAGCAACACTGAATATGCTGGTAAGTAAACTGCACTGTGTAAACAAACAAGTGTGAATACATTCTAAAGATGTAGTGCCTAGAAGTTGTAACTGGGAAAGACTTGTAAATTTACAGGCCTTATTGTGTCAACAGATGTTATTTAAAATAACCTGATAAGCAAGAGGCAAATGTTGTCCTCAGTTACAAAGGTCTGAACTGATTTACATTAGTGTAATAGAGGGCAAAGTTTGGCCCCAACTGAACAGACTTTTATTCTTTTGTTTCTGAAGTGTTTTTTAAGAATATTCAAAAAAGATCTAACTCATCTGATTTAACTCTACTGCCATGATAAAAATAAAAATCTTCATATAAATAAAAAATCTTCATATAATATTGTGGCTTATTAAAACAGGCTTTTTTGCACATTTTAAATCTCCCCCCCCCAAACAATGCATAGTTATAAAATGACATAGCTATAGCTAATAATTAAACTTGATTAATGTGTATATATAAAACAGTGAAGGGACAGACCATTTTAAATGGCATTAATGAGTTCCTCACCAGGAAGTGAAGCTTCCTACACTTTCATTTTATTTTATAGGCATAACTGTTTACAATTTAGGTGTGGAAAAAAATGAGAGCTAGTTAAATTGAGATTAAAATTTACTGGAAAATGAGTCAACAGAATGAGCAGAAGTTACACAATTTACCTTTATATCAGAATCACTAATTATTTCTATCCTGACCTTTTCTCCTTTGCATTAATTGATTCTTAACAGAAGAGAAATTGTGCCTTGTCTGCTCTAAAGATGGTCTATAGTTTCAAATCTTTAACTCAACCAGAGTCACTGGTGACTAAGAAAGAGAAAGAGGAATGGTGAAAAAATTGCTGCCAGCCAGCCTTGGAAACACAATGAAATGCTTTGTTCTCCTGGCCAAATCAAAGAGCTATGGCTGAGGCTGAGATTAGAGTTAGGCAGAAGTTCCCTGCTTTAAACCTATAAAGCATGTCTTTAGACAGCTATAAAGGTGAAGTCCTCACTAACAAATTTGTTGCATTACAGAACAAATTGTAAAGAATTCTAACATTATTTCCCCCAACTTTTTGTACTATTAAATGCTACATGTACAGCCCAGTTCTTAAAACCACCTTGCTATTTTGTTGACACTTGACAGAGAGACTCTTCACCTTTCTCTGGCATGGGTTTAGCCCCGTAAAAGGTGTGTGTGTCCAATGAGCTGCAAGGATCTCAGGACACCTGCACAGGACAGGATTCTGTGTATGGAGCTATAGTACATGTAACAGCAGAAGCTGTGTTGTCTGCCCATGGTCCACAAAATCTTCCTCTGATTTTCCAGATGTACTCTGATTTTCCAGGTGTACTGCTCTAATTGGACATTTGTCTGGACCCAAGTAAAACATGCTACAAACATTGGCTGCTCCCCAACTCTTCATTACATGAACCTCAGGGCTCTGGAGCATCTGTGAAGTGGTGGGGCCTCCAAGGCATGAGGGACCAGGGAAGAATACAGGAAAGCCATTGCTATATCCTCATTACCCTTTTGGGGTCTTCTCTGGGACATTTTGCTTTCCTCTAGTTTTTACTGTGTTGCAGAGGAAACAATGTTGCCCTCAGTCCTTCCTCAGACAGAACTCCTCTTAATATCCAGAGTAGTTTTGCCCAAGTAATGACTTTCAGATTGGCCTGCACACTTTTTTAGGTAGTAATGACAACAAGAAATAAAAAATGCTGTCATAAGAGAAAAGATTCTTCCAAATTTCCACAGATTTTAATTTTCAGGAAGGAACAGATTCATCTGCAGAAAAAAGAATCATTATTAATTTGAAATTAAATATTTGACTTATAATTCTACCTTATTTTTATCCCACCAAGAAAAGCATTTTCCAGTTTACTTAAAAAAGCTGACTCACTTTCAAAATAAAGATTTATTTTCATTAATGGAAACAAAGTATGGAATCATTTTTTCTTCTACTAATTGCCATGTTTTTGTGGAAGCTGCTGGGGGGAAAAACAATCGAATTACTTTAGCTAAACTGATAACTACTTTATAAAGAGCTGGGGGTAGAAAGGACAGGTCAGTTTGAACAAAGGGGATGGTTCATCAAAGGAGGTATGTGGAATGAATATTGCCTGTTATAAAAAGTCCACGCAGTTGTGGTTGTGGCAGTGTATTAAATAGCTTAGTCTGGATTTTTCAGACTCAAGTAAGTGTTGTTTTTTTTAAAAAAAAGGGTAGAGTGGAGCGAAAGCACACAAAATGCAATATCTGTTACTTCCAAGGCAGTTGAAAAAATTACAGTTCAGAAGAGCAAAGAATTGGTGTAAGGGGAAAAGATTATTTAGTAGGCTTCAACAATATTACTGTCTGAACATACGTTAATTGGAAAATAATACTTTTATTATTAAAATTTAGTTAAATTCAAAGAAATCTTAAAGGATGTTATTTGTTTAATGTAAATATGCACATGCATATATATGTAAGGTAGGCAAATGTGTAACTAGCAGAGAAATATTCGGAACTGAGGCATGGACTCCTTTATGGGGGATGCAGTTTATGCATGCAAAATTTGAGCATGCATTTTTGCACTCATAATTAATTCCATGTGGAAATCTGAGTACACAAACCTTTAACTACCTGATTTGTACCCATAGTCAGGTAGGTAGAGATTTGTGGTTTATGATATAGTGACTCTTCATACATTTGTGGCTGCAACATAATTGTAGGAGCAAAAGATAGGACATACTTTTAAACATTTGGCTCCATATGTAAAATATTACCTTAGGAATAAAAAAAGTTTTCCTATAATAACAAAAGGCAGGGATATTATTTCACAATCATTATTTTCACAAGGCATTTTTTCTATTCTCATGCCATTCTCATTTTTTCTATTCTTATGCCATACTCAAGGGAAACTGCTATTGTATTCAGTGGAAAATGTTTATGATTGAGGAGTGTAGGTTCAAGTCCCCCTGAAAAAGCATACATACCTCGTGGCCTGAGCATGGAACTGGAAGTCAGAGTCTCCCTTAGTTATATAGTCTTGGCTCTGCCCTCACTGTGTGGACTTAGATCACTTAATCTCATTATGTGTATTCTCCTATCTGTAAAATGGAGATAATACTACTTACATTGCACACTATTAATAAAAAGTATTAGCAAGTGAATGATAGAAAAGAACTTTGAAGCGGAAAAGTGGCTATGCAAGTTCTGAATAATAATATTTACTTGTATGAGAGTACCCTTGGCATGATTTATCTAAAAAACAAACATTTTTCCCTCTTGTATTGCCCATAAATGTAGTTATATTTGTCACATTTTAATACTCATTAAAATATATCTTACCAGAGAAGACCCTTACAGCAGGCTGTCCAACTTGTTCTGATTAAAAATGTGAGGAATCCCTTAAAAGGAAACTGAAATTATCTTTAATAAACAAACAAACAACTATGTATGATCCTAAATAGTTTAGAAAATACATGAGCTTATATGAAAATATTTTTAAACAAAATATTTTTAAATAGTTTCCTCATTTATCTGCTGCACCTGAGTTCAGGCTTTGCTTGCAACAGTTAATACCATCAGATGTACCCATTGCAGAATAACAAATTAAGGTTCCTGCTCTTTTAATGTGATACTATTAGCTCCTTCGGGAGACACACCTAAGTCTGAACCAAAGTTATGGCTGATTAAAACAAACAAATACCCATGGATTCCATTAAGCTTAGTTCAGCTACTCTGACCAGTACTCAGTACTGTTCAGTGTAAGGGCAGAACATTCACACTATTACTGATTTTGAAATGTAAACAGATATGGTATCTCTTAGTTTAATAAAAAACATTTCAGTTTATTTTCAGTAGTATCTGTATCGTCTAATAATACAACACATAAGGGGAAAAGAGTATGTACAGTGATTCTTCATTGCCTTGCATGTATCATATGCCTAGTAAAGTGCCAGAGTTCCAAAGAAACACTGCCACTTAGGCCAGTTCTATATTATGAATTATGCTAAGTTCCAGGAACCTAAACCTGAACACCTGCCATCAGAGAGGGTATGCTGGGAAAATAGTCAAATAAAAGTATAAATAAGAGACACTAAAAAAGAAAATAGCTTTTTAAGATGATAGCCATCCATTTTTATCACAGGATAATTCACTGTAAATGAATTAATGGTGAAAGGTTCAGTAAAAGCCTTTAGCAAGGAAATAGGAGCAGTGTATCAGGATATCCCTTTTCCGCACCAGAGTACCCAATACTTTCAATTTTATATACAGCGGAAGTAATTAATTGTAACAGAAAGAAGCACAGCTGTGTTTCCTGATGGCTGTATGCATGCAAGAGCCACTATTGTTTAAGGTTTTGAGAATGTGTGTTGAAAATGGCTCAGCTGCCTTGAGATTTTTGTTGTTCTCTGAATTTAATTTCTAGTATAAGCTTTTGAATTTGTTATGGACTGTTAATATTATCGTTAACATTGTTAATACTGTTCTCTTAGGGCCAAATCCTGCATCCTTTAATCAGACAAAACTTCTTTGAACTTCAGTGGAAGTTTTACCTCAGTAAGAATTGAAGGCCAAATCCTGAGAGGTGCTGAGAACCTGTCAACTCTCGTTGAAGGCAATGAAAATTACAAATACTCACCATCAGTCAGGATTTACTCCCAAATGAGGATTGCAGGATTTGGCTTTTAGTCATGTGTCTTTTCATTTCCAAGTGTGTGCAGGTGCATGTGTTGGATAAGAATAAGGCCTGAGAGAATAAGGTTCTATTTTTTTGCCTTCAGAAATTTTTCATTATGCATTTCAAACACACAACATGACTATTGTATTTCTCCTAAAAGTTACTTGGCTGTACCGCAAGCATTGTCATTTTTCTTTTTTTAATGCAGTTGAGCTGTACCATTTTGTTTGTACCTTTCTGGGTAATATTATAGAGTGCATGTTGTAGAATGTATGACTGCAAATGATTTCCCAGCACTAGAGAGGGCAATTTGTGAAGAACTATAAATCTCTTGGAATATGAGAAGGATTTGTATACACTGTATACTGTACTTCTACATGTATGAACAAAGAGATGGTCAGATCACTTAGGTGCATATATATATAACTGTAGTAATACATTTGTGGTTAAGGATATGTTTACAGTGATAAAGATCAAATAACATTTAAGAGCTTGATTCATTAAAATGTCTCTGCTTCACCTGGACTCTGATCTGTTTCCTTCCAACAAACATGCAACAAACTGCAGGTGTGAAGTTTACATCTTTTCAATCTAGTAAGCCTCTATCTTCTTACATCTTTCTACACTAGATAACTAACCTATTGCTCACTATGATTGTCAGCAACAGGCCACCCAGAGCCAGAGTTAAAAACAGTTTTGCTGGTAGAGCAGTTGAGGACACAGACATTTTCAGGATATATATCATGACAAGAGACCACACTTTTTTTAACGGTGCTGAAAAATTGTCTGGCCCTTGCACAGTAGCAATTAAACCATTTTTAACATTGATTCAGGGAGACCTGTTACTGACAAACATAGTCAGCAACAAGTGACTTCGTTGGTGTAAAAGAGGCTTACAGGAATGAAGGTTTACTATTGTCAGCAACAATAGATGAGGCATTAAGATGTTTTGCTGATGGACTCAAGGAGTCTGCAACCTTCTACAAGAGACTTACAAGGTACCATAATAAGAGGTGAAGTGAATGTGCAATCAGAAACAGATCATAGTCAGTGAAAACTACTCATTCTGGGTCAAATTTTGCTGTGGTTTTTACTGATTTTAAACCCAAAACAACTCTCATTAAGTTCAAGGGAGTTACTTTGGATTTAACACAATGCTGTATGGTTAACTACATGCTCATTATCATTATAATGTGTTGTATTTTAAGTATGATCTGTATAACACTGGGTGAGGCCATGATTATACAGATAACTATTTCTCTAAATTTGGGTTTACTATATCTCAATCTTTGAATTTTATTAGCTCACTTGGTAGACAAGCATATTTTCCTTGAAAATTGTGCCTTCATGTTACACTAATAAAAAGATGTAATTTACAAGACAATATATTCACAAAAGAAACAACTTTGGTCCAACTTATGTAGAAATACTACACAGCAAAAAATATTACTAAGCATAACTGCACTCGCTACACACAGCTACAAACCCCTTACCTATGTTTTTCACCAGAAAAAGGAGCTAACTTAATTAAAACAGACTTGTAGAGCATCTCCTTAATAAAGTGGCAATAATTCAGAATACCACCTACTTTAAAATTAGTGAGTCCAGCTGTGAAGAGTTTATTCTCTCCCCAGTGCATACAAACAACCTACAATAATGTAAGTGCATTTTATTACTGAAGAGAGCCCATACCCCTAATTCTGTGAACCTGAAAATAACATGCTGGTATAGGGTGACCAGATAGCAAGGGTGAAAAATTGGAACAAGGGGTGAGGTGTAATAGGCACCTACATGAGAAAAAGTCCCAAATATAGGGACTGTCCTTATAAAATCGGGACATCTGGTCACCCTATGCTGGTATCAGATGAATACTTGAGTGAAGCCTTAGTACCAGCTGGGTTCATAAATATTTTTCCTTATCTATAAGCCATTTGATGCATGACTTATGTGGTGGTAGAGAACATGGAGCTACACTCTCTAGGGCTAGTACTGGGAGATGTGGTGGTAGTACTGGGAGATGTGGTGGTAGAGAACATGGAGCTACACTCTCTAGGGCTAGTACTGGGAGATTTTCTGCTACAGAGAGGCAAAATGCCTCCCAGAGCCCCTGGGCACATATTGGCAATGCTCCCACCACTCTACCCTTTTGTGGTACTCCGCTACATGGCCAGCACACTCTGCTGATGGATTTCTGGCAAAGAACCATACTTTTGTCTTCCTCTCATTCCACTTGAGGTATCATTTGCCAAATTGCCACCCACAGTAATGGAGAGGAAGTAATCTCTCCATTCCCTATGCCTTCCGTGCACGGCCCAGGAAGGCTCTGGCCCACAAAAACTAATATACTGGTGAAGTAACGTGTAAACACACCTGCTAACAAAGAAATGCCAAGGTATCTTTCCCTTTCATTCACCCTACATAAAGCACACCAGGCTGTTATGACTCATGACATGTTTCTTCATAACCTACTCCACCTGTGTTGCACTTTTAGTTCCACTGCAGACTTGTCTGGAATGAAGTTTGTCTAGTGCTGTTTCAGAGTCCTCTTACCATATGAATAAGTTTGCTTTTTTATTAGTCATGCTTCAAAAGTAGTAACCTTTGAAAACCACCTTTACTCATGAATTTCAGCCTGGTTTCTTGAATTAATTATACTGCTCTCATAATAATATTTATTCTAATAATTGGTAGTTCTAAGTAGTGGACAAATGCAATTAATTTATAACTGAGATGTGCTTTCAAATAAAAAGATTCAGAAAAATACAGGTTACTAGATAGGGCTGATTTAAAGTAATTTTTTAAGTAGAAAAACACCTGAGTGTGGGGTAACATTAAGGTGGAACATGGGGTATTTATTTTGGTAACAATATATGTTTGCAATGATAAAGATCGAATAAAATGGAAAGGCTTGATTAATTAAAAATTCTGTGCTCCATCTCTACAGCATTCTGATCTGTTTCACTTTAACAAGCATGCAACAAAATTGCCTTTTTAAAGTTTACATCTCTTCAGGCTACTAAGCCTTCATATTTTTAAACCTTTTCATGCTAGATAAGTTACCTGTTGCTCACCAGACTTGTTGGCAACAGGTCTCCCTGAACCAGTTTCAGAGTTTGTGGAGTGTGTACCACATTGCATATTTTGGAAGTATGAAGGGAAGAAGGATATACCAATATACTCTGCTCATACAGTTGACCTTATCTCTCAATAATATTTCTCTTTCTTGAAAATTGACTCATATTTAAGATTTTCAGGGCCTAAAGTGATTCCAAGAACTAACAGAAAATTTCTGGAGAATGACAGAAAAAAGCACTGAAAGTGTTTCTAGTCTGTAAATCTACCAAAAAACAAGAACATTGACTACACAGCTCCCTTAATCTCTGCAACATGACTGTCCACCTTGAGTGTTGCTACTGTATTTCACCTGGGGTCTCCACATCCCCAAGTGTAGGGCGCTCATATGTTCCTGCTCTTGGACCCTGCCTCAGTGTTTCTGAGATTCTGTTATTAAAATAAATACCCATTTATTTCCCAGTTTTTGCACACTCCTACAGTCTCAAGTCACTGGCCAGGCGAGATTATGCTATTGATAACTTGAGAGCAGCATGCATATATGCCTCACTGACCAGATACTACTCATGATGCTCACTACCAAGTGCTTGGTTTAAATAGACAGATCATCCTCAGCCAGACTTACCGCATACTAACACTCTGCCCCGAACAGAAATGTTCAAAAATATCCTATTTCAGGCTTGATTCTTCACTTCTCACTCAGGCAAAGCCTCCAAGACAATCTCCCAAGTTTAGCTTGGGCAAGAATTGCAAGATTGGGTCTTTTATGCAGTACATAATGAAAACATTTGCAAGTGGACAGCTCTGATATTTCTCACATTATATTTATTACATCCTGCTCCTTTTGAATTGCTACTAACTCTTGTCTATATGCAAACCCTCCTTTTAAATATACTACTTTGGACCTATAAATAATGGGCCAGATTCTTACATCAGTTATGTAGGTTTAAGTTTTACACAATTGTACCTCCATTAACTTCAATGGCATTATTTCTGATTTACATGATGTGAAATCAGAGTCATGCTTATTGAACATTCCAATCCTTTGCTTTCCATCTGCTATTTTTTATTCATAGCCGTCACAAACCCAGCCATTTGGGTAACTTTCTGTGCAAAGGTATTTGACACACATTTAGATGCAGATTTACCTCCATCTCATGCAGACTTGCCATTATTCTAATGCTATTCTCTTATAGTGTGTCACATTTTACTATTCAATTTAGTATTTATGAAAGATGCCATATTACTTGAGCCCTCTCTTTATCCAGAGAATAGATACAATGTGGGCAATGGCAACAAAAATTTAATCCACAACACAACATGTTCTTCAGTCCTGACTGGAAGGGACCACTTCAGACATATTCAGTGCAAGACTATTCCAATGAGTGCCCTAAAAGATGCTCTTTGCAATTGCAGTTTTTGTGATGTATAAATCTGCCCAACAAGAACTGAATGAAAACCAGTTATACATTTCACATACAGAATCAAACAGATATTCAGTGTTAGTAGTTTTTGGTCATTAGGAACCTATATTGGATTTGAATCAACCTATGCATGAAAGGCTCAGTATCACATTACCTCACAGCGTATTACTTTACAGAAGTATTGTTAAGCCTGCAGCCTTAAAGTTAGCTCTAGCAGTTGTGCTTTGGGTTGTGACAACACATGCCTGACACATTTTTCTGTACTGTTTGTTTTGTTGTTATGAACAGATAGGCAGAGTGGAGAAACTGCATGCATATGTCAATAATTTCAAAGAAAAAGGGTATCTGGGTTTCTCTCGCATCTATACTGCCCTGTGTAGAAGCTGTGATTTTGTGTGTGCTGTAGGGTGTTCTCATTTTGAGTGCTAACTAATTTTTCTGGCACAAGGACAAAAGGCAGGATGTTTCTGAAAACCTAAGGAAAGAAGGTTTGCATTTCTACTGTGCCTATCACCAAAGTATTTAGTCACCGAGACACATTTTTAAAAGTGTGCATTTATTTGTTAAAAAAAAAAAGTCTGCAAAGGTATTAGGTTTTAAATTATACTTTCCTCTTTGCTCTCTAGAATAGGTTAACACGATAGAAGTACTCACCCCACAGCTCTGATTCAATCGGGGTCTAATACATACATGAACTGTGCTGGAAAGTGGTAACTATTATCTTAGATCCACAGTTACAAGTTGGAGTGCAGAAGGTATATAAATTCTGATACCAACAAATGGAATAGAGCTAGACTGCGAAGCAGACACCAGACCATGCATGCTAGTGTTTCTCACAAAGTGTTTGTGTGAGGCCATCTGCCACCCGTAAGTCTTCACCACACTTTCTAATTGTCTGCTCACTGGAAAGAGTTTGTCTGGGTAGGCATTCATCCTGCCAGCAGCAAATGCTATGTCCTAACCTGTGCTCTGTTCAGTTGCAAAGGGAAACTGAGTAAGTCTGTGCAATTTTAGATTTCCTTTGCAGTAGGCCATGTATATAAAGCTCTTGACATAAACAGAAACTGAATACTTCCAACCACTTTTCTTTTGCAACATTAAGGTGCAATCCTGTCTCTTCTCTGAAAGTGCATAAGGCCCTTTCCACAATGGAAGTGTGCGTGGCATAGAATGCTTGGACTCGAGGTGGGCAGTGTGCCCCTCCGCACATCACACAGTGAAACACTGCCACTCCTTCTGAGTGGCTGTACAGGTGGTTGGGAAGCACTGATTGAAGACAGACACCTTGCTAATAATGAGGAGCAGAGAAACTCAATGCAAAGCATAGCCTTTGTCAAATTCACCAATAAGCAATGCATCTCACTAGGGAAGTGAAAGGGGTGAGGTGTTGCAGTCTTAGTTGGCTGTTATTTGGAGAATTATCTGGGCAACGATAAAAGTTGTTCTCCTTCATCTTGTACATAAAGGTTACAACCATATCCTACCAATGTAACCTTTTGTAAAGGTTTGTAACCTTTCAAAAATTCAAACTTTCTTTCTCCCAGAGGTAAACTCTTGCCCAGGCTTCCACCTCAAAACCACTGATCATTCTTTCCAATGCTGCTCTCAACTCCCAACATGTCACTACCTCTGCTCTGCTAAGGACACTGGCCTCAGCCATTTGGCCACACTTGCCCTTGCTGGAATACCCTCCTGTACTGATCCAGGCGGTCACCCGCCTCTCTTCTTTGGAGGCACCACAGGAGTTCATCCTAATGGGGGCTGGTTTGGGCAGTTCTGGAGAGCTGATTTATTTAAAACGGTGCATGTGTTTGCTGGGGCCTGGAGCACCCACCCAGCAACACCAACAGGCCCTGCTAGTAAAGGTGGGAGTGAGTGGGTGGCAGCGCCAGAGTATTTGGGGAACAGGGAGGGTATTTATGAGGGAGCAGGGGTACTTTGTGCTGCTGGTCGAGGGAGCAGAAAGGCCCAGGCTCCTGTCAGTTCATCGCAAGGAACTCCCTGGGGTAACCCTTTGGCAGTCGTTATCTTGGCGATCTCCAAGCACTTGCAGTTGGTGATCTCAGGGCGGGAGGGACTGGTAATCTCGAGCGCTCGGCTTGGGGGTGGGGGGTTGGCGGTCTCCCAACGCTCGGGTGTGTGTGGGGGGGTGTTGGCGGTTCCCCGAGTGATCTCCGGGCGGGGGGTGTTTGCTGGGCTTGGCACGGCACGTCGGGGAGGCGGTTGGCGCTCTCCGAACGCTGGGTCGGGGGGAGGGGGCACTGGCGATCTCCTCCGAGCGCTCGCGTGTCAGGGGGCGGGCGGGAAGCCTTCGGGAATCTCCGCCGAGCAGCGCTCGGCTCCCCTCGGGAGGCGCTGGTAGCAGTTGGAGGTTGGCGGCGCGTGGGGGCGGTGGCGTCCCCGGGGCTCTAGCCCCGAGTGAGCCAGTCTGGCCGCGGCGATTGTGCGCTCCACCCCCTCCTCGGTGCTGGCCGGTGTCGCTAGCTGCAGTGATTGGAGTCTTGCTCCCCCCTCCCGCACTCAGAGGGCTCTGGCCGGGCGTCGGGATTGCGAGCGGTGGTGGCGGAGCCTGCGCCGTGTCCCCTCTCGCGCCCCCCCGTCTAGCCGGGAGCCGCCCGCAGGGTGACACGGGGAGAGACCCCCAGCGAGGAGAATGACGGACCCCTGCGACGGGTGAGTGCGGAGGAGAGTGGGGAGCCCCGGGGGGCCGAGAGGCCCAGCGCGCCTTCACGGGGCCGGCTCCTCCCGCGGAGCTCCCGCAGCCTCTGGTCGTCGGGGAAGTGTCCCGCCGGGGTGCATTGGGGGGGGGGGCACGATGTGCTGCGACGGGCTGGCAGAGGGACGCGCGAGTTATCGCCGGGGCGCCCGGCCTGCTGGGGGCGCGCTGCGGGGCTGGGCCGTACTCGCGCTTCACGGCCGTAGCCAGCTCTGCCGCCGGGGCCCCAGGGGCCGCAGCCGCCCTACGCGTCGTGGCCCCTTCTCCCGCGGGAACAGCCCCCCGGCCGCGCTCGGTCTCGCTGCTTTCACTCTGCGCCGGGCGCTCCTTGCGCAGGCTAACGTGACTCGCGATGGGAACGTTATTTGCAACGCTCCTTTGCTCCCCATTCCCGGGGTGCTGGCGCCGCTCGGCACAGCAGGCCCCGGTCCTGCAAGTGTGAGCGTTGTGGGTGGGCCCTGCAGTGACGCAGAGGGCCCATGCAAGGCAGCGGGTCTCTGCACGGGCACAGGGGTCGGCCAGTGCGAGGCCCTTGCAAGATGGGAGCTTTTTATGTCTCTCTGCTAAGGTGCCTTCTCCTCCCTCCCCCTATTTTGGTGATGTAATTTCAGGCTGGGTGCTACACAGTCTATACTGGTGCAA
Source organism: Dermatemys mawii (assembly GCA_007922305.1). NCBI lineage: Eukaryota > Metazoa > Chordata > Testudines > Dermatemydidae > Dermatemys > Dermatemys mawii. The sequence goes on from ML677335.1 coordinate 32,615,051, forward strand.
GAGGAGTCTCATAATCACTACCACCACTTAGGGTAACAAGGGCTTTCATGAAGGGCCTTTAATTTCTACCTGTGGGAGGTGTTTTTAAACAAAGTTATGTTGCATCGTTTCTATTAAACCCGTAATAATTCAACAATTAAACGTTAAAGCATATAATAGTTTCTGTACTTCAGGAAAATGGTCTGTTAGGTTTTAGCATGCATATCTGTGTAACTGACTATAAAATCTAGAAGAAATGGTTTGGCTAAACAATAACACTTTGGAATCCTTAAAATGTGCAGTGTTTAGACTACGTTCTGTACCAAGAAACAATATTGCAGAATCTAAATCCAACAGTTTAACATGTTCTGCAAGTGAGAGGTTGATCATCTTTTCATATTAATTTTTTTTGCAGAAGGTGAAAAATCTGTTTTGAGAATACATATTTAAGGTGATGATTTTTCAGTTATTACATGATAAGGACGGCCATTGGCTATAGCACTGCAAAACAGTGCTGCATGTCCAGAGATTTATTAATACATTTAATATCAAAGTATGCACTTATAACTGTGTGATTAAAACTTGGTGAAAATGTTACCCTCATTAAAAAAAGGTGAACATTCTTGACAGTCGTTTAGCAGATGCATATTTTGTATTACAAATATTTAAGATCTACCGAGAGGTGTTGAGTTTTTGTTTAGCAATAGTGAAGTACGGCACTAAAAGCATGAATCTGCACTTGTGGGTGTAAATCTTAGTGGATGCTATATAACATTTATTTAACATAGAAGATTAATGTGTTTGGTAAAGGCAGAATCTTATGATTTTCAATGGGAAAACTTACCTCCCTTACTGTTTTTATAAATCATGACATAAAAAATTTTTAGTTTGTAGTTTAATTTTCACTGATAAAATATAATCAGGTATTTTAAATTCTAAGTATAAGGTATTTCAAAGGATTTTGCAATAAAGGCACCTATATAAAACCAAATTCTAATCTTCTTGACATTGTCTGCAGATATAGCTACGTGAACCACAAAAATAGTGAATGCAATAAAACCTATAAGGGGGACAAATGCTTGTCCCTTGGTTCTAGTATAATCTGGAATCAAGAGTATAAAAATGTATGTATTCTCCTGGTTCTTTTCCCTCTTGTTGGTATGGATATGGAACCACCAGTTCTTAAACAAATCTGTTAGGTTTAGACTTTCATAGGGATTTTTTGGGTAGTTACTGCAAATGTTTGATCAGATTTGTTCTGAATTGTATTGAGATTTTCTTCTTGGCCATGGCAGATGAGAAGAGGTGTGTTGCTTTTTTATTTGTTTGTTTTTAAATTACCCCAGTAAAACGTCCATCATAGATGCATGTTGCTACTGCTTTGCGGTTATATTTCTAATTTTTTTTTTTTGTGAAGCAAGGTAAAGGCTGTGCAGGTGAATAGTGTTAAAATATGTTCGGTGAAGGATTTATTAAACATGCATATTAACTTCTATTTAAAAAAATAAAATGTCACGAAACTGTGTAGACTATGTTAACACTTTTAAAAAAGTGTATTTGATATTATCCCATGTAAGATTAGTAAACTTCAGTTTTACCCTTTGTATCCCTTAGCTTGATAGCTGAAAATTTTCATGGCTTTTTCAGCTGCAAAAGGCCAGATATGTTTGCCCCACAGGAAGAACAGTGGTGTAGTTCTCTTGCATGAAAGGGGGACAAGGCAGAATCCAAGGGTGTATGCATCCACTGCATACACCAATCCTATTTCTGTCAAGAGAAACAGATCCTGCTTCACCAACCTCCTGGAAAAAATCCATCCTCAACCCCACTTCTCTTCATGGCTGGTTTCTTCGAAGAACGAAACAGCAGATAACGAACTATGAGTCAATCCAGCTGTAGGGCTGTATAAAGTACCTTTATGGTATGACTCACTGATAGGGCTTTATTTATTTATTTATTTTTAAAAATAAATCTTCCAAGAATTCATGTGCGAAGCTGCAGATAGGGAATTCTTTCTTACTGTTGATTTCTGGGAATGCCCCCCATCATCTTCCAATCCCAGGAGGTGCTTTTTTGGTAAGGAGGAACTCAATCTTCAAGCCAGTGGGCCTTTTTTTCATCTGACCTCTGAAAATAAGCAAGAGTGAGGAAGAACTCAGTAACATCAAATGGGACAAATGAGTAGTCCACTCCGTGATAGAATATTTGGAGATTGAGAGTATGCTCAGAGCCTCACTTCCTCCAGTGTTATTCCTAAAAGGCAGGATAGTGTGTATGGCAAATAGACTGATGTAATTTGCAGAGCATTGCGAGGCAGAGCATTTGCCCCTCTTGCTGCAAATCTTCTATGGGCTGATAACTTGGAGGTTGTGTTTTTTTTGTGGGTGTGGGTGTGGGTGTGGGTGTGGGTGTGGTGTGGTGTGGTGTTTTTTTTTTGTTTGTTTCTTATTCAGTTACCTTACTAACTAAAATCTGCACTCCTGCCTGGTGACATCAAGTTTCTCTGTTTCCTGTACAATGTCGTTGTACTTTGGAAATTAAAGAAACAATTTTGTCACTTTTTTTTTCATGGTGTTTTGCCTAGAAGCTAAGGTAAAGTCTTCACAGCTGTTAATGTTCCCAGAAGCGATTAAAATAATTTGAGTTTGAACCTATGTCATACTATTTCTGGAAAAGATACTTAATTAAAACATAAATAACATAAAAATTGAAATTTACTGAATCTGATATATTAACCATATTTAAAAAATTAAAAATATTGGGGTGAAATATACATAATTCTTGGTGATGATAAGGAAACGAATTGAAAAACTAAATTGAGTTAGTCAGTTAATTTCCAGTGGGAGGAAGAACAATCTTCAGGAAATTGAAACAATAGCGTGGTGTTTCATGGTAGTTCTGTCTAGGAACAGGACACCATTTTTAGTAAACGGCTAAATATAACATATATTCCTATTAAGGACCCAGTACAGGAATAATTATTCAATATTTTATGCTTGCTCTTCATCAGCCTTAAGTTAAACAAAAAAATAGTTGGCCTGCCATATACGAAGAACAAAACTGAGGAGCTGGTTGCCAGTCTGACAGAATGTGGATATCTCATGCAAACAAGCTTTCCAGCATCTTACTGGGTTTATCTTTCTTCCTTATTGGGGCCACACAGTTTGAAAGATTAGCTCTAATAATGGAGCTGGACCTCTGGTGATTGAAAAAAAGAGAGGGACTCTGATTTAAAACTGAAAAACGTTTATCTTCATGTGGCAGGGTGATCCTTAGGTTCCTTTTCTCCAGGCTTTTGTGAATGGCTCCTTCCTTGACGATACTGAGGTACTAAGATAACCTTCTCCCTCTCTTGTCTCTTGAAGTACACAGCTTGATAAACTGAAATGCAAAAGACTGGCATGCATTGAAGTTTATTGGACTATAGGCATAATGTTGGTCATTTTGTATAGTTCATAGTGGTTAATATGAGAAGATCATGGTTTTTAATAATTGATATTTACATTACTATAGTTGGGTGAAATTCATTTTTTATAATTCTGACTGATATTAATGTTTTTTAGCTTTTTTATTTGTACCTATTTAATGTTTCACAGTTGTGGGAAATTATGGCAGGATCAGACTGTAATTATTTCATCACAGCAGATGGTGAGATTAATTTATAACAATTAATACAAATTTTCAACATCACCTGTCAAAATATACAAAATAAATGTCCTTAAATCAAACTCTGATAATTTCTCAAGCAACATTTTTTTTCTTTGTCTATAAATTGATGGACCTTTTTTGGCAGTGTGTGTGTGTTGAAAGCAACGTTTATGGGCATTTACTGATAAAAATGTAATCTTTCCAAGCCTAGCTAGTTAGATGCACCAGCCCTGATCAGAGCCACGTTGTGCTAGGTTCTGCCCAAACATTGTGCGGGACACAATTCCAATCTCTCAGATAGGAAATCTTATAAACATATTTAACTGGTCTTACTATGCATGTGTTCAGTGGTATTTGTGAGATTTTTTTTTTAAGAAAAGGTTAAATAACAAAGTAAATACTTACAAAATGTTTCCCCTCAATGATATTCATGTTAGATAAGAACCACTAAAAACGATTAAAAATCCTAGAAAGGTAGACTTTATAGAATGCATTCAACATGACAGAACTGCATCCTCTGATGCTCTTTCCTGCAGAAGCCTAGCAAAAAGTTTTCCGTGTTGTGGAGAGGGAAGTAATACACTTTAAATGCAATTGTAATATGCCACCATCTGATTCAAACTCTGCTGTGGGGAGATAAAAAAAAAGCTGCCTTAATGTTGTTGTTCACCTCTATAGTACTGTACCTTGTCAGTTTTGTGCAGTATATGCTTAATAACCTCAGGCAACTGTCTGACTGTCTCTTGAGCGGTAAATATGGGAAATTAAGTAGAGGCCATTGTTAAAATTTCTCAACACAAATTCAAATAATTGTTTTAAAGACATCTAGGGATTATTAGACCTAAAACATCTAATAATCCTTGCCAAAGCTTCACTAGAAAGCACTGGTATAGAAGATAAAGGTAGTTCCAGATACTAATTATATCTACTCCCCCAGCTCATCACCTTTTTGAAAATGTGATAACTATTATATTGTGACTGATAAAATACAAGCACTATTTTAGCAAGAGTATAGTAAAAAAACAAATGACATTATAAAATGCAGCAAAGTACAAACCCAAATAACACATGGCAGAGTTGGCTTTTTTCCCTCTTGACATGCATTTCATTTTTGTCAGAGCTGAGAGAATTGTATTTCTCATATTACACCCATAACCTGTGTGGTCCTGAATCATGAACTACATTTTTTCTTGTGGAAAGTAACTAATTTGGGCTCTCTTCAAAAGCTGTGAGTTCTGCTGTCTGATCCAAAACCTATTGAAGACAGTGAACAGACTCATTGATTTCAGTGGGTTTTGGATTAGACCCTGACTCCCTCTGCTCTTGTGACAGAGGTGAAACATGATGCCTTTAGGGGTTAATATTTGTTAGAGTATGTACTTTATATTTTCTCATGCCCCTTTTCTCTTCCCTGTTGCACTCCTAAAACTTTAATTTGGGATAGTCTCATAATCTAGTACTTACATGGTTGCCAATAGGACTTTGCAAACTGACCATTGTCTTTGTTTTTACTCTTCTGGGGACTCAGAATATGCAGATGATGCAGAGATGCAGGCACTGTCCTGTGCTGCTGTGTGTATGGGGCAAGAAGTAATTGAGGTAGAGAGCACTTCTCATTGCTTCCTAGTGATCCTGCCTGCTGATGAGAAAGAATAGAGTTTCCAAAAGGAGATGTGAAAAACTTTCTTAAAGCAGTAGGCACTTTTGGGTTAGAGAGACAGAAGTAAAAGTGAAAATAGTTAACTGAAATAAGGGAGAAGTGGAGAGCGATATAAATGAATGGTGTATGTATGGTTGGGGCTTGAAGATACCTTTTTCATAGCTTTCAGTTTATCTCAGTTTTCAAGGCAGGGTGGATTTGATTTAAATCATGATTTAAATCAGTAGTCAGGAAGACTGGATTTAATCATGGATTTCTACATAAAAGTACATTCTTGTTAGTAGTTACCAACCTGAAGATTCTGCATGTTCAGACATGTTCCTTTCATCATGCCTGTCTTACCCACAGGTAGAGGAACTTCATTAAAATATTCCCAGACTAGGTCTCTTTTACAGCCTGCTGCTATTATAGTGGCATTATATTATAGTGGGCCAGTCCTTGCCCACAGACAACCCACCAACCTCAAGCATATTCTCACCAGCAACAGCATACCGTGCCATAATAACTCTAACTCAGGAACCAATCCATGCAACAAACCTCAATGCCTACTCTGCCCACATACCTACACCAGCAACATCATCACAGCACTTAACCAGATGAGCCACACCATCACTGGTTCATTCTCCTGCACGTCTACCAACGCGATATGTGCCAGCAATGTCCCTCTGCTATGTACATCGGCCAAACTGAACAGTCCCTACGAAAAAGGGTAAATGGACACAAATCAGATATCAGGAATGGCAATATACAAAAACCTGTAGGAGAGCACTTCAACCTCCCTGGACACACCATAACAGATTTAAAGGTCACCATCTTGCAGCAAAAAAACTTCAAGACCAGACTGCAAAGAGAAACTGCAAAGCTGCAATTCATTTGCAAATTTGATGCCATCAATCAAGGATTGAACAGAGACTATGAGTGGCTAGGTAACTACAGAAGCAGTTTCTCTTCTCCTTGGTGTTCACACCTCCAGGTCAGCTGCTAGAGGAGGACCTCATCCTCCCTGTTTAGAGATAACAAGCTGGTTCAGCCTGATTGGACTAACCTTATTATCTCTATCCTGGTCCTTGCCTCTTATGTATTCCTGCCCCTGGATACTTCCACTGCATGCATCCGACGAAGTGGGTATTAGCCCACGAAAGCTTATGCTCTAATACTTTAGTTAGTCTTTAAGGTGCCACAGGACTCTTTGTCACTTTTGCAATTCCAGACTAACGCAGCTACCTCTCTGATTGCTGCTATTTTAGGTTTTTTCCCTTCTAGTGAGAGGATGGTATGGTAGATCTCAAATCAATAAAGGCTGCACTGAGAAAGACCTCAAGACTTCTGGAATATGCTGCTCAGTTTCACTTTTGTTTCTACTGCCCATCCCTCCCTTCTCACATTTATTTCCAGACTACTTCTCCTTATCCAGATCTATTCTGCCCCCAACAATCTTCTATTCATTGAACGTTTTGAAACTTTGCACTTTTAGAGAGAGGTAAGGGATTGACTCTGTTTACACAAATGTACTCTGGGACAACAGGGTTGAGGTCTATTATTTCTCATCTTTATCTATCTATCAATCAATCATTTTTGCTGTTAACACACGTGTTATCTCTGGAGACACAGATCCACAGTTTGAGAACTGTGAAAATAAGGGTTTGGCTACACTGGGAAGTTTTATTGCCAAAACCTGTCTCTTTGGTGACAAAACCACGATACCGTACACATTGTAAGGTTACTTTTGTCAACCCCACTGCCCCTCCCCCCTCCGTTTTGGCAACAAAAAACTTCCACCCCTTCAGAGACTTTTGTCTTTTCCTCTCCCTTTTATTGTTGACAAACAGCCCATGTAGACATCACACTATTTATTTTTATTTTATTGATCTCTAAAAAGTATCCCACAATTCCCCTGCTGCCGGTCTGGTCAGCCATTTGAACTCCACTGCCTTGCAGCCAACCCACCCCTACCCCTTGCAAGCCCTGGAATTTTAAAATCTCATTTTCTGTTTGCTGGCTTCCCAGAGGAGCTTTCCAGGTAAGTATGGCTGGCTATCAACCCAAACGTGCTCTCGCTTGGACCACAGCTGAGTTGTTGGATCTGATGAGTATATGGGGAGAGCAGTCTGTTCAATCACAGCTGCGAGTGACTCGTAGGAATCAGGACACATGAGCACATTTCTCACGGCTTGTGTGGAAAAGGCTGTGATCAGGACACGCAGCAGTGCAGAGCAAAGATAAAGGAGCTGAGGCAGGCATGCTATAAGGTGCGGGAGGCGAACCATCATTCCAGTGGTGCACCTGAGACCTGCTGCTTCTGTAAGGAGCTGAATGCTATCCTTGGTGGTGACTCCAGCTCCGTCACCTATTGCCTCGTGGGTACTTTTCAGGGGATACTTTCATGCTGAAAGAGGGGTTAACCCCTGAGGCTGAAATTGTGGATGAAGAAGTTGAGCTAGAAGAGGCAGGGTCGCCTGGTGGGGCATGCAGCCAGGAATTTTTCTCCACTCCAGAAGTGCTCAGTGGGGAGCAGGAAGTCAGTGAGACTCTGGGTAAGTTGCTGTGGCTTGTGTGGGAAATCAAAAGTTAGGAGGCAAGTCGTATGTAGCTAATTTGCGTGGCCAAGCATGGTGTCAGTGGGCATTGAGACTTGCAGGGAATCCTCCAGAGAGTGTCTCTGGAAAGTTTCCAATAGGTACTTGTTAATCTTCTGCCACAGATTCCAAGGGATTGCAGCCTTGTTAGGTCCCCCATGGTAGGAAACTGTACCATGCCATTTAACAGTCATTGGAGCTGGGACCAAAGCGGCGCATAGCTGAGCTGCTTATAGACCTGGGTGAAAGCTGCAAGCATTCAAAAGCTGACCCTTGGTTTCCCTAGTCACCCTCATCAGCGAGATGTCAGCCAGAAGGTTGGCTGCCTGTGAAAAATTGTAGGATAATTTTAGAATGAGTTCCCAGAAAAGCTCCCATGCAAGCTGAGACCTTTTTGTCCGTGTGCACAACCACCTTCCCCACCACTCCTGGAACTCACCATGACTGGGGTGCTTGTGGGGCTGTGTGCCAGCTTAGAGTCTCATAGAGAAAGTGATTTCTACTAGCAAAATTCTGTTTACTAAAATATTTCAATCATTTACTGGAATGTAACAGTTCCTCTTCTGTTCAGCACAGACCTTGAGGAACACACCACGCACCCCTGCCAACCAGCTGCGACAGACAAGGAAAAAATTTTAGGCACAGCAAAGAGAAGATATTCCTTGAGGTGCTGCAGCACAATGAGAGACAGAGGAAGGAACAGAAAGAGTGCTGGGAAGCCGAAAGGCAGGACAGAAAATGCAGCATTCCCTTTTCTAGGCAAGTGACAGAGCAGATGCTAAAAGTTATGGAGGATCACTCAGATGCTCAGGTCCCTGATACAGCTGCAGACTGAGCAGATCTGAGTTTGAGTGGCTCTGCAGCACATGAAATCTGTCCTCTGAGCTGGTTAACATCTGATCATTCAGAAGCCCCTGTTAACATCTGATCATTCAGAAGCTTAAACTATCCAAATACATGCCAGATATTGGAAAATTCAGCAAGGAAAAGCAAGGGCAAGGATCACACTAAACTGATAAGATCTGCATTTTAATTTAATTTTAAATGAAACTTAAACATTTTAAGAACCTTATTTACTTTATAATATATAACTAAACTGCTATTGTATGTAGAGAGAGAGAGACGTTCTAAAAATGTTAAAATGTATTACTGGCATGTGAAACCTTAAATTAGAGTGAATAAATGAAGGCTTGGCACACTACTTCTAAAAGGTTGCCAACCCATCCTCTACCATATGGAGCTGCTTTGTGAATGCACAAAGCACTGATAACTTGCTGCCATCCATATCACTCTTGGGTTCCTGTGATTCATTCTCTGCTAACTTTGTGAGTAACTCTGCAAGTAACTGTGCTGCTGTTGTCCTCACGACAGCTAACCGTGCACAGGAGAGAAGTGCGGGATCCATCCTCTCTTACTGCAGATGCTGGCACACAGTACCAAAAAATGGCTGTTGGGGGAAAAATAGTGCAAAAAAAAAGTCAGAGACTTTTGGAGGGGTGGGACACAAAGCATTGCATTACGGTACATTTTGTACATCCTAGGATGTGCCAAGCTCCGTTCCCGCATTCCCACAACACCCAGTGATGGATGGTGTCACCAGGCACTGTGGGATACATACTCCCATTCCATTGCTCTCACTGTTGACAAAGGTGCCCCAAATATGGACACGATCTATCGACAGAGGGAGCAAAGGTAGGCACGCTTTGGCTACTTTGCTTTTGTCTCCCCTCTCCCCCTCCATCAACATTAATTTCATCAACAAAACTTTCCAGTGTAGACAAGCCCTAAGCATTTCTGATGGTATCTTCTAGACTGAGCACTGAATCCCATTGGGTAGATAGAAATATTAACTTACATGGACTTCTGTATGGATTATTTATCTTATCTAAAATTATCTTTAGGTTTTTTCCTCAAAAAGGATTTTATCAAAAAAATCTGATTTTTAAATAAAAAATCCATTTTTAATTTTTTTTAAATAATTGATTTTTATCCACCTGGTTCAAAGGTATCTTTTTCTTCCTTTAGTGGGAAGTGCAAGTCTTTTGATGCTCCTTGGATGGGGACCCAAAAACTTTGCTGTATCTCCACAGAACCAAGCAGTGACCTAAGGATTAATTCCAGTCAGTTTGGGAGACTGCTTAGCAAGGTTCTTGCAGCTGGTAGTTTAGTTAGGGTGTAGTCAGCCTAGTTAGGCTAAACAAACTAAAAGAAGGGTGTTGTATGCTCAGACTTCCTCTGTACTAGGGAAATTTAGCAAAAACCATCCCAAACAGTTTGATTAGATGCACAGATAAGATTCTCTGTTGGTTACTTGCATTCTTACCATTATGTTAGTTACACTTTTAAACTCTTGTTTATGAAGTTGTTGTTTTCTGCTAGAGATAAAACAGAAATGTTTGTGAGTAAATAAGAATGGAAAAAGTTTCTTGTTAGGTTTATTTCTGTGTGTTCACATTTGTTGTGAATTTAGTGACAATGTATTTTATTTTTAAACTGTGTATATGTTGATTCAGTAAAATGTAAATTGTTCGTTAAAGCAAAATTTTCCAATAAAAATGTACCAAAAAGAATAAGATTTTTACTCATTTCAAAGGTCACATTTATGTTTTCTCTGAGCGAGTTTAATTGTCGTGGTGCCTTTAAAAAAAAAAAAATTGTTGACAGCTCCCAAGCCTTGTTTACTCTAGGGGTTTCCTCTGATGGAGCTGAATAAGTGATAATACTGGTGAGAATTTTTTTTTCTAAAATCACCTCATGAGGGCTGAGCCTGAGAGTAGATGACCTGCACCAGTGTAAAAACTGTTAGACTGATTCAGAACCGTTGTGTGAACACTATTAAATCTATTTAAATCTGGTTTATATCAGTGTAGCTTGACTAAGCTGTTTACAGAATTAAGTGAATCAATATAAACCACAGGCTCAAATTAATCTGAATGTATCTACACTTGGGTTTGTATCAATTCAAGTAAAAACACATCTTTAGTTAAACCAGTGAAAGTTTGTGCATAGAGAAGGTCACAGATTAAGATAAAGTGCTACCCAGAAGCTAGGGTAGGGAGCTCTGATGAAGTATAGGAGCAGTCCCTTATGGTTTGTGTTTTTGAGTTTCCTGCTCTTAAAAGTGCATGGAAGGAATGCAGTTAGAGACTTGCCAGTTCAGGTTGAACCACGAACCCTGAAATAAAACCCTACCCAGACAGGACAGTTTTTGCTTAGACCTGAGCCTCAGTTGAACTGTCTGATTTAGTTTTGCCCCTGGAGGTGCTGCATCCTCCCACATCTCTTAAAATGTACAACTTTTTCAAATATAAAGATGTTTTTAATTTAGAGAATTATTTTGGCATAATGAACTAAAACAAGGGGAGAAACTAACGGAAGGGGGTCAGAAAACAGATGGAAATAGAAAATTTGAAAAGTCTAGTAAAAGAAAATGGAAATAATGGAATCTAAATACTGAAGTGACGCATCTGCTCAGCAGCTGTGCATTCCTTATCCAGAGGTTCTGCTACAGAAATAACATCTGAAGCTTTGAGAAGATGATGGCTTACTAATGATATAGTGTATATGTTTACAATGATGATACATATTATGTAAAATCTGTGTGTGGAGGAGGGGAATTAAGGTGAGATCTGAATTCCCCCTCAGTCATTCACAGCTGACTGACCACCTCCTCCTGGTTATTTTAATAGAATTATATAATTCTGTAACTGAATTCCCCATAGGTTTCTTTTAATCTTTTTTCATTTGGAGGATGATACTTAAATAGAAATATATAAAATAATTTATCATTAGGCACATAGAAGAAATCTGTTATACTGGATCAAACTAGTGCTCCACCTACTCCAATACTGGTTAGCTCCAGATGCTTCAGTGGAAGGTGTGAGGAAACCCTGTAGGAGGCAGTTACGGATAACTTGTCCGCTGGGAAATTTTTGTCTTAACCCCCAATAGTTACAAGTTGGTTGAAGCCTTAACACACACTGTGTAAAATTTAAAACTGTTGTTTGTGTACACCTATCATATTTAATGACTCCTCATACTATGGCTATATCAGTCTAACTTGTATAAAATCATCACAATAATAGAAATGGAATATGATTAAATATTTTAAATATTTTTTCTTCATCCCAGAACTGCACTATTTTGCTTTGTTCACTAATAGTTTCCAAATTCACTTTACTCTGGTACCTCATAAACGTTAAGAATTTTATTTTTGGCTTATTAAAAGACTAACGAATAAAATCTTTTGAAAATTGAAATCCAAAAATTGGGAGATGTAATTTTCTACTTGCCTATCCCTATACGCTTTTTTATCTTTCTGAGGAACTCACTGTTTATCCAGAGATTTGAAAGATAGGATAGAACATCATCAAGTATATGACCATGAGACCAATTTTAGTATCATTTTATTGATTTGCATTGGCAAATAGTACATCAGCTAATGTTAAGAGCCAGTGATGTGCTTAGCTCTGTAAAAGACACATGACCAAAGACAATCCCTGCTTCGAAGAATTTATACATAATTTTAAAATTTGTAAGATTACAGATTCTTGGAATGTATTGGAGACAATGTTTTATTTCAAAAGGTGAAGAAAGCTACTGAAGGGAGGCTGTTCTAGATTTGATTTTTGACAGATAGGGAGGAACTGATTGAGAATTTGAAAGTGGAAGGTCATGGGTGAAAGTGATCATGATTCTAAGGAATGGTAGGAGGGAGAATAGCACAATAAAGGCAGTGAATTTCAAGAAGGCAGACTTTAGCAATCTCGGGGAGTTGGTAGGTAAAATCCTATGGGAAACAACTCTAAGGGGAAAAACAATTGAAGACCGTTGGCAGTTTTTCAGAGAGACATCATTAAGGGCACAAGAGCAAACTATCCCACTGCATAGGAAAGATAGGAAGTATGATAAGAGACCACCTTGGTTTAACCAAGAGATCTTCAATAATATAAAATTCAAGAAAGAGTCCTACAAGAAGTGGAAATTTGGTCAAATTACAAAGAATGAATATAAATAAATAACACAAGTGTGTAGGGACAAAATTAGCAAAAGCCCAGGCACAAAACAAACTAGCTAGGGACACAAAAGGAAACAAGAAAACATTCTACAAATACATTAGAAGCAAGAAGAAGACAAAGGACAGAGTAGTCCCGTTACTCGGAGAGGGGGGAAAGACAGTAACAGAAAATGTGGAAATGGCATAGGTGCTTAATGACGTCTCTGTTTCGGTTTTCATCAAGAACGTTGGTGGCTATTGGACATCTAACATAGTGAACATCAGTGAAAATGAGGTAGGATCAAAGTCTAAAATAGAGAAAGAACAAGTCAAAAATTACCTAAACAAGTTAGATGTCTTTAACTCACCAGCGCCTGATTAAATGAATCCTAGAATACTTAAGGAGCTGACTGAGGTGATATCTGAGCCATTAGCAATTCTCTTTGAAAAGTCATGGAAGAGGGGAGAGATTCCAGAAGACTTAAAAAGGGCAAATATAGTGCTCATTTATGTAAATGGAAATAAAAACAAGCTGGGAAATTCAGTCAGTCAGCTTAACTTCTGTACCTGGAAAGATAATGAAGCAAATAATTAAGCAATCAGTTTGCAGATACCTAGGAGATAATAGGGCGATATGTAAAATCGGCATGGATTTGTGAGGGGGAAAAAATCAAACCAACCAGATAGCTTTCTTTGACAGAGTAACAAGCCTTGTAGATAAGGGAAAGTGGTAGATGTGTAGATCTTGACTTTAATAAGGTTTTTGATACCGTCTTGCATCACCTTTTCATAAACAAACTAGGGAAATACAACCTAGATGGAGCTATTATAAGGTGTGTACGTAACTGGGTTGGAAAATCATTCCCAGAGAGTAATCATCAGTGGTTTACAGTCATGCTGGAAGGGCATAGTGGATGGGGTCCTGCAGGGATTGGTTCTGGGTCCAGTTCTGTTCTATATCTTCATCAGTGATTTAGATAATGGCACAGAGAGTAAACTTAAAAAAGTTTGCAGACAATACCAACTTGGGAGGGATTGCAAGTGCTTTGGAGGATAGGATTAAAATTGAGAATGATCTTGACAAACTGGAGAAATGGTCTGAAGTAAACAGGATGAAATTCAATAAGGAGAAATACAAAGTACTCCACTTAGGAAGGAACAATCAGTTGCACACCTTTCAAAATGGAAAATGACTGCCTAGGTAGGAGTAATGCAGAAAGGGATCTGGGTGTCATAGTGGATCACAATATGACACCCAGAATAAATAGGAGTCAACAGTGTAATGCTGTTCCAAAAACAATTCTGGGATGTATTAGCAAGAGTATTGTAAGCAAGACACGAGAAGTAATTCTTCCACTCTACTCTGCGCTGATTAGACCGCAACTGGAATATTGTGTCCAGTCCTGGGTGCCACATTTCAGGAAAGATGTGGACAAATTGGAGAAAGTCCAGAGAAGAGCGACAAAAATGATAAAAATTCTAGAAAACATGATCTCTGAGGGACGATTGGAAAAATTGAGTTTGTTTAGTCTGGAGAGGACTGAGCGGGGGATTTTCATTTTTTCAGTTGTCAAGTACATATAAAAGATTGTTATAAGGAGGAGGGAGAAAAATTGTTGTTGTTAATTTTTGAGGATAGGACAAGAAGCAATGAGCTTAAATTGCAGCAAGGACGGTTTAGGTTGAACATTAGGGGAAAAACTTCCTAACTGTCAGAGCGGGTAAGCACTGGAATAAATTCCCCAGAGAGATTGTGGAATCCTCATCATTGAGGATATTTAAGAGCAGGTTGTCCAAACACCTGTCAGGGATGATCTAGGTAATATTTAGTCCTGCCTTGAGTGCCGGGGACTGGACTAGATGACCTCTTGAGGTCTCTTCCAGTTCTGTGATTCTGTGAGTATTCTATAGGTAACTGAATAAATGGCCTTGTTTTCAGAGGCACTGAGCACCTTCAGGTGCCATGAAAGCTATCGAGGTTAATAAATCAATGATTACCAAAAGGAGGTGGACACAGTCAGGGAGGAAATATCTTTTCAAAGTATTCTCAAACACTGGGAAATAAATTCAGTCTTAAGATATCAGAAATTGCCCCATATTGTCAATAGTTTCAAAATGGTGCGTTATTGAATCTTTTTATTTAATATTTATGAAATATTTTCAGAGCAAATAGTCAAGGGGGATGCATACTGAAACTGAATGTAAGTTATATTTGGTTAATTTTACTTTGAAATTGTATGCTGTTACTCTTCTTATCCAGAAGAATCTCTGGGTCCTTTACAAATGAATAGATAGGGGTTGAAAAACTTACCTGACACTAGGAAAGGTTAAAAATGTGTGCGCTATCATATACCTATGATATAAGGAATGAACCAGTTGTGTATTGTATTTAAGCAATCAGCTTTTATTTTTTAAATATAACTTGCCACACCGCTTGTCTGTATACCTCATTTTTTTTTTTCTGTTTCCCTTTTAACAATGGATTTTGTATTTTTTCTTACATTCTCTTCACTCTCCCTGCACCTCCTTTGGTTTCTCTAGGTTAGGAAAAGATGTAAGGTTAGGCCAGGTTTAGCTATCATGACCAAGTCCTTAGTGTAGACTCAGGTTAACATCTTTTATCTCAGTGTAGTTGTTTCAGATCAACCCCGTGGTAGGGAAAAAGTTGAGATTAATGAACATATGTTACTAACATCAACCAAGCGGCATGCACTTTTCCTGATCGAAGAAAACCCACATATATATCTCAATGCATGATCCTCTCCTAGATATTTGTACTTTCCTTACATCTCCTTTCCAAATCTGACTTTCAGAATACAGGAGCTCCTCACTGAATGTAATCGTTATGTTCCTGAAAAAAGCGACTTTAAGCACAATGATCTTAAGCGAATCCAATTTCCTCCATAAGAATTAATGTATGTGAGGGGATTAGATTCCAGGGAATTTTTTTTTACCAGACAGCCCCTGCACAGCAGGTAGGAGTCTTGGGGAGCAGCCTCCCAGGCAGAGGGCAGGAACAGCACATGGCAATGGGAGGAGGGACAGCTAAACTGCTGGCAAGTGATAGCCTTCTGGGCAGCAGCTGCACAGGGAATGTAGGGGAGAGGGGAGCTGATGTGGGGCTGCCGGTCCACCTAGGTTCCAACCATCCATAAGCTAGCTGCAACGGGCTGCTCTTTGTGCAAGCAGTGGACAAAGCAAGCAGCTGCCAAACGACGTTAGAAGGAAGCATTGCACAACTTTAGACAAGCATGTTCCCTAATTGATCAGCAACGTAACAATGAAACAATGTTACCTGGGATGACTTTAAGTGAGTAGTTACTGTACTAGATTTCTTTTCTAAGTTATCCTGCCAGTCTCTCTCATCCTCCCTCATACTCACCTCCTTCCTTGTAGGGTTTATAAGCTTTTTATTTGCCTAGGTAGTAAAGAGGACTAAACATACTAACCAGAACTTCATATGACAAGTGGTATTCCTTTATCAGCTTCCCCCCCCGCTCCAAATAAAAAAGTCGGTATATTGCTGGAAGAGAAAACTATCTATCTTCTTCTATCCCATCTCCAACCCACTTTGACTACAGCCTCCTGTTTGTTGACTAACTTAAGTCTCCTAACATATTTTCCCCACACTTGTGTTTTGACTAATGTGAAGGATGTTTTATTTGCTCTACCC
Source organism: Dermatemys mawii (assembly GCA_007922305.1). NCBI lineage: Eukaryota > Metazoa > Chordata > Testudines > Dermatemydidae > Dermatemys > Dermatemys mawii. The sequence continues at coordinate 32,631,583 of ML677335.1, forward strand.
CTCCACATCCTCTATTTTAGTCATCCTACATAATAAATAACCCCAATGCCTGCCACACACAGTGCCAGCAAAGTAACAGTAGAATGAAACTGACATGATTGTCATTTTTTGGTGAAGTCTACACAGCTCTTAATAGCAACTATTAAAACAGTCAAGACTGCAGTCAGTTTGCCTTCTATTGCAGTTGGCAAAGCCATGAGCAATAGTGGTGGCTCTGAGGAGTTCTTTTTGGAGACTTAGGAAGAACTTATGTACCTCTTCATGTTTCTAATGTTACCTTTGAAACCATAAGCTTGTAATCATAAAATTGAAAGCTTCTATTCTACCAAACTTTATAGTACTCATGGTACTACTTGCTGTGAGTTGATATTTTTAGATCCAGTTGTTTATTGTATCATTTCACACTGAGATGTGGCAATTTTAGAGCCATTTAATATGTTATGTTAAGAATACTATGTCCTTAGTGAAATGGGGGAGTTGAAAGATATAGTGTAATAATGCTATTCACTTATGCTGCCTTCCATTCAAGAATTTTATAGTGATGTGAACATCCATGGAATTAGCTTTTCATAACCCTTCTGAAGGAGCTGAATAATATTACCCCCATTTTACAACTGAAGAAACAAGCAAAGTAAAATTAAGTAATTTGTCATGGGGTGATTTAAGGAGTCTGTACCAGTGTCATGAATGAACTCAGATGTCTGATTTGCATTACACCCTTGCCTTCTTTCCTGACAGCTACTAAGGCAGATGAACACCCTTTCTCTTAAAATGTCTGTGGGATCTTTAATCACTGTGCTTGGACTTTGATTTTGTGTCTCATTTGAAAGGTTACACTTTGAGCTGCATATTGCTCCTTAACCAAAGGCCCAGAAAGACTATTCAGTGATGCTGCAGAGAGAAAAATGCTATCTACTAAATCAGTAATGCTTCTTGCAGAATCCTGTTTTTTTTTCTTGAAGTATTATCATTCATATACAGACTCAACTTTAGTCTGCTAGGCATAGGACCATTTTAGGACTTTTTTTTTAAAATCGTGGAATAGCTATTTCAGTGTAATATTTAGTGATAATATGTATTAAGTATTCTCTCAAAACGGAGGACATGAGCAGCAGCATTTTTTTTCCTACCATCTTTTTGTTTTTGAAGCAGGTTGAAATCTTGGAAAACCTATTCTTCCATCTCTGAATTTGATCGTTTATTTTCAGCTGAATTATAGCAACTACAGTCTAAGGACTTGCATATATTGCCCTGTAGTTCAGACTACGGATGTGCAAATAGCAGTGCATATGAATGTGCTCTGCTGTAACTTCTGTGGGTGTGAACTAAAAGGTACGTACCTTGCATTAATGTAATACTCTTCAAATGTGATTACGTTTAAGGTGAACCAGCAAGTTTTTAATTCACACCCACCATTCTCAGTTTCTGGCAAACAGAGGCCAAGGACACTATCCCTTCCCATCCTGGCTAATAGCCATTGATTGACCTATCCTCCATGAACTTATATAGTGTTTTTTTTAAACCCTATTATAAATGTTGGCCTTCACAACATCCTCTGGCAAAGAGTTCTGCAGGTTGACTGTGCATTATGTGAGGGAGTACTCCCGCCCTTTTTTTTTTTTTTTTTTTTTTTTTTAACCTGCTGCCTGTTAATTTCATTTGGTGACCTTCTAGTTCTTGTATTCTGGGAAGGACTAAGTAACACTTTCTTATTTACTTTCTCCACACCAGTCATGATTTTATAGACCTTAATCGTATCCCCCCTTAGTCATCTCTTTTCCAACATGAAAAGTCCCAGTCTTATTGATCTCTCCTCATGCGGAAGCCATTCCATACACCTAATAATTTTTGTGGCCTTTTCCTGAACCCTTTCCAACACCAGTATATCTTTTTGGAGGTGTGGTGACCACATCTGCATGCAGTATTCAAGATGTGGGTATACCATGGATTTATTTAAAGGTAGTAAGATATTTTCTGTCTTATTATCTATCCCTTTCTTAATGATTCCCAACATTCTTTTCCCTTTTGGGACCGCTGCTGCACATTGAGTGGATGTTTTCAGATGTTTGTGTGGATGTTTCCACAGTGACTCCAAAATCTTGAGTGGTAATAGCTAACTTAGACCCCCTCAGTTTGTATTTGTAGTTTTATGGTCCAGTGTAGACAATATGGTATGGTTAGTGTAGACATGACTTATGACATTAGCTGGAGCAAAAAAAAATTAGTATTTATTGAAGGCTTCAGAGACCTGCTGCATGTACTGGTATCTTTGGGACTCAACTGTGCAATAAGGTCTGTAGCTGTCTGCGACATAGCTTTAAAGGTGGTGAAGTAAGTGGCAAAGAAGATCCTGGGATATAACAGGGTCTCAGAGATTAGGGATGTTATTATCAGAAGGATTCAGTAGTCCTGGAACATGAAGAGTTCCTCCTATGATAAGCATAATTCAAGTGAAAACAAGTTTTGACTGGCAGTGCGATTATTTGATCTAAGGGATGAGTTGGAGTAAAAATTGGAGAAAACTAAACAGTTGCTGATGAGGAGGTTTGTGTGTGTGATGAAACTTGTTTGCCCCAATGAGAGAATCAAGTGAGGTCCAAAAAATAGATGATTTTTCAACATTCCTGCTGGGGTAGGATGGGTGGATTAAAGTTGTTTTTATTATAAAGATAACTGTTTAATAAAGATGACTGTATAATGCAGATGACTTCTGCTTAAGCAGTATTGAGATGCTGTGTCAAAAGACAGTATGTTTGCACCTCTGTTGTGACATGTCTTCAGCTGACTTTAGGGACAGAGATTGACAAAATAGCATTAAACTTGCTTAGATTTGGGAACAGAAGGCTATCCTTGCCAGATTAAAGGATTTTACAGTTATCCAAAAATCTTCTGCAGTTGAAGAATGGATGCTTATTTTGTGTATTACGCACAATTGAGAGGATTGGTATCTAAAGAAAGTAGGTATTTGGAGAAGAAATGTCACTTACCTCCTCCCTTCCCCCACACTAATCAAAGGAATTGGAACAGTTAAGATTTAGAGGATTGGCTTTTGTTGCAGCTGGACATACGGAATTAAATGCAAGCTTAGCATTTAATATAATTATTAATTATTTATTATAATTTATTAATTATTAATATAATTATAAGCATATAATTGTGTGAAGAGTAATCTAAAAGTACAGTTTTGAAATGTGTGGCAAGGTCAGAGGAACAATGATGAAGCCACGTGTTTGCATGTGTATGTAACCTCTTACAGACCCCTCAATAATAATGGAAAACAGATTCTCTGTGAAGTACTTGTTACAAATGTACTTGCAGTGAATTCCTGAGAATGCTGCTGGATCTGCAGAACACCAGATTTTGCAGAGAATCATAATTTCAGAGGGATGTTGGTTTGATATCGTCCAGAATTCCCTCTTGGAGAGGAGGAAAAACATTTGAGCATTGTAGTACTGCGTTTGCTAGTGTACACACACACTGTTGGGATTCAGTGTTAACTTTTTTCTTACCTTTATAGTATAAGCCAGTTAAAATATCTTTAAAAGAACATGTAAAAAGAACGTTTTGATATTTTAATATATTAATTGTATATATCTAAGTGGATTTTACAGTCCATTAATGCCCTGATCCTACACACACTTATGCACATGAGTAACTTTATGCATGTGAGTACTCCCATTGAGTTCATTTATAAGTCAATGGTACTAATTGTGCATATTGTTTACAGCATCAGAGCCTAAAATTGTACTCATTTAAGCTTTTTACAACTATAAAACTCATGAATCTTTGCTCTGCAAACTGAGGAATGTTCAAAGGGACTCTGTTAAGATAAAATCACATCTGTCTGACAGTTGTTTTGCTGTTAGCATAAGAAAGCATCTAAGATTCCTATAACTGAAGGAAATTAGAAAAAAATATTGTTTCAATTTTTAAATTAGTGGTTGTAGAGCACTCTGTGTATAATAATGTCACTGTTCTCCTGGTGCAGCTAGGAATTCAATTTCCTCTGTGTTTTCATACATAACAGCTGCATAGAAAAACAAAACACATTTTTTTTAAAAAAAGAAATATACAAAGGTAAAACTGCAACACATGGGCAGGGGGTTTACTGTAAACAAGGGCTTTTGATCATGTATAGTATCAGACACCACTTTTAATTCATTTGTTGAAATTAATTTTAAGTTGATGTCACTGTGCAAAATGTGGAAATACCAAAGTCAGCTACCAGACTGAGGCAGTTCAGCCTAACAAATAGATAGTACTTCTGGTGTAAAATCTGCAAAAAGCACTCCATGGTGAGTCTTTTTATTGTTCTTCGCCAGTATCACCACTTTTGTAATGCTGCTTCTGAGAGCTAGAGACCATGCTGTACTCGTATTGCAGTAATTTAGTGTAATTGTTGCTAGCATTAAATGTATATTGTCACTGAGGCCATGGTTACACTGGCACTTTATAGCGCTATAAAGCCCCCACGAGCGCTATAACCTACTCCCCGTCCACACTGGCAAGGCACTAATAGCGCTATAACTGCTGAGTTATAGCGCTATTATAAATCCACCTCCTCATGGGGAATAAGGGCTGTAGCGCAGCTGCTGTAGCGCTACAGCAAGAATGTGGACACCCACTGCGCTACAAGTAATCTCTCGAGATGCCTAGAGCCATTTAAGGCAATTGACGTCTCTTCCCTTTGTTTTGAACTCGGCTGGAGGAGTGCGGAAGTACCTCTTTAGAGTTTCTTTCTTAACTCGGCAGATAAGCAATGCAAATGTTTAAGGAGGGAGCCTGTGTGAAAACAAAGCCCTCTGTGAACGGAGGCTCACTGACAGGCTTTCAGAAAAACGGAAAAACCACTGTCTCTCTCCCTCCGCATACACACAACGCATCCCCCCTCACCCTCCTCGTTTAAAAAGCACGTTGCACCCAGCTGAATGCTGGGATACCTGCCCTAATGCGCTGCTCTTAATGCCGCATTAAGTGCCCCAAATGTGGCCATGCTATACCGCAGGAGCATCTGAGTGTGGACATACAATAGCGCTATACATATTACTGTATAAGGGGACCGCTATAACCTATAGCGCTATAATCTTGTAAGTGTAACCATACCCTGAAGCAGCAAAAGGCATTCTTGAATGTTTCATGAAGCATTACAGCCATATTTGCCTACTGCTGCTTTGAAAAAAGAAAGGCATTAGCAGAGATGTTTCTGTAAATTGTGTGTATATAGCTTTATTTATAGCACAAGGGGTCTCTGATCTAGTTAAAGCCTCTACCTGCCTCTGCTGATATTTTGTTGTTTATGTCTTGTGAAAGATGTTTGAGTGAGAGCCATGAAGGCTATTTCGCTTGTCCAAAGAGCAAGTATATCACAAAGAAGTGGTGTGCACTGCTCCAGGAAACAACCTTAACCCTAGGCTAAAGAGACAACATCTAAGAATTGGAGAGTAGTGGAGGTTCTTTGTTAATTTAATCTTTGGCCTTTGCAGAAGCTGTAAGAAGGATGCCAATGGTAGTATTGTGATGTGAACGCCTCCTAAAGAAAGAGAACTGAAACCACTAACTCACTTTATGGAAGCTATTGAACAGGTGTGGGTTAGTTATTACCATCTGTAACTGGATTGCTTGGTGGATTGAGCTTTAGTTTGATATATCTAGTATACCAATCTTGATCCCTAATAGGTTCTGAATTAATTTATTGAGATACAGAAATGCAATTACTGTATTAGGTAAAATTCCTGATTGACTCTGTTTTTATTATTGAGACTAAATGTTTTGAAACTGACAAGTAGTTCATAATAAGGACTTTGCTTCTGGAATTTTGTTTTAAAAAATATATATAAAGTATTTTTACTGTGTAGGAAGAAGGTAGTTACTCCAGGATCTGTAGCTACTTATTAGACTGATTGTATGGATTAACGTTGCATATTTTTTCAGAACTTATGCAATACAGTATGCATGGTAACATGTGGTGCATTAATGTCAATCAGTCTTCATAAATTTTAATCCAACGAAATGAATATTCAATTAGTATTTTTTAAAGAAAAATAATAGATTTTTAGATACTTGTCTGTTTTCCTAGGTTGTTTTAATACAGGGACACAGAGTACTACAGAAAATAGAGTGCCAGTAGATAATTTAGGTCCTCTCCTTGAGTACTATGTACAGTTTTGGTCACCTAATTAAAAAAAAAATAAGCAGAAATAGATGAAAAAAAAAGGAATATCTAAAAGCCATAAGAAGGATTCTGTAAGAGGAGAGACTTTAAAAGTCTATAGTTATGCAATTTGGAAATATGAAAAGGAGATCATAGTGTATTGAATGATGTGGACAAGGTCAGTCAAATTAGTCTGTGTACCTTCTTCCGTAATAAAAGAACAAGGGTTACTGAAACACTATTAAAAAATAACATTTGCAATGAATACAGAAAGAAAGAAAGTCTCTGCACATATAACTAGGCTTGGAAGAATTAGGTTTGTATTGGTAAATGATGATTTCACTGTGTACACACAAGGTGACAAAAAGATATTTCTGTTGATGATTATAGAAAGGCAAAGTAAGAAAAATCTGCTCTAGAAATTATTTGAGTTTAAGTATATTTGTTTTGTATGTTTTGATATATGATGTTGACAGTTTTTTAACAATTGTAACAGTTTTAACTTTTAAAATCTTAGCACCTACTGTCATTAAATATTTTTCTGCCCCCTCATAATTTTCCACAACTGAAAGTTTAAATGAAAAAATCTTAAAACCTACAATTTTGTGCAACTGTGAACGTTTAAATAGACAGAATTAAATGCATAACAACATGAATATTATTTTGCAAAATTATCAAAAAATAAAAATTGAATTTTGCCAAACCTACATATAAATAATGTGTGGAATTCATTGCTGCAGGTTATTGAGGCACTTACAGCGTCTTATTAAGAGTCTTTTAAGAAGTCTGATTTTTATTGGAGTAAAAGTATTTTGCAAAGGTGCATTGTTTGGTGAGAGGCATATTTTTAGTTATCCAGTATTATCTACTAAAAACCTTTTTATTTCTATATGAATCTAAAGAAATAATAACTTATGTACTATGGGTTCTTAGGTGGGCCCCCATTACTATTGTATCTGAGGACTTGCAATCTTCAGTGTATGTATCCTCACAAAACTTGCCTTGTCCTATGAAGAATCGTTTCCTCATTAGCTCTTCGGGGCAAGGATCATCTTTTTGGTGTGTTTGTGTGTGTGTACAAACTTGGGTCACCAGCACTGTGGTAATACAGATAAATAACTGCATAGATGGGGAACTGATGCATGAGAGACTAGGGCAGGAGTTATCAGGACAAAATTTTTTGATCTGAGAATGCAGCCACTAACTATTGTTGATGGCTGCTCTCACACTTTTTCCTAAAATACTTAATTAGCTGTAGGAAAACCAAATAAATATGTACATATACCTGTCCAAATCATTGTCATTTATTTATTGCTAGCTAGTAAGTCTTTGGTGAAAAGTGATATTTACAAACATACAGATTTACTGAGCCCTGGCAAGCCAGGGGACAAATTAAGCCCTGGAGGGAGGGTCCGGGGAAGCAGTGCGGGTCATGGGAGATGCAGGTGAGAAGCTGGGGGAAGCAGCGTGGGGCTGGAGTCTGAAGTCCTGCTGCCAGAGCCTGAAGCCTCATGACTGGAGGACAGGATCCAGGGATGGAACCTAAAGCCATGTGGCTGGAACTTGGGGCCTGCTGCCACGCAGTCTGAGCCCAGGGTTGGAGCCCAAAGCCCTGTATCCAGAGCCTGCCGCTCCGCCACCCAAGGGCTGAAGCCCACAGCCTGAGCCCTACTGCCCCATGGAAAATGGGGAACTCGCTAGTTGCCTGTTCCTACAGCGTTGTGCCCCAGAATGTCTCCATACAGAGGCAAGGCCCAATCCCTGCTGATGGCCCCAGCAACCAGCAAGGCAGTGCATCCAGGAGCAACAGGAAGGAGGGAGAGCTACTTTGCCCCTACTCCTAGGATTACCATTTGTCCGGATTCTCCCGGACATGTCTGGCTTTTTTGGTTAAAAATAGCGTCTGTAGGGGAATATGCAAATATCTAAAAATGTCCGGAATTTCCCCCCCATGCAGAGTGTGGCGTGGCTGACAGGGCAGCTGGATGGATTCAGCCACTCACATTGGGCCTCCAGCAGCCAGAGCCCCTTCCCACAGCTTCAGATCGTCGGCTAAGGTCTCCAGCAGCTGTAGAGAGCTCCTCTCATACTCCTCCTTCCCCTCTTCCTCCCTCCCCTGCATTCTCAGGTTGCTGGCCAGGGGCCTCCGGCAGCTGTAGTCTTGAGCTCCTGCTGCCCAGCGCGCCGCTCTGCAGCACTCTGCAGGGGCGGTGACTGGGCTGTGTGTTGCATTAGGGAGCGCAGCAGCATATTGGGTTCCGTGAGGAGCCTGACATGCTATTTTGAGCTGTATGGTTAGGAGGGCAGGGGGTTTCTGGACGAGGCAGTCGGGGGACAGAGAGTAGGGGTGGTTGGATGGGATGGGGTTTCTGGGGGGGCCTGTCGGAGAGGGGTTGGGGCAGGCAGGGAACAGAGGGGTTGGATGAGTTGGGAGTTCTGGGGGTCCTGTCAGGTGGCAGAGAGCGGTTTGATAGGCATGGGAGTCCCGGGGAGTCTGTCTGGAGGCGGGGGTGTGAGTAAGGGTTGGAGCAGTCAGGGGTTAGGTAGAGTCCTAGGCGGCAGTTAGGGTGGGGGGTTCTCAGGAGGGGGCACTCAGGGGACAAGGAGCAGGGAGGCTTAGATGGGGGTGGGTTCCTGGGGGCAGTTAGAGGCAGGGGTCTCAGGAGGGGGCAAGGAAGTGGGGGGTTGGGCGTTCTGAGGGGAGCAGTCAGGGGGAGGGAAGTGGGAGCAAGTGAATGGGGGCGGGGGCAGGGCTTCCCCCCAGTGTCCTCCTTTTTGATTGTGGAAATATGATGACCTTACAGCCACAAGAAAAGCATCTGGTAGCTGCTTTTGAGAAACACTGCACTAAGCCAGGGATCGGCAGTGTTGGCACGCGGAACCGCAGGGTAAGCACCCTTAGCTGGTCCCGCCGCTTTGTTTACCTGCCGTTTCGTCGACTGTGACTCCCACTGGTTGCGGTTCGCCATCCTGGTCCAATGGAGGCTGCGGGAACATTGGACCGGGACGGTGAACCGCGACCAGTGGGAGGTGCAGTTGGCGAAACAGCAGGCAAACAAAGCGGTGAAGCCCGCTAAGGGTGCTTACCCTGCGGTCCTGCGTGCCACCGTTGCCGATCCCTGCACTAAGCATTTGTCTGTGCTGCTGACCCAGGTCAGTTGACTCAGGCTTCAAATGCTCTGATTGTGGAGTTATAAAATTGCAGAGTAGATGCTTAGGCTGTGGGATGGGGATGGGGAGAGTCTCAGAGTCTGGGCTACCACTGTAACTCAGGGGCACACAAGAGCGGGGAATTGAAACTGAGGTTTCTGCATCCCAGGCTAGTGTCTTAAGCACTGGATCACCCTTATTTGCCGAACCTAGTGTTTTATATAGTAAATAAACAGTGTGAGAGACATGATACTAGATTAGATAAACCTCTGATTTGTACCAGTATGGTAGTTTGATAATTTTATTTCAGTCAGCCTTATCTAAAATGCAAAAGTTGTTCTCAATGTACTGTGTGAAAAGATCTTTTCCAGCAATTCGTTTTGAAATAAGTGTGTGTTTGTTTTTTTAAAATTATCCTTCCTTCTACCATCAGAATGATCACTGGCTGATACTTTTTAAATTTTAAAGTCTCAAAACTGTAGAGTAGTGTTTGCTTAATTAACCGAAACTTGTGTTCAGTATTAGCCCTCTTCTCTGTGGCTGAATTTCAACCAAATCTATTTTGAAGTATGACATTCTAAAAAATCTTGTTGCTTAAAATCAATTTCTGGCGACAGTCATTAGTGAGAAAAAGTTGTATTGACAAAGCTTTTAATGTGTGTGATTTTTGTGACTGATATAAACGTAAGCTGCCCTTTAATTTTTATTTTTCTATGGGTGTGGGTTTTTTTTTTGGTTTTTTTTTGTGCGCATGTGTGTTATCAAGAGTTGAAACCCAGAGTACATAAAACACTGGTACACTAAATAAACTCTCTGCTTATCGCTTGAAAAATTGGTCAGATTTATAACTATATCATTCTCTTAACTTGAGTAAATGACATGGTTTTGATATGGTTGACGGATTTGTAACTTGATTTCCTAATCACTAGGGTCTGAAATCCCTATTATTCAATGTAAAAGAAACGTCTCCACCTTTACAAGTAATTTGTAAGTAATTTCTATTGTCTTCATTTTTAAGATGAGTAAAAGTTAAATGGGTCATAACTCAGTGTGGAGGTGAATCAAAGTAGTGAGTCCTCCATATCTGTAGTAAAACTGTTTTTTTTTTAACCAGTAGGTTTTATTTTGCAAGCAGACATGTTAATAGTAAAATGTTAGATATACACCTATAAATGACATATCCAAAAATTTATGTAGACTCAGTTCCTGTGAATCTTTAAACAAAAAAACGTTTTCGTTCTTATTTCAGAAGAACATGTAGATAGATATGCTCCCTGCTATGCAGTGCTGCGATGCCATTTTAAGAGGTTAAATTACTTTCTAAATGTTGCTGTGAAGGAGGAGGCAAGTGAAGAGATCATGTTACTCATTCTGCATTCCAGAGCCTACCACTACACTTGAGGGCTGGAGACATGCTGGCGAGGCTAGAATACGCAATTGCCAGTCGTCTTTAGCCCTGCCCCCACATAGAGGAGAGACACCAAAAGAGATTTTCTTTAAAAGGGGCCTGAAAAGGGGAAAACAGTGTCCCCCCCCCCCCCCCAATATTTTTAAGCACAGTTACTTGGCATCATGACTATTCCGACCTCTGTAAATGTAACAAAAGCACAACTTCTCGTAATTTGTTTGAGACATTTTACCTTATTTGGATTTTAAGTTACATTGTCTGATTGCTTTTTACTCCAATTAACTTAAAGGCCTCCTTACTATTTGGGAAGGAACTTGCCCTTGAAATAAATTTTTTTAGATGCCAGAAAATATCTCTCATCAGTCACTGTGGTACTAAATTTTGTGTTTAGTTCTAAAAATACTAGATTTTGTCAGAAACATTGTTTTGCTTAGAATAACATGATATTTTTTGAGGAGAGTTATAAAATTCATTCATAACTCAAATGTATGTATTTTATAATTCACTATATTTTCATAATTAGGCAAAGTTACTTAAATTATTAGAATCTGTTACTCTTTTCAATAGTTTCTTATTGACATAGAGCATTTGTGTATGTGAAGGATATTGTGCTACTTTGGGTGTTTTCCTGACTCCTAACACAAATAAACTATATGAATTTAACAATTAGAAATATAGCAGACTTGAAAATGCATTATTTTTAAATATTCTGTTATTTAATATTTGCATTACAGTAGTGTTTCTAGAGATTCTCATCAATGATTGGGCCTGCTAGGAACTAGCTATATGCCCATATGTCAAAAAGACTGTACCCCAAAAATCTGCATGCAAGAATATATCAATAGGATTGCTTATATGTACACTTCGTTGACTTGGGAACCCTGTGCTTTATGGAAATAGGAAGGACTAACTTCGGCCCCGATTCTGGAACTGTTAAACAGTATCATACATTTATCATCATAAGTAACCCAGTTGACTTAAATTGAACTATTTACACTAGTAAGAATTTACAGGGTCATGGTCTTACAGGGAAATCATTAATTTGAAGCCTAGTCTATTTAAAAAAGGTTAAAAGCGGTTCTGAGTATTACACATGCTTCTGAGTCACCCAGCCAATCACATTTTCCTATCTTTTAAGTTTTCTTTCTCTGCTTTGCTGTTGTATGAGAAACCCACAAAATCAAGATATATTAGAGTTCCTGCCCTGCATCAGGGTTTGCTATCATGCACCCCTGTACTTGTATGGTATCCCATTGAACCTTATAGGACTCTGCATACTAGTCCTTTCTAATGGATCTCATTACTGGGCTGTAGGCTAAAATGAAAGAATGTATACAAAGCACAGTAAAATCCACAACATGAACCAACTGAGAAAATAGAGAACTATTTTTCTGACCATTCAGTTATAGTTCTATTAATTATTTATATAGTAGACACAACTTTTAGGCAGTGGCATTTTTTTAAAGTTCATGATGTATGATTTGTGTGTAGAAAAGGAGATTAAATTACTTTATCCCAGTGATGAGTAGCAATTCACTCTACAGTTATTATTTCAGTTAGAGGGAGTTACCTGAAAATCCTTTCTCCTGAGAAAACTGCTTTATCCAGGAGTTGCTAGTCCTTAATCCATAAAATGCTTCCTTTTTAAGGGACCACACTGATTCACTGATACTAATCCACTGAATCAAGTCTTCTCTCTTCGTCTTCCTACCTCCTCCCCTCCAGCAAAGCATCATTGCATATTGCATCATCCTGAATAACCAAGAAGCTAATATGGACAAGTGAAAATTTAATTTCTTACTGTGTACTGCTTCAGTCTCAAATCAGAACTTAAATGTCCTAGCTGTACTGAGTGATCAGTATGGCTGATCAGAGACTGCAAAGGAAAACTGGCTTTCTACTTCAGTTTCTTTGTGAAGACCTCTGAATAGTAGAAAAATGCATGACATACTCACCTTGTCTGCAAGTTGACTATATGCCTTCTCTTCCCTCTGCACAGCCAGTTTTGCTCCATACTGCATTTCAAAAAGTGCCCAAGGCTGGTTATGTTTGTTTATTCTGAAATGCAGCTGCCACTCAATGATATTTAAAAGGAAACTAAGGTGGTATGTTAACTTTTTTTATTTTTTAGTTTCTGCTCAACCATATAAGTATTTTGATACATCAGGTGTTTTTTCAGTACAGTTCAGATCAGTGACCACTTCAGTATGGGACCAGGACTTGGGAAGAAAAAAGAAGCCCCACATCATCTTCCAGTGGGAACTGAGAACTAACCCGACAAGCCAACCCAAATTGGACTGATACTGGAATACTTATCCTCTCTTAGCTGGTCTCCTATTTGTTGGGTACCCAGAACCACTTGGACTCAAAGCCTGTGGTCTGCCACTGATTGAACTCTACAAATGTATTAATTCCAGCCCACCTACCAAAACACCAAATCAATTAATGCTGCCCTCACAGAATATACCCAGCCAATAATGCTGACACCCCCCCCCCCCCAAATAAATCATTTTATCCTGAGCCTCTTCCCTCTGCCATCCCCAAAATTAAAGCTGGACACTTTGTTCCTTAAATAAATCAGTTTATTTTGACAGCAGAAGTAGGCTCCCAGAAAAAAAAAAGACAATCCTAATTGGCATAGAAGTTCTTAAACCCATCAGAGCTTCTGATTCTTATGGAGCGCCTTAAAGAAAATAATGCCAAAGAATGATTCCAATAGGAGGAGCAGTTTTGAAAGACTCCAGTGATACTAAGATGGAAGACTACCAATAAAGATCCTGTGAATCCTGTGCTGAAGTTTGCAGCGAAGTTTTTGCTGCAAACTTCCGTTTGTCCAGCCTGTTCCCCAAGCAGCTGTTAGCTGTGCTGCTGTGGAGGCTGTAGTGTAGACATGCACTGGATTAGGCGCCGGTATGAGATTCTCTAGCTACAGTGATCTGGATCATGTCTCTAGCCATGGTCTCCACAGTGCTGTGTCTACAGAAGAGAGTTTCCCAAACTTTTGAAAGCTGAGCCCCGCCCCCCATCCCGCTTCTGGAAAATGAAACTAATCATTTCCCCCAGAAATCCTACCATATTTAAAGACCTACTTAATTTATACATCTTTAGCTCACCTATTCCTCCCCTCATTCTTTCTCCCACCAAAGAACACTTGTCTAGATATTCACAATACGATACTTCCTCCTTTAAGTGCATTGTTGAGCAGTGAAATAGCTAACAATGTTGACATTAAAACAGCACCCAGAGGCCTGGCCTACACTAGGAAATTAGGTCTGTAAAACTGTGTCACTCAGAGGTGTGAAAAAGACACAGAATTTTCGACAGGAGAATTCTGTCATCCTAGCTACACCTCGGGGAGGTGATTAATTACACCTATAGGAGAAGCCCTCCTGTTGGCTTAGGTAGTGTTGTGCTGATGCATTTTTTAACTCTAGACATGCCCATAGAAATGAATGTGGTAGTGGACACCTCGGAGCTATTATTTCTACTGTCTGCAAAGGCATCTCAAGATTGGTTCACATTTTGAAGGTTTCCTTTATAACCACAACAGATTTAAAAGTGATAGCGGAGACTCTAGAGACTAGAGAATAACTTTTGAAGGTTTACCTCCCAGGGTGGATTGATTCAATGAGCACACAGGAAACCTCAATTTGAATCTTACTATATTTGTATGTTGTTTTCCTCAAGAAAGGTTGAGTGTCAGTGGTTGGTAACCAGTAAAACATGTTTATTTGCAACTAATTATTGCCTTTACGCTAAATTTGATGATTCTTTTGGCTATTCAGGAAGATACACAACTTCTATATGCATTTACTTAAGCAATTAAATGTCTTAAATTTATGCAGATTCTTAATTTTTGCATTTTTTATTATGTTAGAAAATGATGAATGAGGTCTTTTATTTACAGTGATTAATTCTTTTACTTGTGATTTTTGTCAACTTGTATTTGGACAGAAATTTAAATTAAACTAAAATTCAGAATATTTTTTATTAAAATTGCTTTAAATACGTTGGATACATAAACTGTTTGCTAAACTATTTGTTCTTATCAGAATATGTTTTGTATTTAAAGCTGATTTATTAGACAATGGAAGGTTATCTCTAGTTAGTGAATTAAACGGATTATTCCTGGTCACTATGCCCTTCAGAATTTTATAACTAGAAGATGTCATCCTCTCACACACTGTTTTTATTAATCAGTTAGAAGAGAAAAACAAGCTTTCCAGCTTTTTTCAAATCCCAATTGATTTCTTACCTTTGAATGAACTGGTCATTGAACTAAACTAGTTGAATAAACTGAAACGAAGAAAATGTTCTCTCTGCACTTACAGAAGAGAGACTACTGCTGTCAAAGGCTGATTTAGCACTTCAGCAAACTCCAGGTGCTTAGCCAGTGCCTTCCATTAGTTAAGCATTTTAACTTTCTTTAAAGCTTGGCCGCAAATATGTATTGCCTATTATTGTTTTTTGTATTTAAAGGAATTAGTAAATTATAATACATTTGGGACTTAACATAGATTGCCAATTGCAAACTTAAATTTTAAAAACATTATTTTTTATAATCTGCTTTTATTTTTAATACAAAATTGATTTTCATCCACTCTGCTACCTGTACACCACTTCTCTTCCAGTTGGTGTTTTGTCTTTCTCCAATGGAGCATGCCCCATACATTAGGAAATGCTGGTGTAAGTGATCCTGTGGCTGGAACAGAGAAACGCTATCTGTACTTTGAATCCAGATTGAGATTTTTCTTTTAAAGGTAGTGGACATATCCATTGGTTTATATCCATCTCTGAAACATGAAGCTCTCCTCAAGGCTGGACACCCATAACTAGGGATATGTTGGAGTCTTGATGGACTCTCATGTGGTCTGAGCTATAGTTTACTTAATGTCCACCTCAGGGTGCTAAGAGCTGTGAGTTCTTTTCCTGCCACTAAGATAATTTTTTTGCACTGTCACATGTCCTGGCTCTTTAAAGCTGTTCTTTTAGAGACCCCCTGTCAGGAGAGCAGTAGAACAATTCAGTGCTATAGTCCATCCTCACATCTCTTTCTAATCATTTGGTGTCCAGTGAGAGCTGTTGCTTAGTACCTTTGAAAATCTGGCCAATTATTTAGATGTCTAAATCTGGATGTATGAACCTCTAATTACGGTGGTCCACTTCCTATTTGCAGAAAACCAAATACCCTTACCCTGCCCTGACGCCAGTCCCTGCCTTACCCATTCTCCGAGGCCCAGTCCTCCTCTCACTCAAACTCCCACTTCCTCCATCTCTAACTCTCCTCCACTCTCGCTCACTTGCTCATTTTCAGTGAGCTTTTGAATGGAGCTGGAGATGAGGGGTTTGGGGTGAAGGAATGGGCTCCAGGCTGGGGACAGGAGGTTGGGGTGTGGGAGAGGCTCTGAGCTGGGAGTGCAGGTTCTGAGTGGGACCAGAAATGAGGAGTTCAGGGTGTGGGTGTGGGCTCCAGGCTGGGCCAGGAGATTAGGGAGCGGGAGGAGGTACAGGCTCTGGCTGGGAGTGCAGGTTCTAGGGTGAGGCTGGAGATGGGTTTGAGATACAGGAGGGGGCTCAGAACTGGGCAGGGGATTGGTGCATGGGAGGGGGCTAGGGGTGTGGGCTTCGGGCGGCATTTACTTCAGGCAGCCCTGGAAGAGGTGACATCTCCCTTTGCTTTCTAGGCGCAGGAATGGCCAGGTGGTACTGTGCGCTGCCCCAGCCTACAGGTGCCGCCTCCACAGCTCCCATTGGCTGTGGTTTCTGGCCAGTGAGAGCTGCAGAGCTCAGGGCAGGAACAGAGCACGGCACCTCTGTGGCCACTCTTGCTCCTACTAGCCAGAGGGAGATGCTGGCAACTTGCTGAAAGCTGGGTAGGCACCCTGGCTCCTCCGCTGTGGGCAGAAAACCAGACTTTTAACTGTCTGGTCAGTGGTACTAACTGGAGCCACCAGGATCCCTTTCCGATTGGGCATTCTGATCGAAAACTGGGCGCCTGGCAACCATCCTTTTAGCCTCCTTTTTTTATTTTACATCTTTAGTTCTGTATTCACAATATCACTTTTAACACACAGTTTTTTTTCTCTTACATTTTCTTGTACTATATAATTCTAAGTTATATAGTAAAAGAAATTTCAGTATTTGAACCGAAAAAGAAAAAAAATATGAAAAATGTTGAATTTTGTATAGAGTGCAATGGAACAATGGAGAGACTCAAAATATTAAAGTTCTTCATCTTCTGTCGGAGCTAGAATTAGCAGTGGTTCACAAACTTGGGAAACAATTTAGCAGGAGAGTAGAAACTCTTAATGTATTTTGTGTAATTCAGAAGTAATATGATTTTTCTGTAAATGAGTAAGTCCTTCAGTAGGACTTAAACATGTTTTGCTATTTTAACTTATAGCTAAATAAACTGAAATTTTATCCCCCAAAATGGAGGAAAATTTTCACTTGCAAACAATTATATGTGGAACTGGTTATCAGTAAGCAATTATTTCTAAGTGCCTAATTGAAATAATTGAAAACTAATAGGAAGATTTTTGAGGGTGATAGGTCTATGCATGCTGGGTTTTTTTGTTCTAGGAAAAGAGAGAATTATAGCATTCCCTTAATAAGATTAAATTGTACCAGGTTTTGAATGGGTGTTCTGGATGTCTCCAAGTCATGTATGAATAATTTACTACAGAAGGAATTATTAATTCAGTTGGAGTTTCTTGGCTCTGTTACCTAAGATAAATGTATTGAATTTTTCACTCAACCTCATACCAGAAAACCCCCAAAACAAAAATCTTATTTTAAATGTTAAGAATCAGAGGGGTAGCCCTGTTAGTCTGGATCTGCAAAAGCAATAAAGAGTCCTGTGGCACCTTAAAGACTAACAAACATATTGGAACATAAGCTTTTGTGGGCTAATACCCACTTCGCCGGAAGCTTATGCTCCAATACGTTTGTTAGTCTTTAAGGTGCCACAGGACTCTGTCGATTTATTAAATTTTGAAATCCAGCCGATTTTACTTTCATACCATTTTAAAAACTAAAGCTGTAACTTGGCAGAGAAACAAAAACCTCAAAAGCAGAGTTACTATACTGGGGAAGACTCCAGATATCCTAGATTCAAAACCTAAATCCACTTATATTTTATATTTTACTCGTTGCTTACTCTATTTTCTAAGTATCAAAGCTATTTTTATTTAAACCAGGTCTTCTTTCAGCCCATCTTCTCCTTTTTATATCATCCTGCAATAAAGACAATACTGAAAATGCCATCGTTTCTATACTGCGCAAGTATAAATACATGATTGTAACTTTAAAGGAACTTTATCACACTTTGCCAGATAAGATGTATGCCATGGTAACATCTGGGAATAGAGAAAATATTTCTCTGTTATTTCAGTTTGTGTACTTTGTGTATTTAACAGCACTGTGTACATATTTTATTATATTCCATTAGTTTCCCTGTTGTTTCCCCTCCAACCCCCTAAAATTTTCAAGGAGTACTGTGGAAGTTAGGTACAATGGAGCCCCGATATAACGCGAATCTGGAAATAGCGTGGTTATACCGTAGCTCCCAAGTCCTTGTTCTCTGTCCTTGGCAGGCGGGGGCGGGGTCATGGCTTCTCTCCCCTGCTGGGCAGCGCGGAGAGAAGCTGCAGCCTCCCCTGCGAGAGACAGAGAACTCCGGACTGCGGGGGGTGGGGGTGGGGAAGTGTCCACAGCTTCTCTCCCCACTGCCCAGCAGGGGAGAGAAGCTGCGGCTCCCACCTCCCTGGGACAGAGAACCCCGGGGCTGCAGACTGGGAGTTCGCTGTGGAAGCTGCGGCTCCGTGCCTGCCGGGACAGAGGACTCCGGGGCTGCAGCCCCCTGTTCCGGCAGGCGCGGAGTCGCAGCTTTCTTGGAAGCTGCAGTGCCCACGCCTGCCAGGGGCGGGTGACACCAACAGGCATGCAGCCCTGGAGTCCCTGTCTCGGCAGGCGCGGGGCAGCGGCTTCCACAGAGAACTCCGGGGCTGCAGACTACAGCCCTGGAGTTCTCTGTCCCTGGCAGGTGCGGGGCCACAGCTTCTCTCCCGTGTTGGGCAACGGGGAGAGAAGCTGCAGGCCCCAGCTGCCAGGGAGTGGGACCCCGCTATAACGCGACCCTGCATTTAGCGCGATGGGATTTCTTGGATCCCATCGGTTGCGTTATAGCGGGGCTCCCACTGTACTTAAAACTATTTTTTAGCTTTGTTTTTAAAAAAGGGAGTAGGCCAAATTTAAATGTAAGCTAAGAAAGCATTATCTATAAAGTTAATTAATTTGATTTGTGGTTATCTTTTTCTTTTGCCATGTAAGTCTGGCGTTTAATACTGTCATGGAACTAGATGTATTGTTGCGGAGGGTAAAAGTAATAAAAATGTGAGAAGTGTTTTTCCTACCCCTCTTCTCATTTGTACCATCCATCCTCAAAAAATTGCTGCTGCACGCACTAATAGAAAAACTGTGATTAGAATTTACAGTCAGTAATGATTACACTGTGTCAGATGAAGGAGATGACCTGACTCATTAAGCCAGGGGTCGGCAACCTTTTAGAAGTGGTGTGCCGAGTCTTCGT
This sequence comes from Dermatemys mawii, assembly GCA_007922305.1. Taxonomy (NCBI): domain Eukaryota; kingdom Metazoa; phylum Chordata; order Testudines; family Dermatemydidae; genus Dermatemys; species Dermatemys mawii. The sequence goes on from ML677335.1 coordinate 32,650,882, forward strand.
TTATTCACTCTAATTTAAGATTTTGCATGCCAGTAATACATTTTAATGTTTTTATATGGTCTCTTTCTATAAATCTATAATACATAGCTAAACTATTGGTGTATATAAAGTACATAAGGTTTTTAAAATGTTTAAAAAGCTTCATTTAAAATTAAATTTTAAATGCAGAGCCCCCAAGACCGGTGGCCAGGACCCAGGCTGTGTGAATACCACTGAAAATCTGCTCGCGTGCTGCCTTTGGCACGGTTGCCATAGATTGCCTACCCCTGCATTAAGCAGATAACACACTGAAATAGTGATCAAAACCTTTGTTTCCAGTAGTGGCTGGATTCTCCACAAACTACCCAAGCTTCACAATTGTTTCCAATGGCTTGGAAAGCACTTGCATCAGTGTTTGTAAGGCAGCTCAGTATGCTGATAGTGCTGTATGAATAACTAATAGAGTCTGGCACAAAGAACTGATCCCAAAAATGAAATATCTAACAATTCTTAAATATTAAGAAAATAGAGATGGGATAGAAGAGCATATCTGAATTGGGAATGGCCAAATCCTTTTTGAAATAATCCTTTACAAATCACCAGTTATCTCCAGTTTTTGGATTAGGTTAGAGCTCAAATGATTAGAGTGATGTATGTAAATTACTCTCTATTTCCAACACAGCAGGGGCTTTTAATATTCAAGAAAAAATAAAAACAGCGTCAGCTAGCTAGTGAGTGATTTAAAATTATTTAGTTGGAACAAGGCTTACATTCTTTCTAGAAATGTTGTGGGGAGTTTTGTAAAATTATGGCATTGAAAAATGTGGGACTACTAGAATATTAGAGGAAAGTCATTTTGGTACTGTTGTTTCACAAAAATAAAGTTGTCCTTTGTTTCCCTATGTACAGTCCTATGTACAGTAACTCCTCGCCTAATGTTGTAGTTATGTTCCTGAAAAATGCGACTTTAAGCAAAATGAAGTTAAGTTAATCCAATTTCCCTATAAGAATTAATGTAAGAGGGCTGCAGGGGGAGAGGTTCCAGTAGGGTTACCAGACAGCAAGTGTAAAAAATCGGGACAGGCAGTGGGGGAGCGGGGGTGGGGGGTAATAGGAGCCTATATAAGAAAAAGCCCCAAAAATCAGGACTGTCCCTACAAAATCGGGACATCTGGTCACCCTAGGTTCCAGGGAAATTTTTTTCACCAGACAGAAAACTATATTCTCTATATCCACACACACTCTCTCCTCTCTCCCCTCTCCTCTCTCTCAAGTTTTAAAGAAACAATTTAATACTCTATACAGAAGTGCTGATTGTGAAGCTTGGATGAAGTTAGGGGGTGAAGGAAGGTAGGATGTTTCCCAGGGAATGCCTTATTGCTAAATGATGAATCAGAATTTGGCTGAGCCCTCAAAGAATAACACGTTGTTAATGTAGCCTCACACTCTACAAGGCACCACGAAGGGAGGGAGAGGAGAAAGTGTGGCAGACAGAGAGACCCACACCTTGTGTGTGGGAGAGAGAGAGATGCGCATTGCCCCTTCAAGTACGCTGTCACCATTACCATTACAAAGTAAATGCAGGTGAACCCTTAAAAGTTGCATTTTGTCACAGAGTTTGCCAGGACTGATAATCTTAGTATTTTTGCTCCATTCTATCGGCATGGTTCCATTTCTTTCTCTGACTTTTGTTTCTGTCCCCAGTAATAGCTTCACTAGATCTGAATTATTTTTTGCTGTTCTGACTGCCGCTTGCACTTAAATTGGTCCCTTTAGGTGCTGCTTCTCTGTTGGTGCTATAAGGTCAACAGCAGGCATCTCTAACACCAAGACTTCCTTGAACACCAATGGGGATTCCCCTCCTTTTCTCTAAAACGGTTACATCTCTTTGGCTTTGGACCACAAAGGATCAATATGTCTACTGAGGTCTTTTGGGTCACCTTTTAGATCTCATTCTAGGAAGACTGGACTATTGCCTTTGGCCTAGTTGGGCATCTTGGACTGCTCTAGAGGAGTCTAGACCTCCATTGAAGGCCCATTCTAGGGGAAGGATCCCTTCTTCCATACTAGAAACCACCAGAGAAGTCCCTTTTATGATCCCTCTGTGTCCTCTCTTGAAACTCTTAAGGAAAGGTAGATAATGGAAAAAAAACCCCTAGATATTCCTCCTTATACTTCATCATGCTCTCTGGATGAGGCCATCATCCTAGAAACAATCTCTCCCTCTCTGGAAAATTTTCCAGAGAGGGGTGGCCACATCCTCTAGGAGTGCATGCAGCACTTTTAGAAGGTAACCTACACAAACTTTTGGATACCCTACACGCAGACACCTGCCTGGGAAGGGTTGCCTTTCCCAGTAATGAAGCTTTGCTTGAACTGGCCAGAATTCTCTCTCAGCCTTCGTTTCACATACTGCTAAATGGGCAGACAGATGCTACGACGTTTCTCAGCAAAATTTGTATTGTTTCTGTACCCAGACAATTCTGGACTCCCTGGTGGTTATGGCTGCTCCTGACTGTTCTGGCCACTCCTCGGGACAAGGAGTTTGAGAGAGTGGATTTATATGGCAGATAGCCCTTATTCCACTGTTAGCCTTCAGATGAGGATGGCTAATTTTCAGGCACCGTTATCTAAAAACACTTTTATTAGTTGGGCACCAATTTCCAAATTTGCCAACATAATTGCCTTCAGAGTACAGAGAATAATTCTTATTAATAGCTTTGTAAGAATGCCTCAGTGTTCAAACATCAATGTGAGTGCCAGTCAGTGTGACTGACATGTCCTCACACTCCATAGTTACTGCCATCTCCATGAGAAGCTCTTCTTTGCTGTAAGCCTGTGGTTTCCTGTGAGAGCTGTAAAATACAACTGGGGATTTACTCTTTAAGGCATCCAGATCCTTAGAAAATGAATGTAACTAAGCACACTTTAAAAGGCTCTTGTGACTCACCGTTCACTAGCGGTCTACACCCCAGGAACAGAGGAAACCGTTTAAATTCCAGTAGTACTACAGAACTTCTCAGCAGAAGACACTTGACACTCCCAAAAGATGGTCTGAGCTTTGTAAACATCACCAGTTGGCATCATCCACAGCAGGCCATTCTTAGCAGACATCTTCGGCTTTGAAGCTGTCATTCTGTCTGTTTAATTGAGGACAGCACACCAACCACATCTCACCTTTCTTCTTTTGGGAAGTCCCTGTCTTTCTTACAGTGTTTGAAAGGAGATTTCAGTGATCAAAATGGGTACTCAGTACTGTAAAGGAGGGATATGTCATCTAGTTTGCCTCCCATCCCTTCCCCAACCACCTTTCCTTTCCCTTTTCAGCAGCCCCTTCCATGAGACCGTGTTACTTGAGGAAATGAGTCTCTTGGAATTGGCAGCAATAGAGGCAGTTTTCTGCCAACACAGAGTTTTGATTCCCAGTACTTCCTATTTCCCTAGAAAACTGGCAGTCTTAATCTGATTCTACACCTCAGAAAACTAAAATGTTTGCTTCCATTATCCCTTCCCAAGAGATTGGAGATTGAGATATCACCCTCTGTCTGCAGGATTCTTATTTCCACGTGACAGGATATCCTGGCCACATGAAGTACTTTCAATTCATAGAAAGCTGTAACCACTACACACTGGGATTATCATCAGCTCTGCGAGCATTCACCAAATGCATGTTTATAGTACCAGCATACTTGTGCTGTGATGGCATCCAGATATTTCTTTACCTGGATGATTGGCTAGTTCAGGGAAAATCAAGTACCCAAGTCCAAAAGAGTATCCTTGTCATTGGACAGCTCTTTTCTTGTCTGGGCCTGAAATTAAATATGAACCAATCGAACTCAAAACTGACACAACAAATAACCTTCATAGGAGCAGACATCATTGCCACAGTCGTTTACCTCCCTGCAAACTGGTCTGTCCATGGTGTGTGTATCCAAAAGCCTCAGATCCATTCCCAGGGCAACAGTTCATTCCTGTGTGCAACTACAGGATCATATGGCATTGTGTACACATGTGATTCCACATGTGAGCTGAATAACCTTTGCTGTTTGCAGGCCTGGCTCCAGTCGGTATATTGACTGGGTGTGCTGATTTGTGTACTTGCAAGAATGCTTCAATTCCTGGGCTGGAGGTTGGACCCTGTGAATATATGCAAAAAGCTTCTCTTTCTGTTTCAGACCTAGATATGTCTCTTGCTCCAAAAACATCCATCAAAGGGTTGGGAGCCAGTCTCAATCAACTTTAGGTGCAAGCTCTTTGGTCCCCTCAGGAAGGTTTGCTTCATGTAGATGAGTTGGAGCTTTGAGTTATTTGCCGGGCCTTCAAGATGGTTCCTCATAGTGGGCATGAACAAGAGGTTCACATTCTCACAGATAAAATCACTGTTGTGTTTTATCTCAATGTTCGAATTTGATTGTTTCAGCTGTGACAAGAAGCATCCCACCTGGTAAATCTCTGTGTTAGAAACAATGGTTTTCTAAAAGGCTTTCACCTTCCAAGGATGAAGAACACTGTTGCAGATTCCCTGAGTGATCATGAGCAGGTCAATTAGGAAGGATGTTCTCCAGATATTCATCAATGGTAGTACTGCACTTATATGCAACCAGTATGAACAACAAATGCAGAAGGTTTTTTCCAGGGATGGTCACAGGGGAGGTTTTGCAACAAATGCCTTTCTTTTTCCCTGGTCAAACCATCTGCTCTATGCATTCCCTTCAGTCCCTCCAATTCCAAGAGTGCTCAGAAAACTGAAAAGAGAGAAGGTAACATTAATCCTTACAGTGCCAAGATAGTACTGGTTCATGACTCTCCATCAACTTTTCATCCAATCTCCCATAATCCTTTTTCACTAGGAGGGTGGTGAAGCACTGGAATGGGTTACCTAGGGAGGTGGTAGAATCTCCTTCCTTAGAGGTTTTTAAGGTCAGACTTGACAAAGCCCTGTCTGGAATGATTTAGTTGTGATTAGTCCTTCTTTAAGCAGGGGGTTGGACTAGATCAGCGGTCTTCAAACTTTTTCGGCTGCGGCCCCTTTCTGAGCCACGGCATCAACTTGCGGCCCCCCGGGATACAAAAATAGACTGCTGCCAAGTTCAGCGGGATCGGTGGCGGTGCCGGGGTCTCGCGCACCTCCAGAGGTGGTCTCGCGCACTGCACTTTGAAGACCACTAGACTAGATGACCTCCTGAGGTCCCTTCCAACCCCAATATTCTATGATTCTATTAAACTGCTGGTAAGCCACCTACAGTGGGATGTATATATTGTGACGGAGTCAGACCAGAAGGATATAGGAGAGTGCTGGAAGGCAGGTATATTAGTCTCAGGATGTGCAGGTCCTTGTTCCCTGGATAGCCAAACAAAGGCTACTCCAGGCCAATCAAGACACCTGGGGCCAATTAAGAACCTTCTAGAAAGGAGTAGAAACAGCTAGCCTGATTGGGACACCTGAAGCCAATCAGGGACTGGCTGAAACCAGATAAAAACCTCCCAGTTAGTCAGGTGGGCTGTGGGTGTCAGGAGCTGTGGAAGGAAGTTATGCTGTTGGTGAGACTGAGTGGTGGACAACATATCGTACAGAAGGAAGGAGGCCCTGAGGTAAGGGTGAAGTGGAGTTTGAAGAAGCGGGGACTGCTGTGGGGAAGTAGCCCAGGGAATTGTATTGTGTTTTGTGCCTGAAAGGTCAGCCATCTTAGCTGATACTATTAGGGTCCCTGGGCTGGAGTCCGGAGTAGAGGGCGGGCCCGGGCTCCCCACCCTTTTTCCATCTTCCATACTGGCCTGTGATGAAGGTAACTCACTAGGTGGTGACTCTTGCCAATTATACTGAGAAAGGGAGGTCACTCTGGGGCCTGGATGAGTTTCTGAGGCCTCTAAATCTGCCAGGAAGCGCAGGACCCACAAGTACAGACTTGGAGCTTTGTCACAATATGCACAATCATTCAAAGGAGCAAAGATAATTACTTGCCTGTACACTAATTCTAGTTCTTCGAGAGATGTTTTGCACATGTAATTCCTCAACCATCCCACCACTTCAGGCATTACTGGTACAGAGGAATGGAGAGTGGTACTGGTGGTACCACTGTGGAGAGTGGTACTAGTGGTAGCCTAGTGGTACTGCTATCAAAAGTCTCCATGTTGAGTGTTTTGGCCTGCGGAGGAATATATATGTTCACAACACATCTGGAAGAACAGTTACTGTTCAGGTAAGTAACCATTTTCTCTTTTCCATTTGTATGTTTTCCTAAATCAGAGGTATTGCAGCTGGGGGCAAGCCCCTTGGGGTGTGTGTGTGGGTGGGGACAGCACAAATGTATACTGGGGGGCATAATGAGCTTTGAAGGGAAAAAAAAAAACCCTTAAGTGCACACATTTTACCCCAGCAATAAATAACTGGCAAAGATAATTCCTCCAGATGCATCAGGTCCTCAGATGATGCTGTGCATTTGACCTAAATGGCGCTGTGCATTTTGATAGATTTATGTTAAGCTCACATAGCATTATACAAAATTGTTGCAATATGTATGTTAGTCTGTATGCTGCAGTGTGGTGTGCACATTTAAATTATAAGTATCAACCGCAATAGCAGTTTTGCTTTTACTCTGATTACAGTGGATCATTGGTTCTGTTTGACTAGTACCTTACTGATCTTAATATTTAGAGAGAGTTGCATGTTGATTTTTTTATCAGTATATGTACTTGTGTGGCAAGAGTGAGGGCATAAAGTACTACAGACATAAAGAAGGGGGACCATGATTAAATAAGTTTGAGAATCACTGTCCTAAATCAATCCATGCTAACCCATGGATGCCCAAAGCTGTCTTATTGAAGGGCTATTTAGCACAGTCTGTTTTAGCTATCAAATTGTGATATTCTGGGGAAAGGATTTTTTTTCCCCCAATACAGTGTGGTATTGAAGGGAGGAAAGTGATCTGCCTAAATAATTGCAAAGATTATTTTAAAAACAGTGTTCCATACAAACTTCATAGACCATGCTGAAAAATGTTAAAACTGAATAGTGTGAAAAATTGTGCTGATTCCTTTTTTCTTGTATTGCTTTCCCCTATTCACCATGTTACTTGCTTGACAGTTTTTAATAGAATCCAGATGTTTTGCAGCATGGAATGGGACAGAGGGTAGCTGTGTGTTTGAATTCCTCTTGTATTTTTCCCTGGTTACAGCATGAGCTTGTTCAGTTACTGAATTAGGGGAAAAAACACCCACATTAGTTTTGTTTTTTTCATTTGAATTTTTGACAAATTGTATAGAAGGATGTGACAATTCCATCGTGAAGCTATATCACTACTTAAGACGCATTTGTTACTATTTAATCCTCTTAGTCTATCTGAAGATATAAACCACATGATTAAATAAGAAAAATGTATACCTCAAAACTGTACTGATACTAAAGTATTTTTCATGTTATTTTTTTTAAAATAACTTAACATCGTTATTAGTCATTAATCAGCAAGACATTATGGAGAAGAAAGGACATCTTGTTATGATTACTCAGTCTTGGTAGTCTAGAAGGCCTCCATCAATGTACTTCTCTTTGAAATGGATCTCTACAGCCATGTGGATCTCTACTGAAATCAAAAGGGCTCTATGCATGCCCAGGGATTCAGCTATCTATGTCTTCCCTGGCAAAAATGCGGCCTAATAGTTTGTATAGTTTTCTATTCATATGGGTCTCTTCTGGCCTTAAAAATCTATGAACATCTGTTTTCTACAACAGTCCATAACTGTTGGTTGAACTATAGTATATTTTTTGAAAGACATGTATTGAAGAGCTGAAGCAGTGGAGAGTTCACCACAACCCTTAGTAAATTGTTCCAATGACTAATTACCTTGTATTGTTAAGTGTGCACCATATTTCGAGTTCTGAGTTTTTATAGCTTCAGCTTTCAGCATTAGATCTTATACATTTGTCTGCTAGATTGAATAGATTGTATAAAATCTTCTCTACGTGTAGGTACTTAAAGACCATAATCAAGTCATCTCTTAACTTTCTTTTTTTAGCTAAATAGCTTGAACTTCTTAAGTCTCTCTTGGTAAGGCAATTTTTCAGACAAAAGATCGTTCTTGTGGCTCTTTTCTGAACTCTCTTCAATTTTTCACCATTGTCTCCTCCATGGCTCCCTAGTGTGGACGCTATAACTGGCCATAGTATTCCTGTAGTGGTCCGTTAAATGCTGGTAATAATGTTTTTACCCCTTGATATTTCCCTGTTAAGGTATCCAAAAATACAATTACTCACAGTGTTTCACTGGGAGCTTTTTTGGTTATCCACCATGACCTGTTGGTGGATTTCAGAATTACTGCTTTCCACGATTCAGTCCCCGTTCCTATAAGAATGTCTACATTCTTTGTTCCTAGATGTATGACCTTGCATTCAATCATATTAAAACATATGTTGGATGTTTGCATCCAGTTTACTGAGTAATACAGCTTATCTATATAAGTTATCATTTACCACTTTACCAGATTGTCATCTGCCAATTTTACAGTCCTAGATTTTGTAATCTCTTTCCTGATCATTGATAAAGATAAGTAAAAAAAAAATAGATCATTGCAAGATCTCAGTAAAAAACCCACCCTCATTTGATGATTCTCTATTAATAAATACATTTTGAAACCTTTCAGCCAGTTTTTAATCCCTATGATAAACATTACATTGATTTTGTATAATTCTGATTTTTAATCAATATATCACGTTGTATGAAGTCAAACTGTTAAGGTAAACACACATTTAAACATCTCACCCAGCAGGTAAGCAGCATATTTGCTCCATGGTGCCCTAATTCAGTCCAGGGAGTTTGCCGTGAGGATTTGGAGGCTTAGCCTTTAATCGGTTTAGTTCCCCAATGGATCTTTCCAAGGATTCAGAGAAGATACTTTATGCATAGGGATAAGTTAAAGCTCTGATTCCCTATCTATCCATGAAGATATAGGTGGGAATGACTAGACACAAAATATTTTTTACTGGTGAGCATGCATAAATTATACGGATTGGCCAAAGAATTTTATATCTTGTAGCATACTCTATCCTTGACAATGCTGTGGGTTTTTTTGATAGCCCCTTCCTGAGGTGGTCTATCTCTCAAGGATCTGTTATTGGAAACCAGAGGTGAATCTAAAAGGAAGTGTGGTGTGATGACCAAAAGGATTACAGTCAGTACAGCAGTGGTATATTGAATGAAAGCCCTGTTTGTATAACTTTTAGATTTAGGATTTTGAGTGGCTGAGAGATTTTTGAATGGTTCAGGCCCTAGACTTGATTAGTGTTCTCTGTGATTTTCTTTATGATGTGGGATTGATAGCTGGATTTAACAAATTCCTTGTTGCCTCTCAGGTTAAATGTCTTAAGCACTGTTCTGATTGTGCCCTTTATGACCATAAAGAATAGAAAAATGTCTAAAGCAACAGTGTTTCTAAAAGTAGACCTTAGTAGTACAAACTTTCCAAACCAGTGAAAGACTTTTTAATTTCATGACCTAAAATCTCCTTCTCTTCCACTGGGAAATAAGCTGTTTCTTTTCTGTTTTTCCTGTGATGAAAAATTGCAAACAGTTGTTGGATTCTGCCAATCTCTACAAGATCATTTAAAAATATTTTTTCTGCAGGAGAAGACATGTACTTCCTCTCATTGTTCTTTCTTCCAGTGAACAGGTGGGGGGAGTTAGCAATCACAAATGTCATAATTCAAATATCAAATTAGCTCACTCTTACACATCAAAAATAATCTGAGTCTACTTATTAATATTCCCACTGCTAAAAAGATTGGTAAAATCCAGCTCATTTTAGATCTGACATAATGATCACTTCAGTATAATCTAACTGATTTGTAATTGCCATGGTAGAATCTGGAGACTTTCATCCTCAGATATGTACAGCCTACATTGAAGAAAATAGTGTTTCTATTTACCTCTGAGTCCCCTTCCAACTGCAATATACAACACTACTATTTAGCATTTCTTCCACACCTACAGGGCTCTTCGAGTCCCAAGTGTTGCAGCTGCTCCTCACCCCAGAAAGATTCTTGTCTTTCTGTAACATGACATACTAGTTTGTGCCATCTTCAGTATGGATTGAACTCAGTACTTCTCAGTCTAAATCCCGGAGCCTCAATTGCTTAAGAGATTTGGGTCCATTTGCTCAAAGGAAGTAGCAGAAACCCAGGAAACCTTTTAAAACCTCTGTGGTCCATACATGAACACAGCTTAAATTGGTTGGTGTAGAGATTCAGGGCATGTCTAACTACAAAGTTAAGTTGACTTAATGTAAGTTAACATCCTACTAGCAAAGTAATTAAGTTGGTTGTGGGCATCTACACCATGCTTATTGTGTCGGTGGATTGTGTTCTTCCTAGCAGTACTTGCATTGATGCATAGAGCAGTGCACCATGGGTAGCTATCCTACAATGCAACTAGCTGCATGCGGCATTGGGAAGGTCTTGCAATGCCTCGTGGACCAAAACATTGTTGCAGGGAGGAATGGGAACATGACTTCAGCATCCCATGATGCAATTTTCTCCCTACCACCCTCCCTATCCTGCTAACAATGGCAAACAGCACAAGTTCTTCTGTACCTTTTTTCCCGAAAGCCTGGTTTAGCTGCACATACACCAGAGCCTGAGAAGCATGGACCGTGCTCAGCGGTGCACTCTTGTTGGGAGCATTACAAATACTTTGCACCTTATCCTGCAGTATTTCCCTAAGTGCAATGAGGAGATCGATGACATGTTTATTCCTACCGTGGCACTAGACTACCTTACCAAAGAGTACATAAACCATAAGGGATCGTTTTCAGTGGTTTTGCAAAGCCATTTCAGTTGAATTACATAATGCTGCATACACGCTTCCTCTTTGTCGATTCCTCAACATTGAGTTAAGCTGTACCTCTCGCTGTGGTGGAATAATTAAATCAATGGTACAGGCAAATTAGGTCTGCGGAGGGGACTTGGTAGTGTGGACACATAGAGCTGGTCTTCACTAGCGCGGGGAATCAACTGTAGATACGCAATTTCAGCTACGTTAATAACGTAGCTGAAATCGGCGTATGGACAGCCGACTTACCTGCCGTCCTCACGGCGGCGGCGCGCTCCCTTGTCTATTTCAGCTTGCGCTTTTTGGCGAGGTGGAGTTACGGAGTTGACGGGAGCGCTGCTGGCGATTGATTTTATCACGTCTTGACAAGACGCGATAAATCGATTGCCATAAGATCGATCTCTCCTGGCTCTAGTGAAGACAAGCCCATACATTGTTAGGTTGATTAAAAGTGGCTTCTGTCAAGATTGTAGTGTTGTAGCCCAGGCTTCAGAGGTCATATATTTTCTAGAGGCTGCTGTTTTGTGCTCCAGAATCCAAGATTTCTTTTGCTGGGAGAAAAGTCACTTTCCAATAAAATTGTGAAGATAATTTCAAAATTTAAGGCAACTAAACCAATACAATAGTGCAGGGGTAGGCAACCTATGGCACAGGTACCAAAAGCAGCACGCGAACTGATTTTCAGAGGCCCACTCACGCTACTTGAGTCCTGGCCACTGGTGTGGGGGGCTTTCCATTTTAATTTAATTTTAAGTGAAGCATCTTAAACATTTTAAAAGCCTTATTTACTTTACATACAACAATAGTTTAGTTATAAATTATAGACTTATAGAAAGTGACCTTCTGAAAATGTTAAAATGTATTACTGGCATGTGAAACCTTAAATTAGAGTGAATAAATGAACACTTGCACGCCACTTCTGAAAGGTGCTGACCCCTGCAATAGTGTGTCTGCCTATGCAGACAGCCTCGACAATAGCTAAGGTGTGAAATGCTGCTATTTATTTCAGTCAGGCGTGGACTCTGAAGTTCAGTGATTTTAAACATTATCTGCTGTTCACAACATGCAAGAAATGGGGATGAGTGTATGAAGATCTGTAGTCAAGTGTCATTTGCATTTGTAGGTAGAATTCAAGGGAAAATAAGTCACTATTCTCTCTCCCTCTTTCAGCTTCAGAGACTTTACTCCGGCAACAGACATTCTGACTGAAATTCCTTGGGCTTTCTTTATTTTTTTTTTTTTTCCCCTTAAAGAACACATTTCTGAGTTTGGGCACTCCCACACAGCGTGCAATCACTTCAGAATAGAGGAAGCTTGAATAGAAATATGTAATTTGTCTTTACTTAAAATCAGTTATTCTCCAAAGGGCTCCTGGTATGGAGAACCACCTTGGGGTTACTCTGTAGCTCTCCAAATCTGTCCTCACTTTTTCATGCAAAGAATATATTCTGTGGGAAGTAGGGATGCTGTTGGAGCTAGGAGACAAAATTTTGTTTATCCTGTTGAGTGAAGCTGTCTGTTGCTGGCAAGGACATGGGTTATGACAATTGACTACAAATTGCAAGAGTCTTTTGTAGAATAATAAACTTTCTAAAATGTTTTATATTAAAATATCTTTTTCATGGCCAGAATTTTTTGTAAAAGCAATTTTAATAAGTCACCATCTAACAAATGTTTTTAAATACTGGAAAGAAATCTTTTCCAAGTGGAAATTCTACAAAAAGTGTAGATTTTTAGAAAATTTTTGTTCAAAGTATCAAATAATTGTATACAATTAAGATATGTATAAGTAACTTTTTTAAAAAAGTCAGTTCTTGTTCAGTGATTGTCTCCAAATGTTCACAGTACAAGATGCTGTATATCACTGTGAATTAAATCCTCAGAAAACTAGGACTTATGTTGATTGATTAAATGTAAACACTGTTGTTTTCTCCCAGATAATCAGCATATATGAGCCCAATCTCCATAAAGTATATTTGATTTGCTTTTTGGAGGATTTAATAATTTTAAATGATTAGCTGATTCTTAGTTCCGCGGTTGGAAAATTGGAACAGCAATTTTAAAAAAACCTATTAATTTAAAGATAAATAGAACTTGTATATAGACCATACAATTTTCAAGAAGATTTTAATAAACAAGAATATTGTGCTATTGTACCTCTGATGCCATTTTCAATAAAAATCATTTGTGTACATATTGGTTAAAAAAGACTTAAAGATGAACGCAATCTTCTTCCCTGCTAGGACCTAACTTTTGGCTCTTAGGTTTACTATATTTGTTAATGTCATCACAGTAAGCTAAAGCAGAGCAGGAGTTTCCTTAAATTACTTTAGGCATACCAACTTTAGTAGGAAAAACAGGTAGCCCAAAGGTCTAAACTAAAGCCTTGACAGTGAAGTAAAAGAATTGACATGTATTCTGTTGAAATGGAAAGATTTGTGATAGTAAAACAATATTTTGTACTTTTTAAAAATAAGGTAAACTAAAATCCAGTCGTAAGAGCCAATTCTACATGATGGTAACCATAATCAACTCCTGTGGAAATCACTTGGAGTTGGTGGGCCTCAGAATCTTGCTCAAAGTTTCAAGGAACCTAGGTAATTCTTTGGGTTTTGCTAGTATCCTGTTTCATCAAGCAGAGGAACCAACCGAAAAGCAGAATTTTTGAACTCTTTTGCAGGTTATGTTAGTTTCTCCAGGATGCCTTAGGTTTCTGTTAAAAGAACAAAGTAGTCTTCTTGGAGTCCAGATAATCTTTCAGTAGGAAATGTTATGCCGATAAATAGAACAAGTTTAAAAGTTTGCTGAAGATAGAGCTCTCAAACTCAGTTTCATATGTTATTCCAGTTTCCTTAGACCTTCTAATGTGTTGAGGGTGTTCAGAGCCATCAGTGGCAGCTGTGAAGGCTTATTTAACTGCTCTTACTTCCTGTTGTGTCCTGTGAAAGCAGCCATGGTGTCAATCCATCCTCTGAAACAGTTTCTTTAAAAAAACTTGAAAATGTGTATGTCACATCACTCTAATTTGGTGTCACCCAAACTCGAGGGTTCTTTTTACCTTTGAGTGTTGCTCGCTCAGTATTGCCAGTGTTCACTATTTTATTGTGAGTGATGGGATTTTGGAAGGATCTGGAGACCATCTTGCAATGTTCTGACAGTTTCGAGCCCCATCATCCAATTCAGTCCTACCAGAAACCCAACTGGAAGCTGGCAAAATCTCTCCCTTCCACTTGTAGCATTCTCACAGGAGTAGGTGGGGAAGGAGGGAGCAAAGAGCCAGCAGCTGAGTGTGGCCTAGTCCACCTTCACTCACTTCCTGTGAGAAACAAACAGGATTGAACATGATCCTCTGCTCTCTTGCACCCAGCCTGGGAAGGTGGGGAGAGGGGCCTGTTTCCAGAGCAATTCCCCCCTCCAGCCTGGGAATAGGAAGATGAGAGGAGAAGCCACTGTACACTCCCCCTTCTCTCCCAGCTGCCTGGGAGAAGGGGTGAAAAACCCCAGGAGAAGCAGAGGTGAAGCTGGGTGGGTTGAATTATGGGGAGTTGTATTAATGGTTGGGGCCCCTGGGTTCAAGGGAGGAGAAGTCCCAAAGGCTGCAGAATAATTACTTTTAGCTATTTGGACAATTGAGTTTTTAAAATAAATTATTGTAATTACTGATTAATGTATAATATATGTAGTTATCAAAATTATAAAAGGATTATTTAAAGTTTTTGAAATATTTTGAATGTGATTGAATTCATTATTTAGGGATTATAGATATAACTATTTTACTGAAATATAGAAAACTCAGAAGGGTGATCGGTATAAAGAGATTCTATGGTTCAAAGATATTCTTGCAAATAAAGGTCTTTGCAGCTTACATAAATCTTCACTGAAATATAATTGGACAACCTGGTACCTGGAGAGAGTGCTTTGTGTTTCCTGGTTTGTTCATTGCTAATTTTCCAGCTCTGTTTTGAAGACCTTGTACAGTATATTCATAAACATGTGTGAATAAGTTTTTCCCATCATATTTTAATGTTATCACACAGTAGAGCTTTTTGCTGAGTGTTTTAAAAGTGTTTGTTTGCTGAGTGTTTCTTTGTACAAGAACTTCACATAAGTACTTTCCTTCCCTCCATTCTGTGTCTTCCTTTTTTGAAGGGATACTTTTGAGGGGACATCCATCAAAGTATCAAACACATTGCTAGGAGAGTAGAGTTAAAAAGTCAAAAGATAGACTGGAAAACATGGTTTGATGTAATACTTCTCATTGTGGTAGCTCTCAATGAAGTTCTCATTTTTGGTGGTAGTTGCTGTGTTTAAAAGGATTCAGAATTGCAGGCCCTGTCAGTCAAACCCATATTAAATACTACTGAGATAGAAAGGATTCTTAGGCATCAATCTGCATGCCTGACCAAAATGGTATATGATTTTCATCTGTCATTTATCATTGCCAGTGATTTTTCCCTAAGCCCCATGGCTGTCTTGTGAAGGAGAGGTTACACAGCTTGGATGTCTGAGGAGTGAATATCTACTACTTAGATATTCTTAAACAGGTCTACTGTTTAAGAAATCAAAGATATTGTTTGTGGTCTCCAAAAAATAATCTGAATATCAAATCATCTCTACTTAAAAGTTGTCTATATGGATAAGACAGTGCTTCAGTTATGTTACAAACTCACTGGGACTGAACATCACAGAGCCCATACAGCTAGAGGTATGGCAATCTCAGTAGCCTATATCTTCAGTATGACTATATCTGAAATCTGTAGGGTTGTTACATGAAAATCAGTTTACACCAGCGGTTCTCAAACTTTCCGCCACCGCGACCCATTTTTCCTTTCTTGCAGAGCTCCGCAGACCCTTGTATGTCTGCTGAAAAGCCGCCGAATGAACTACTTCCACATTTGGCGGCTTTTCGGCGGACGTGCTGAACGCTCTCGAGTGTGTGCTGAAATCGGAAACGATCACTTCGGGAGCGCTTGCCATGTCCACTGAAAAGCTGCCGAATGCGCAAGTAATTCATTTGATGGTGCAAGCAGCTCGCAACCCCCCTAAAAGCAGACGGTGACCCCTCAGGGGGTCGCGACCCCTGGTTTGAGAACCACTGGTTTGCACATTCAGGAATCGCCAATCACTTGTCACTGTTTGAAGAGATTTTTATCAGAACGCTTAGTTTACTGTAGAACTAGCAGTATTTCTCTGTCAGCATTTTAGGCCAGCTAAGGAAATTATTAGTAGAAATTAGTAGGTTGTTCATGTTAGAAAATAAATATATTAGGAGGAAAAAAAGAATAAGCAAAAAAGTTAAATGTTTTTTAAACTTTATTAAACTTTTACCTTGCTCAAATTTTAAGGATAAGGTTAATCTTAACAGTTGAACAAGTTCTTCTTTAAGCAATTGTCTGATAGTCAGTAAGGATCCTCCATCTTTCAAGAGACTGTATTCTTGGATCTTGTAACAGTTGAATGTAAAGGAGTGTAATTTTCAAAAAGACAGTTTAGGAAATGCAGCAAAAAATTGAACTGTCTTCCTAGAACTGTGGAAAAGATAAAAAAACATTTGTGTCAGCATTACTTCCCTGAATTATTGATAAGTACATGCCATCCATTCCTGTTTGTGAGTCAAAACCATTGACTTTGGGTTAAAGTATTTTCTTTGATATTGTGAATGTAGGTATGTGACAGGGTGCTAGCAGAAAAACTGCTTAGCCAACCCTCTGTCACTCCAGCTCCAAATAAGTGAGGTAAATTGGAGCTGGATAGGGCATCTGGCCCTGATTGGGAAAGCAGGAACAGCTGCTGCCTCTTCAGGCTGGGGCTGGAAGCAAGGGGGGAGTTGGGAAGAGGGAAAGCTGCTCTAAGAGAAAGCAGGGAGGAATAGCTTGCCTCCTCTCTCCTGATGGTAGACAAGCAGAAAGAGATTGTATATATTGTGGTGAAAAGATGGTGGGAACATGATGTTTAAAATAAAGAACCTGGTGAGCACTGCAACCAAGGACTCTGACTTTCTGAATCAAATGGGGGCAGGAGCCAGGAGGGCCCTGCAGGAACCCCGTTACATGGTTCTACTTTATCTGAACCCTGGAATAACGGTTTAGTGGATGACCTGATTGACAGAAGTAGCAGTACATTCAAATCCTGGAGATTAAAAATGAAAGATAAGTCAGAAATATAAACAATTTAAATGAAAAGTAAGCTTAATTTCAACAGTGAATTAAAGAAGACTAAGGAAAGTTTAGATGCCCACATTGGAAAATGTAGGGTTTATTTCCTGAATAAAAGGGCATAGTACTTGTACACCAATTAGTGAATTTGGCTAGCTCCAGACTGTATGTAACTACTTTGGAGGAGAGTAGAAATCAACAACATGTTCAGCTGAGACAAGACACCAAATCATTAAAGATGAGAAGTGTTGGAAAAGCCTGACAGGTCAGCTGAACTTCATGCAAGCTGTTGTTGTATCCTAGTAGTTAATCAGAATAACTTGTGACCATTTATCATAAGCTCATAGTAACAGCCATGATAAAAATATGTCTTCCGTGCAAATGAACTCTTTGATTTCAATGAGGTACTAGTTCAGTTCTCCTTCTTATCAACTGTTTGAAATGGACCATCCTGTTTATCACTTCAAAAGTTTTTTTCTCCAGCTGATAATAGCTCACCTTAATTAGTTAGCCACTTAAAGTTGGTATGACAACCTCTACCTTTTCACATTCTCTGTATACAGTGGAGCCCCGCTATAACACGACAGATGGGAGCCATAAAATCCCGTCGCGCTAAATGTGGGGTTGTGT
Organism: Dermatemys mawii; assembly: GCA_007922305.1. Lineage (NCBI taxonomy): Eukaryota > Metazoa > Chordata > Testudines > Dermatemydidae > Dermatemys > Dermatemys mawii. The sequence continues at coordinate 32,668,466 of ML677335.1, forward strand.
TATAGTGGGGCCCCACTCCCTGGCGGGGGGGGGGGGGGGGGGCCGCGCTTCTTTCCTTGCTGCCCAGCAGGGGTGAGAAGCTGCGGCCTCAGGCCTGCCAGGGCCAGAGAACTGCGGGGCTGCAGATTGCAGCCCCAGAGTTCTCTGTGGAAGCCGCTGCTCACCCATCTGCCGGGGGCCGGTACCACCGGCGCCTGCAGCCTCAGAGTCCCCTGTCCCGGCAGGCATGGGGGGCAGCCGCTTCCAGAGAAGCCTGCTGGAAGCCACTGCCCTGCGCCTGCCGGGACAGGGGGACTCCGGGCTGCCGGAGTCTCCCAATCCTGGCACTCACAGGGCAGCAGCTTCCAGGGAAGCCGCGGCTCCCCGCCTGCCGGGACAGGGGGACTCCCCCAGTCC